>BSBM01000067.1:9457500-9855000 GCA_027924585.1 Larix kaempferi
AAATAAGCTATGAGGACAAAGCTTCCCTTAAGGGGAAGGCAATGTAACAATAAAATAATATAAATTAAAATCAAATATAATTAATATTAATAGTCATGCCCTTTGGTGAAAAGGTGCAAGACAAGCTTACTTAAGCCAACCAATTGTATTCATTTTAGCATCTCTTACATTACATTTATACAATTTTCTACATTACGTTCGCCCTACAGCCTTCTTGCTCTTCCAGAGACTAAGAAGTCGAGCACTTTGGTTGGCTAAAAGTGACAAAAATACAAGCTTCTTTCACGATTATGTGAATCATAGGAAGAAATGCAATACAATTTGGAAAATCAAAAATAATTCACGAGTTGAAGTCAATAGTTTCAAATATATATCGAATGTTGGAATTCACCATTTCGAAATTCTTTTTCAATCAGAGGATTCTGCAAATATTGTGGACATGGTTAGTATTTCCCGACTCTTTCCTTGTATTGTTCAAGAAGGTGATAATTGTCTTTTGATGAAGGAAGTTACTAATGAAGAGCTTGAGGAGGTCCTCCGCAGTTTTAAACAAGACAAGAGTTCTCGTTTGGATGGGTTACTAGCTGAATTTGCCATTGGGATATAAGAGTTCGTGGGACAGGAACTCTTACAGATAATCAAGGAATCAAGAAGAAATAGGAATATTTTAGTTGCTTTTAATACTACCTTTATCACTTTGATTCCCAAATCTGACAATCCGGGATCCTTGGATGATTTTAGATCCATTTCACTTCTTAACACAATATATAAGGTTATTTCTAAAATTATTGCTGCAAAAAGGATTAAGCCTTTATTAAATGCAAGAATTTTTCGGGAACAATTTGGGTTTCTACCTAGAAGGAAGATTCACGACGTGATTGGCTTGGCTCGGGAAGGCTTACACTCTATTAGAACCAAGAAACTAAAAGTTGTGGTAATCATAATCGATCTCTCTAAGGCTTATGATAGAGTAAGCTAGGATTATCTAAGAATGGTGATGACTCAAATAGGATTATGTTCTCCTTTTATTAAGTGGGTTATGGCTTGCATCTCTTATGTATCCTTTTCAATTATGGTCAATGGTGCAATGTCCAACTTTTTCAGAACATCTCGAGGTATTTGACAGCGATGCTCTGTTTCTCCTCTACTTTTTCTCTTAGTGGCATAAGGCCTTAGTAAATCTATTCAGGAAGCAAATCCCAGTGGTAGCTTCAAAGCTATTAATATCGGAGGTAAGTTTTGGCTAACACATATTCCCTTTGTTGTTGGTGTCTTAATCTTTTGTGATGGCTCTTGCAAAGACTTGAATAAATTTTCTAGTATATCATATCTATTATACTCTACTAAAGGTATTAAAGTGAATGAAAAGAAATCTGTTATATTAGGAGAAGGTGTAGAAGGGGAGGAAATGTCCCACTTCAGAAGTATATTTAGGTATAGGTTTTTTGACCTAGATAATGGATTGAGTTATTTGGGTTTCAGGCTTAAACCAATTTCTTATATTAAGAAAGATTTGTACTGTTTGATCGCTAAATTCGAAAACCACGTTTCTAGTTGGTCCTTCCATTGGCTCTCCAAAGTTGGGAGATTAGTGCTAATCAAATCAGTTCTAGAGGAAACTACTGTGTATTGGATGTCCCTCTCTTAGATTCCTTGTGGAGTCCTTGAATCGACCAGGAAATTAATGTTCCAATTCTTTTGGTCAAGCAATCTAACGTAGAAAAGGACAGTTTGGATCAAATGGCAATATCTTGCCTTACCAAAATGCCTTGGTGGATGGGGCATCAAATTCCTGTCAAGATTTTCTAAGGCTTTGGCTGTAGTTTGGCAGCTAAAAGCATATGGAGATTGATTACATGCTTCGGTCTATGGAAAGATGTGATTATTCAAAAATATATTGAACCTTTTTTTATTCTTGAGTGGCTCCAGAATCCTTCAAAATCTATTCATAACGTCTATGTTATTTGAAAATATGTTGTGTTATCATTTGATGTGGTTGGTAACTTGGTAATGGCTTAGCATGGAAGTTAGGAGACGGGCATAGCATACGGGTGGGAGAGGATTCTTGGGTTGGGAGTGAAGCCGCTCACTCCTTTCCTTTCCATATTATTACGCAGCTCAGGTTTAAAGGTTTGTTCACTTTGAATCAATTCACAGTTCCAACTTCTCAATCATTGATGAGTGAAGCATTGCGGAAAGCAGATTCTGTTGACTTCAAGGGTGAAGATTGTATTAATGGCAGGTGACGGGCTATGCATATGACCCTTTTTGTTCCTCCTTTCTACTTTGTTTTTTACTCCTTTTTGACATACTCCTGTATTACTACCGGCTCTTTTGGTTGTATTTTGCACATTCTGGCCTTGGTAAGAATTGATCTTGTCCCTTCTGTTATTTGTCAATTGCTTATGATTGATAGGGCTATGTTGCTATCATTTCCTACTAAAGAAGATATGTTTCAAGTTCGGTATCAGTTCATCTACAAGTTGCAGAATGAAGGACTATGGAAGTTGGGAGATATGCATCTTAGTCTGGAGCTTGTACACCGAGGTATCCAGCTTGATGTATTTTGCTGCAATATTTTGGTTACCTATCCAACAATCAGATGATGCTGCAGTCGATCCAAGGAGATGGAGGTTTCATGCTTAATTTGGTATTATGGGTCCATGATGACTCATAGTTGACCATCCCTACATCCCAGGGATCTTCCTCCACTATCCACGATGTATATCCCAGAAATATCTTATTAAGGATCCGTAGATAGGCTTTATTGGGGAATTCATTGTAACTATGTGATTCCTCATTTATCCTCTCATAAGCGTTGATGTATAAAAGACAGGGGGACTCTTCAGAGGGGTTAGCCTCAATTGCATAAGAATTATTGAACACTGTATCAGTTTTATATATAAGAAATTCCTGGTTTTATCTGATTCGATGTGTTGATCCATTTCATGTGATTGAGAGGCTGTTCAGCTCCTATTGCCGAATGCAGGGCCCCCTTCTGTGACAAGTGCTGCTATAATTAGGATTTCTTTCCTTTATGCATGTGTGTTCAGATTCATAGCTTAATTATTAACGCAGTGTGGATTGGTTCGATTCATTGATATATAGAATTGGTGTGTGATTATAGTTGTGTGTGAATCCTTTAATGAGTGGTGAGAAGTGATTACAGAGTTATTTTTGTTACCATTTCCAGAGGAGTATATGAATGATGAATGTCAAATTAGTATAAATTCTGCAGTTAATGGATGTAATTAAGTTCTTTCAGAATTCTGTTGTGAGTGTTCAAGAGTAGAAGCAGATCGTAGAATTTGATTAGTATTCAACCTTTTCATTACAGTGGTGATTCAGTCAATTATTTTCCTTAGGGATTTCTTAGCTTGTTAATTAGAATTGGACATTTAATTGCTTTCTGTAATTTAACATATTGTTGTTGGTAGTGATTTCTTTCTGTAGTTTAGCTGAATGTTATTGATAGTTAGATGCTTTCATTTGATTGCAAGATTCCTTCAGTATTCAGTAATTTCTTAGGAGTCCATTCACCAAAAGATTATATCCTAATTCTGATTCAGTAATTCATTAATTTTCTCTGTGTTAAGATCTTCCAAGTTGCAGTGTCTGGCATATATTTTGCTTGGTAGCTCATAAGCTTTTGTAGCCCTGGGTTGATAATTTATGCACAGCTTTGTGTTCTTAATTTAATTAAAAAGAGAATTAAAGAGCTCGTCAGCAGGCATATATTAAGCAAATTCTTTGTTTTCATGTGAGACTCAATCAGTAGAAGGATTCCTTGGTTTGGGTTAGAGATCCTCGCGCTGTTTATACTCCTAAAATGGGCTATGAAACTTTCATGGAACATAATCAGTTGGCAGAGCCTATATGGTGGTGGAGAGCAGTCTGGAAATTCAATTGTCCAACAAAAGCTAGGATTCTTATGTGTTCTTCTTGTAGTATAAATTTCTAACATGGGATCATATCCAAAGAATAAATTGAGAAGGGCATGGTAGGTGTTATTTATGCAAACAAGCTGAGGAGATCAAATACCACTTGCTTGTTGAATGGCATTACATTTCTCAGGTTTGGAAGGATTTTGGTAGTATTTTACAGTTGAGATGCTCATTGAATGGTGATTTAGTTTAAGAATGCTTTAAAAATTGGTGTCTCAATCCTAGTTTTAATGCAATACGAAGGTTTCCTTTGATCTTGGGATGGGAAGTTTGGATCACCAGGAATCACTGTCTTCTTGAGGATACTTTCATCCCTCCCCTCATTTTTTCCAGATGGATTTTGGTTATACTAAAAATCATTCCTCAAATCAGTAAGTTTATTCCTTCTCAGTAGGTTAGGGAAGAGGTAATGAAACTTTGACTTTTTGTGGTCTTATTTCGATGGTGCTATGCAGAACGATCAAGAGATGACTAGAGCTGGTGGTATCTTACACTTGTCAAAAGACTTAAAGATCACCTTCAGGGTAGGCCTTGGTTCAAGGATGTTTAATTATGTAGAACTTTGTGCACTCAGACTTTTATTAGTCTTAGCATCAACAAAAAATATCAACCATCTGCAAGTATTTGGTGATTCGAAAATCACACTAGAATGGGTTGTTGGGGTGAAAAAATGTCACAACGTTATCTTGCTGCCAATTTTGGAAGAAGTTTTAAGGTTGAAAATGCACTTACGGGATGTGACCTTTTCTCATGTTTTTAGGGAAAGAAATTATGAGGCATATAAATTATCAAAACTTGGAGTGAATGTGAGGCAAGGAGAATGGTATATTTCGGAAAAAAGATTAGGAGTATGAACGAGTTTTTTTCATCCACCAATTTTTGAACCTCCGTGAGAAAAGAAGGATTGATGATGATGGAGACCAGAATGGTCTCAAAGACACACCTTTAGAGGATGTATGTTTTTTTCTAAGTCTTGTTGTTAAAAAAATTTGGATCAAATTTGCAAATTGTTTTGAAGCTATGAAGGTGACTGCTAATCCGAGATTCTAGTTCTAGTTTAGTGCAAGCTAATATGTGCACCCTACAGAGACTAAGTGTTTGTTTAGCTTATCAAGTCTGACTTGTTTTTGAAAGAATTGTAAGTTGATATATGCTCCTTAAACAAAGACTAGGTGTATTTTTCCGATCAGGTTTTTGACTTGTCACTAAAACTAAAGAATGTAACTTTTTTGGAAAATAAAGTTGCAATTGTTTTCTGATGAAAAAATAAGGTTTCTTAAATATGGGAGAGGTGATATAATTATATATTCACTACCCTTTTTTACAAATAATGGACAACCTTTATATTAATTAGGTTATATAAAATTTATGATTTATAAGTACTTTGATAGATGTGAAAGGGTAAAGTGCAAATATTGGTATTTAGCCAATAAATTAATTAGCAATGTGATCCAATTTGAGGTTTATGAACCAATAAGATAAGATGGCATTGGAAAAAAAAGGTAAGTACAAATCTTTTAATGTCTAAAAAAGATGGACTTTATTAAAAAACAAATTGAAAATCCAATTTGAAGTTTATGAAGCAATAAAATTGTTTTTGGATAAAAAGGTAAGTGCAAATCTTTTAATATCTAAAGATTGACTTGCTAAAAAACAATTTGAAAATCCAAGGTTGAATCAAAATTAGTTAGCATAGGTATGCTTTTAGGTTTACAAAGTAATGATACATATTTGCAAAAATGGTAAGGATCAAATCTTTTTATATTTAAAACAAGAGCTACAAGCAGCAATGTCCATGACATTAGCTTGGAGCATAGTTGCATGGATATGCAAACGAGAATGGCATACATATGTAAATGAGGAAGCTCACTGATGTAATACATACAAAACTGGTTTTTACAGATTAGATGCAAGGCTTATGACCGATGCCATGCCCATAAATATATTTAGCCATATCTGCAATATACACGAATTGGAAAGCTAATTAGTAGAAATATGACATTGCAAGAACATGGAGCCAAGAAATCTTACTATACTTTACTGAAAATTTACCAATTCCCATACTTGACTAAATTTTTTGAATAAACTAGATACACAGCAAACATAGAACAACAAACTTGGTGATGAAATTAATGAATGCATTTCATGAAGTATTGCTGTAAGAGTACAGATACTGATATGAACCTGACCTGAATTTTATCTTCAGCCTAAGACCATAGGTTGGGGGAGCTTCTCAATTGCCACCATATGGGAAGAACCTTGCTATTGTTATTGTAGGATATGCTATAGTAATGACGACATTCCAATATATGAATATTGAAATACCAAAAGCAAGTGACTAAGCAGTAAACACATCTAAGGGCGTAAAGAGGCGAAAATATTGTCTCCTAGAAATGAGCAAAGAAAATTTGACAATATCAAGATAAATTGTTTATACCAAGAGCATTACATTGGAAGGCGGGTCTAAATCAATAGCTGAATAGGTTGGAAAACATAGGTATAGAGAATGAGTCAAGTGAAAATGAACCCATGTATCCTGACTTGAGACTTCACAACACCAAAAGCTGTATTTAGATCTCCGAACAGGAAATGCCCATGAGCATAATCCAGAAAAGCAAATGAGACCTATATACACATACATGATTTTAAATAAGAACAAAATAATGGGAAAAAGAAAACAATGTAGTTAAGAATAACCAACAATCGTCAATAACCATGACTACCAGGCAGCGAATGTGTTCATGAAAATAACTATTTTAAAAATATGGTATATGTTCATTCAACAATTTAAAATGTTCATTTCTGCACAAACTATTCAACATTTCCATGAAAATGAATTATTAAATGGTGAACAATGGAAAAAACCAACGTTTCAATATCCACTCAATTCTTTCATAGGCAGAAATGGAAAGACAGTTACAATGAAAAGGAAAAACACAAGATTCTGGACACTAATAGAAGCCCAAAGCAACCAGCAAGGAAGGATGGTTAGATTGAATCCTTTGATTAGTTTCAATGCATTGGCAATGAAAATTAAAGAGAGTTAATGATATGGTTGCAATGTTTTCTTTTTGATGCAAAGCTATAGGCAAGGTAGAAGTCCAATGAATATATAGATGCAGTAGACAACACACACCCGAGGGAATCGTCATTGTTTGCAAAAGGAAGATCTAGTAGAGGAATATCTATTGCTTATTCTCTGTCTTTGCTGCTAATTTTAATGCACACAAAATATCTGTTACTTTATTCTCCCATCTTTGCTGATATTTTAATTGCATACAATGATCTTTTGTTTCTAACAATTTTTCAAGGCATAATCTAAAAGGGAATCCATGCATATACAAAAATGCCATGAAGAGGACGATGCTAATGTCAACAGGATCTCACCATTGTTCATGCGTCAATGGGATAGAAATGGAAATGGTCCAGCATGTGTCAAGAGTTGTTTTTGCACATTGTGAATAGAATCTATAGATCTACTAGCTAGTTTGTTTTGCAAAACTGTTGTTCGTAAAATCTATCAAACCAGTAGCAATAGCAGACAAGCAGCAATGTCCATAGACATTAGCTTGCAGCATAGATGCATAGGCATCCATATTGATGATTGGTTCTCAGGAAGTTTTCTTGGCACTTTTGGATTAGTAAAATTGCACAAGTGAATGTGTATCCCAGCCTACATTGTGCTCAATCTCAATCTATTTGATTGGGGAATAAGTCTACACTTGCTAAAATTTATGAATAATAAAATTTTCCCTGGGATTAGTATAACTTCATAAGCAACTCTAGATTATTTGATAAATTGCTTTAAGGTTTATAGTCTGAATGGAACTCAGCCAGATGGTCGGTACACTCTATGGCCATAACTTTGGAAGTTTGGATTTTGGGCAAAATAACGTGCTCAATTAAGTCCATTCTTGATGGTGTTGAAGGAATTGAAGAATAGAAGCGGCTTATGCTAGGACTCCAAAGCTTCAGGCTTCATAAAATTAAATCTAAGCAGAAAGTAGCCAAAGCTAAATGTTGTGAGATTACTGAGAAATTGATCAATTATAAAAAAGATGCAGACCTAGAGAATAAACAATGAAGAATTAAGAGGATAAAAAAAATAAACAATGAAGAATTAAGAGGATAAAAAAAATTGGAAGGAATTTTTGGATTATAAAGGTTTATTTGAATTCATTCCCTGTAAAATGCACAACTAGGCAATGACAACAATTGGCCAGCATCAGAAAAACTGAAAAAAGATACTGAAAATTAAACATTGATATCACTACCTTCTTCAACTGCGAGTTTAGTGTAGAGATCAATCTCGGCAGGACGAAGAGCAAATCTTCCTGGTAATATCTCTCTTGGTGAGAGCATCGGTTGACATGCCCACATCCATTTTCTGCAACCCACAGGTGCTCACGCATCCCTCAGACTCGATCATCTCGCCTCGCTCTGCCATTATGTTGGACGTCTGCAAGTTATGTATATACACCCAAAATATTAACATGAAAAACCAGCGTGGGTGGTAAATAGCGTAGTTTTATATGAAAAAGAAATAACAATAACAAATATAAATAAACTAACGTTGTTCCATTACTGAAAACTTTAAAAATCATAAATTAAAATAATAATAAGAAAAAACATCTTTATCACTGATAACATATCTCTTCATACTATTAATTTGCTTTATTTTCAAAGATAAGTTTCATTTGGCTCCTCGTTTTTGTAAATTGACATCAAATGCTCAGGGAATACTTGTTCAGTAGATCAAGTTTCCACGATGGGTTTTCATTCGAGTTTATCGTTTTTCCTTCAGAATTGCATCATGTGGAATAATCCTTTTAACTAATGGGCATTGAATGTAATTATCATACCTTCTTTGCAGAGAATATGATATGTAAATACGGAGAACTATATTAAATAAACCACCTGCATTCTATAGCCTAATTAGATAAATTATTAATTAAATATGGTATCATGAGATGCAGGATTGAAATGTATTGTCTTGATAATTAATTAGGTGATTATAAATCCATAATATTATCTAAAAATCCATAGAAAGTCGAAAATTAAGAAATATTGGTGTGGAAATGGCATGGCCAAGGCAATCATTTATGTAATATATTAATATTACATCTAATATTACATTCATGTTTTTTGTTTAAATGAATAACATATGAAATAAAATAATAATAGCCGTATCATTGTTTTAATATTATAATTTTCAATAAAGAATAATATTTAATATTTATAATAATAAAAATTACATTATTAATTTTTTTATAAAAAAAATAACTATATAATGAATCAAAGTTAATCATCCTCAAAACAATCAATCTGTTGATGCCCCGAATATCGCAGCATCAAGCAAAAAGGGATTCTCCCCAGTAAGCAATCCCAATTAGATCGCTCACCGTTTGGTGTGGGGAATTCGCCTGGTTAATGGTTCCCGCTACCGTAAGTTTTTTTAAAGATTTGTTGGTTTTACCGGTTGCGGCCCGATCCACCGGTTATGTATTTTGTATTTAAAATGATGTGCATGTGCCCTAGACTAAATGCATGCGGTAAACAAATTTGTATTAATCTAAACTAGTATAATCTACCTATCCTTATAAGGAGTAGAGTTAAAGAATGGATAAAATACTATAAAATACACCAAAACAATTCACAGTTAGCTGTTAAATTGAAAGAGGCATTTACAGCAAAAAAAAGAAAAAAAGAGAGATTATCTAAGGTAACTCAGATAAATATAAACATCCCGTTACCCATTTAACACAGAAATTTTACATAAGAATATGAAACCATCCACAGCAAAGAATTAATTCATAAAAGCCAGGAAAGATCTCACAGGAAATGTATGAGAAATTTGCGAAAATAGTTCAGCAGCTTAATCAACAAGACTCCATGTAAAATGACGTGCTAGCTTTCACAGGCCAAAACGATTTCCATTCATGTAGCAGAAATAGTTCCTTTACAAAATAGCAAAAGAGTTTCACCTGCCAAAAGTCCTTTTGCTTCTCTTCTTATTAGCTATATATAACTTTACAAAATGTGCCCAGAATTTACACCTATACCCTAACCGTTTAGATTCCTCTATTTTGTCTTGTAGTGCTTGATATTACATAAGAGAAATATTATAAATGCTTTACAAAATGGGAGTTACAAAATTACAAATGTTTTATCGTTCCAAACATAAGTACAAAATGCACATCCACGTGGCACGCTGAAGAGCACGAGCTATCCCTGACTTGGCTCCTTTGGCAGCTCAGACGCCTTTGGGATTGTTGGGGTTTCCTCTTGCATCACTGCAATGGTTGGGCCAATCTCTAATGTAGTAGCTTGACTAGCTTCCAGTGCTTTCTCCACTTCTGCTATGTGAATTCCCCAGTGATTAGTGTCTTTCACAATATTTGTTCCGATCAAGGGGCTCATGAATCTGAGGGATATCTTTTGTTTGACCAACTCTTCTTCTAAGGTGGTCACTTCAGCTGCAGTAATCCGGAGGCTTTCTTCCAGGCTATGTTGATGAACAGCAGCTTGGTTGATAAACTGGCGTAGATCCTCTGTTGTCAATGTATCCAGCTTCTGCACATATTCACTTTCTGCCTGGAACTCTATACTCAGATTAGCTAAATACTGAGCCTTATCCGGGAAGTCTTCTATCCTTGGAGGCATGGCTATTCTGCAATTTTCCTGTGTGGTCCGAGTTCGGGAATATACAGTCTTGCACTGTTCATAAGTTTCTGCAGTCACGGAGGCCAATTTTACTCCGCAGTCTCTGGAATACTCTAGGGTGCGTATATCTGCCTTGTATTCAGCAACAGTCTTAAGGGGAAGGGTTGCTGGGAACCCTGAATTTCCTTCTCTCCATTCGATATGCCTTCTAATCTCTTCAATGATGTGTGAGTGCTTCCTTCTGATCCTGGTGGCTTCAACATTTACTTGCTTGACCTTGGCCATGACTGATTTTAGTCTATATATTTCTTCTGCTATGAGTTCTCTGACTCCATAGGTCTCTTTTAGGATTCCACTGGCCTGCTCATGGAAGGGCCTGATATCTCCCATTTTTTTGTTTGCTAACTCCAATTGCTGCTCCAGTGATTCATTCTCTCCTTGTAATTTTTCAATGCTCTCTTTCAGGTCTTCTATCTCCTCAAGGTTGTCAAATTTATCTGATTCGAGCTTCAAATTCTTCCCTTTAAGCTCTGCATTTTCATCTTCTAATGTCCTTACTTGCATTGACAAAGCTCTCCTATCTGCCTCTAATCATTGGATTGCTCTTTGCAAGTCTTCCTTTTGGGATGTGAGGGCATTATTCTTCTCGGTCATCAGGTTTGCATAGTTCTGCTCTTTGACCAAGGCTTCCTGAAGCTATTGTGCCTTCTCCTTTTCTTCATGTAACTTGTCTCCCAACATAAAAACATTGTCTGCGATTGTTGTGACCGTGGCTACAGAGATGGATGCTAGGTGCCTAGCTGCTTCTTCAATGTTCTTCAAGACCGTGGCCTCATGCGTGGTGATGATGTCTTGCTGGAAAGGTCTTTTCAGTATGGACCCTGTCTCTTTGACAATGGTCTTCCTCTTCTTATTTAAGCAAAATTCTGCCAGTTAGAAACCGTTTTGCCTTTATAGGGTGTGAAGGGAACAATAGGTAGATCCCTTATAGGAGAGCCCATATCCAAGTTCTGCAAGTCTGGGCTTTTGGGGTCGATCTCTTCTTTGGACTTCTTTTCTTCCTCCTCTTTCCTCTTTGCTTCTGCTTCTTGATCCTTCTTTCTTTTGTCTTCTTCTTCCAACTTAGCATTGGTTTCCAGCCTAATTCTTTCTTCCTCTTCTTTCCTTTTCGCCTCTGCTTCAGCTTCGGCTGCTTGGATTTTCAAATTCTCTTCTTCTCTTAATTTATCTTCTTGGGTCTTCTTTGCGTGTTCCGAGAGCCTCAGTTCTTCTTCAGAGAGAGCCTGGGAGCTTGAGCTGGCTCCTCCTTTGCTTACCTGACAGATCTGCAGCTCGGCCATATTACGGATTCCCCTATATGGTTCTTCCCGAGGATCATAAAAATTGGCATATTCACAGGGAGTAGAGTGCTCTTTGCAATGCTGCGCGACTTTGCCTTGTCGATCGTTCCTGTGGAAAATATTCTCTCCAAAGTGGAAGCTTTTCAATTCTACAACAAACTCTTTTACAGTTGTGATTCCTGCGAACCAGGGTATTTTTTAAGGATTCTAATATCACACTTAAGTATAGCATTCTAGGCGATTATTTTGGATTGGAAACAACACAGATATAGATAGGTAGGTGAATATTAGATATGAAACCTACAATTTACTACTAAAACGTGTAAATTTTGGTGAATATTATGATAAAAAAACATATTTTATGTAAATATAAGCGATATTAGAGTCTAAAAATGACTAAATAGCGAATATATTTTTTGAAAAAAAGCCCAAAAAATAGCCAATTGGCGAAAATTCGCCCCTAAAAATTACCCTGCTGCGAACTTGTAGGTTCCAATATAAAAGGGTAAGGGGGGAAAGGTGGCCTTCTTGGCTTTGTACAAGGTGTTACCCATTCCATCAATGAAGACTTGCCTGACCATTTCCTTATGGACTATGTAATCTGTGGCATACTTCGGAAGAATATAGGGTGCTTTAGAACCTCCATACATTCTTATGTAGGTACCCTCGGGAGAAAAATAGAAATCGCCATACTTTTCCAAGGCCTCCATGCCATTCTCCGACAAACAATTTGGTTCTTCATGGAAAATCATTTCATAAAGCAGCATGATAAACTCCTCGCAGATGAGCTTGTAGTCTCTCTTATAATTCTGCGCCCAAAATATTTTATAGGCAAGGAATACTGGACCTTTGGCTAGACTCCACACGCACCCCAACTTGGGAAAAAGACACTTTGCCACAATGCAGTCTATGAGATACGAAGCCATATAGAAATCTGCCTTTCTTTCCTCCAGCCCTTCTTTAGCTATTGTTACTACTGATGCCAGGCTGTCTGAGAGAATGTCAGCCCAATTGAAGATTGTGCCTTTAAAAGCGACAAAATGCATGATATGGACCCACTGCAGCATGAACATCGTCCCGTCAGGTCTCTCGAAGATCCTGCTTAGCATTAGAGCAATTAGTCTAAAGGGAGGCCTTAAATATTGGACTTCATATTCCTCACTATCTCTTCTTCTAAATTGCTTGCCTGTGATTAACATCCTCCTTGGTATGTCTAGATTATCCATATTGACCTCCTGCAACCATGCATCATCTAGTCGTTGCTATGCTTTGGGTAGTTTGTAAGCTGTTGCAATGTAATATGGGTGGAATGAGGCGAAGGCATTACCCGTGCTGTCTGCTACGACTCTAGTTTCAGGGTTGGCATGCTGCAGCACCCACCCGATTACTTCTGAGCATGGGAAGGTTTCTAGGCGTGTGGATGCTTTGGATATACATGAATTCCTGATATTTTGATACAAGCATTCCTCTTCAAGGAGAGCTTCAGGAAAGTCTAGATCCCTTATCATACGATAGATATCACCCCAATTTACTTCCGGAGGCACGTTTGTAGTGCATTTGGTGTCCTGAAATGTTGTCTCCAGTCTGGAATTTTCCTCAATTGCTTTCGTCCTTCTCTTGCCACCTTTGGCCATAATGGGAATCATGTACAATAATTGTCGTGAATAAGCATGCATGACATAGTATTTTACAAAACTAAACTGATACCTGTAGATGGTCTTAAAAATAATATGTTTCTTTCTCATATACATGCAAAGAAAGAAAACATGAAGACATTAATCAGGTTATCCCCATGGCTTTTTGTGCTGGTTAAGGGAACTAATGGCTACAAGATCAAGGTAGGTCTGGGTACTCTAGTCCCTTGGATACTGTCCAATGCCCAGGGTGGGAAAAGTCAACATACTATAGCCGAGACGTCTGTTGATTAGGTGCGGAAAGGTGGACAGGTTTAGCGGTAGCAATGAAAAGACGCAGTTTTCAAAAGCGAGAGTCTCGGGACCTCTTATGCCTAAGTTTAGGGTTGCTTGACGCACGTCTTCTTAAGGTCAAGCTGTTAATCGGGGCCGTGATTGAGATGGTGATACCGGGCAACGTGATACTCTACGGTAGCTGTAGGAAGGTTGACAAAGTTCCAAGAAAACTTTGTAATAAAGAGCATCCCAATGAAGCAAAGAAACAATACTTCAAGCAAGCATATACGTCCTATTAAGCAGGCGAATGCACTTACTTGTAAATGAAAGGCGTGACGCCGACGATACTCTAACAGCCGGTGAATCTAAGCTTTGAGACAATAGTGAACGCACTTGGTTGTTCAAACGGGACGGGCAAGTCCTTTGAGCGATTAAAACAATATGAAATACCAATGGGGTTTCACCCCTATATATTTGAGTTGGTACGTGTGGGCCATCAATTCGGTGGGTGAAAGTCATTAAACAAGTATTGAATCCGCGTACGGCCGGGTCACGTTGAAACCTTTTTCAATAAATGCGACCGTCAAATGCGGGAGGCTCATGTTAAAACTTCCGACACACGCGGAAAGAAAAGCTAAAATCGTTCCACTGTTGCGGAAGAGTTGAGCGAGCGCTTCTGCGAGAGAGCTATGTGCTGCGAGAGACTTAAATGAAAGCTTTCTCTTCCGCGGGAAAGTTATCCAAACCTTTCCGAAAATCTTCAAGGCTTGTTAGTACAGGAAAAGGCGAGTTTTTCGAAAAGGAAGAGTCGAAGGGTTTCCGGTGCTCGCGGAAGAGTTATGCGAAAGCTTCCGCTGTAGCGGAAGGTTTTGACGAGTTTGTTCCGCTGCGGTCCTATTTGATTAAACGTTCTGTCCCTTCGAAGACTTTATCTTTTCCGTCGTGGCTTAACTTTGGTTCTTCTTCCGCAGTTCCGGACGACTTAAGCCAAATCTTCTGCCATTTCGAGAAAGTTAGCTAAAAGCTTCCACCATTTCGGGAGGGTTAGCTGAAAGCTTCCGCCGTTGCGGGTCAAAAGGCTAAGTTTGTTTGGTTAAAAAGGAAAAAACTCTAAGGCAAACTTAAGACTGAGGCTAAGTAACAAGATGCTCAAAAGGTGCAGAAAACATTTAAAGACAATCATAAAATGAAGGAGGGTCCCCAATATTTTTTCAAAATCCAAGGGGAGGTGTTGTCCTAACAACACAATGTCAACCAAAGTTAATCAACCATGTAAACCGAAATCAACCATGTCTAAACTATTGAAATCACAAATATTTATTTTTATAGTAAACATCTCTATTATTATTATTATTATTATCTGTGATATTAATATTTACATTATGAGAAATTCATATTTAATATTAAATTCATATTTGATATAAAATTTAACATTTAATATTAATATCAATATTAAAGTTAAGGTTAATATGAATATGAACATTGATGGGACATAACCTTTGATGATCATGTTAACATAACTCACTCAAAATTACACATCCTCAACCATGGTCCATGGTAATTATTGTTCAAATATAAACAAACATAATAAAATTAATATTAACATTAATAACATAATAATAACAACATAAAATTAATAATTAACCACGCTCAAAATAATATAAATAATAATTACATAATAAAAGTAATATATTAACATTAATATATGAATTAATTAGCACTAACATTAATATAATTAGCATTAATATTAACATTAACATTAAAGTTATTGGTAATATTAATATCAATGTTAATGTTAAAATTAAATTTATTGTTAACATTTATGTCATTTAATAATATTAAATTAAAAGTTAATAACAAATTTAGCATTTGATATTAATATTAATTTTAAGGTTAAGGTTAAGGTTAACATGAATGTTAACATTGATAACTTTTCATGGTAATGTTAACATAACACACTCAAAATTGCACATCCTAAACCATGGTCATGGTTAATATTGTTCAAACATAAACAAACATAATAAAATTAATAATAATAACATTAATAACATAATAACAACAACAACATAAATTAATACTAACATAATATAATTAATAATAACATAATAAAACTAATATATTAACATGAGCATTAATATATTAGCATATATTAGGATTATTATATTAGCATTAGCATTAACATTAATATAAAATATAATGAAAATAATAATCTAATTAACAACATAATAATAATAAAAATATAAAATGAATAACATTATTAGTACATGATTAGCATTAACATTAACATTAAAGTCAAACTTAGCTTAATGCCAACAATGCTTATACAATCGACGACCATGGTTCAAATCCAACCTTGCTTAAAAGGCAACTATGACTTCAAGTCAATCATGCCCAAACAATGGTCAACCATGTATTTTAGGCAAGGTTAACCTTGCTCGAAGTCAACCCTGCAAATATAATGGTCAACAATGGTGTAATATAGTCAACCTTAACTTAAAGTCAACAATGGCTATACGATGCTCAACCATGCTTCAAAGTCAACCTTGCTTAAAATTCCACTATGGATTGAAGTTAGCCATGGTTCAAAGTCAACCATGATTGAAAGGAAACAATTGGCTCAAGTCAACTATTGTTTGAAGTCATTCATGGTCAAAGTGAAGTTTGCTTAAAATTCTATATGTATTAAACTCAATCTTTCTTAAAAGTCAACTATGGACTGAAATTAACCATGGACTGAAGTCACCTATGGATTCAAGTCAACCATTGTTAATCAAAAGTCAGGGAAACTCAACCAAAGTTAACCTTAGGAAGCCAAGGTCAACCATGGTCAACCAGAAGTCAAATATGGTTGATCAAAACGTCAACCATGGTCAACCTAAGAAAAGCATGGTCAACTAAATTCAACCACGGTCAACCAAATTCAGCTATGATAAACCAAAGTCAACCAGGATCAACCAAAATACAAACACAATCAACCACATGTCAACCAAAGTCAACCATGGGTTGCCATGGTAAACTGAAGTCAACCATGGTCAACCAAAATTCAAGCACGTTCAACCATGGTTAATCATGGTCAACCATTGTCAACCAAAAGTAAAGTAAAGTAAACCAAATGCAACCATGATCAACCAAAATCCAACCAATGGTCAACCAAAGTCAACTATGGTAAACCATGGTCAAACATAACCATCCATAGTCAACAAAAGACAACTAGGGTACACCATGGTCAACCATGGTAAATCATAGTGAACGATGGTCAACCAACTTCAACCATGGTTAACCATGATCAACCATGGACAACCAAAGTCAACCATGGTCAGCTAATATCAATCATGGTTACGCAAAAGTCAACCATGATCAACAAAAGTCAACCAAAGTGTGTCGTGGTCAACCAAAGTCAAGTGTTGTCAACCAAACTTAACCGTGGTCAACCTTGGTCAACCAAAGTCAACCATAGTTAACCATGGCCAACTATGTTCAACTTAAGTCAACCATATTTAACTATGGTCAACCATGGTCAAACGTATTAATCCATAGTCATCAAAAGTCAACCATGTGAAACCTTGGACAACCAAAGTTAAGTGTGTTCAACCATAGTAAACTGAAGTCAACGTGGGTGAACGTTAATCAACCATGGTCAAGCATCGTCGACCATTTTCAACCATAATCAACTGTCACTAACCATGGTCAACTAAATTCAACCATGGTCAACCAGAGTCAACCATGGGCAACCACCATTACCCATGGTAAACCATGTTCATCCAAAGTCAACCATGGTCAACCAAAGTCAACTATAATCAACCATACTCACCCCATGTTCAATTAAAGTCAACCATGGTGTTCCATGTTAACCAATGGTCAACCAAAGTCAACTATGGTCAACCATAACTAGCCATAGTCAACGAAAGACAACTAGGGTACACCATGGTTAACCATGGTAAATCATAGTGAACGATGGTCAACCATGGACATCCAAAGTCAACCATTATTAACCATAGTCATCGAAATGAAACTAGGGTCAGCCATGGTCAACCATGGTTGTCCATGGTCGTCCAAAGTCAACCATGGTCAATTAGAGTCTGCCATGGTGAATAATGGTCAACCAAAGTCAACCATACTCAACCATGGCTAGACAAATTTATCTATGGTTAACCGTGGTCATCCAAATTCAACCATGGTCAACAAAATTCAACTATAGTTAACCATAGTCATCCATGGTGAACCATGTTCAGCCATGTTTAACCATGGATTGAATTCAACTATGGATTCAAGTCAACCATTGTTAATCAAAAGTGAGCGAAGCTCAACCAAAGTTAAGCTTAGGCAGCCAATGTCAACCATGGTCAACCAAAAGTCACCTATGGTTGATCAAAACGTCAACCATGGTCAACCAAAGTAAAGCATGGTTAACTAAAGTCAACCTTGGATTCAAGTTGACCATGGACTAAAGTAAACCTTGTAGTGAAGTGAAACTTACTTAAAAGTCAACTATTGCTTGAAGTCAACTACAGATTGAATTCAACCTTGGATTGAAGTCAAATATGGATTGAAGCCAACCTTGCTTAAAAGTCAACTATGGGCTGAAGTCAACTACCGATTGAAGTCAACCATGGATTGAAGTCAACCATTGATTGAAGTCAACATTGGATTGAAGTCAACCTTAGATTGAATTCAACTTTTCTTAAAAGTCAACTATAAATTGAAGTCAACATTTCCTGAAAGTCAACTATGGTTTGAAGTCATTCTTGCTTAAAAGTAAACAATGGTTCAAAGTCAACATTTGATTAAAGTCAACAATTGATTAAAGTGAGCCATGTTTCAAATTCAACCTTGGATTAAAGTCAATTGTGGTTCAAATTCAATCGTGGATTCAAGTCAACCATGGATTGAAGTCACCTCTATATTAAAGTCAGCCATTGATTGAAGTCATTAATATTAATATTGTTAATGGATTGCAGTGAACCTTAGCTAAAGTCAATTTTGGAGTGAAGTCAAGCATGGATGAAGTCAACCTTGGCCTGAAGGAAACCTTAGAATGAAGTCAACCTCTTAGTCAACATTAGATTGAAGTCATCCTTGAAGTTAACCCTAGAGTGATGTAAACATTGGATTGAAGTCAACTAGGGATTGAAGTCACCCTTGGCTTGAAGTCAACATTGGATTGAGGTCACCCTTGGGTCGAAGTCAAACATGGAATGAAGCCAACCTTGGATCGAAGTCAACCTTCAATAAAAAAAACTACAGAGTGAAATCAACATTGGATTAAAGTCAAATTGGATTGAATTCAACTATGGATTGAAGGCAACATTGGTTTGAATTCAAACTTGGATTGAAGTCAACCTTCAAATGAATTCAATCTTGGATTCAAGTTAGCCATGGATTGAAGTCAAAATTTGATTGAAGTCAACATTGGAATGAATTCAACCATGGATTGAAGTCAACATTGGATTGAAGTTAACCATGGATTGAAGGAAACCTTCAATTGAATTCAACCATGGATTGAAGTCAACATTTCTTAAAAGTCAAATATGGGTTGAATTCAAATATGGATAAAAGTCGACATTGGATTGAAGTTAACCATGGATTGAAGCCAACATTAGATGGAAGTCAAACTTGGATTGAAGTCAACGTTACTTAGAAGTCACCTATGGATTGAAATCAACCTTGCTTAAAATTCAACCAGGGATTGAAATCATCCCTACTAAAAAGTCAACCTTGGATTTAATGGGTTTAATTAATGGATTTAATTAAAACTTGGACAGAGTCAACCTTGGATTGAAGTCAACTTGGCTGAAGGCAACCTTAAATTGAAGTCAACCTTTTAGTCTATGTCAAATTGAATTCAACTATGAATTGAGTTCAATCATGTATTTAGTTCAACTTGAGCTTGAATTCAATCTTGGATTGATGTCACCTTCAGATCGAAGTTAACCATGGAATAAAGGCAACCTTGGATTGAAGTTATGCTTTCTTAAAATTCAACTATGAATTTAAGCCAACTATGGATTGAAGTCAACTTTGGATTGAAGCCAACCTTTCTTAAAAGTAAACTATGGATTATATCAAACCTTGCTTAAAAGTCAACTGTGGATTGAAGTCACCCTTTGATTGAAGAAAACCATGGATTGAGCTCAACCTTTCTTAGAAGTCAACTATGGATTGAAGTCAACCTTACGTAAAAGTCAAATATCGATTGAAGGCACCCTTGGATTGAAGTCAAACATTAATTTTAGTGAACATTTCCTAACAGTCAACTATGGATTGCAGTCAACCAGGGATTGACTTCAATCCATGGTCAACAATAAGATGTCATCAACCATGATTAAACGTACTCAACCATGGTTAACCAAAGTGAACCATGCCTACCCAATGGTTAACCATGGTTTAAAGTCAACTCATAATTTTACAACCTTTGTCGACCATGGTTAACCAACGTTGTCAAATTCAAGTTTACGATAGTTAGTCATGATTAACATAGTTAACTACAAAATCAGAAAGAAATATTTATGTATTTATTTCATTTATTTACTTATATTTATTTATTTTGATTTTGATTTCATTTATTTCTTCATTTTATTAATATTAGCATATCTTATTTACTAATATTAATTAAAATCATTATTTAATAATAATAACTTAACTTAATTAACTTAACTTATTTAATATTATTTAATTTAATTTAATTAACTTAACTTAACTTAACTTAACTTAACTTAACTTAACTTAACTTAACTTAACTTAATTTAATTTAATTTAATTTAATTTAAATTTAATTTAATTTAATTTAAATTTAATTTAATTTAACTTAATTTAATTTAATTTTTAATATATTTTATTTAATTTAAATTTTAATATGTTTTAATAATTTTATTTAATTTAAATTTATTTAATTTAAATTAATTTAATTTATTTTTTAAATATTTTTTTAATTTAGCTATTTCTTAGGTGGGTCGGCTGTCCACTAGAAACAACCACATTTTTAAATGTGTTTGATATTTGTCGATCGGCGAATATCAACCACTTTTAAATGTGTGGTCATGATTGATATACGTCGATCGGCGAATATCAACCACATTTAAAAATGTGGTTGTTGCTAGTTCATATGTATTATCAGATTATACTAGTATGCATGAAACCATGTTGGCCTTCTCAGACAAAAAAAAATGAAAAAATGAGGTGCAATCATCTCCTAGCTAGTTACCTACCACACCGTTGACAGAAGCGTTGCTCGGTATCTCCGACAAGGGTTGGTGTGCATGTAGCATAACCCTAAATCGTCTCGATTCAGCCCATAGGATAATCCTGTACTTCACATGAGGCAGAGCCTCTTTTATTTGGAAAAAGTTGCAAAGGAACTTGACCACATATACAATCAGACAATACAGACGCTAGGCCTACCAAGGCCGTGGTTGTGGATTGGTGACTTGTGTACTTCAAATCTGAAAGGGACTGCAAATATGGTATTTCATGATCATATGATATATGAATGGGCGGCCAATTTTGAATCCTTGAAAGACTAAATTTTGGATAGACTACCAATATTCCATACAAATTCTCCATGGTGTAACGCCCACGATTTGCTACCCATATGATAATTTCCTGCAAACATAGCCAACTTGCCATTGACAAGTATATAATTCCCTGAAGCCAAGCCACTTCCCGGGTGGAGTTTGGAGTTGATTGTTGCTCCCTTCCTTTTCTCCTCGCTAATCGGTTGGATGAAGCGAGGGGATTCAAACTTGAAGTCGAGGCAGAATGGGGGACGATTCTCTGAGAGTTCCCATTCTGGAGAAGAAGGAAGAAAATGGAAGGTCGAAGGTGGGTGTTTTTTCCACACGGATAATGAAGGATCCTGACTTGACCCCATTACCTGATGTAACACAGCAAGAAAATACTTCAGTGTGACTTAGAGCACCAACAGGTTCGACCTATAAGAAGAATATTGGCATTAGTATTTACTGTAATGAGAAACTAGAAACTAAAGTAGACGGTGGAGAACAGCAAATTAGAAAACTATTAAAAATGATTTCGATTATGGTAACCTGTGTCACAAAAATGCCTCCATGACTTAGTTTTGTCTTGACTACTAATTCATAGAAAAATTTCGTGTAAAGCTAGTAGCAGGGACCGCCTTCTATATGATCCGCAAGGTCTCCAATAATGACTTTAAAATATCCGCCTTTGTTTTCCAGCTCAGCTCTGGATATGAATTCAAAATGTTAGCAAGTCAGCCTTGCCGTATTATTGTATACTACAGCGGTTAAAAAAATAAAAGGGATGGAGGCCGAACCTTGCATCATTGGTGCAAATGCTCCAAGGCCAAAATGAATCACCGCTGTATAAAACCTGCAGATGCGAATTCAAAAACGTCAAAACAAAGCTACATGATTGCAGTAATGCTCACTTATTGCCCCAACTTCCATATTCAAATTCAAAAACAGGGTCCGAGCAAGTATGTTAACATACCGAATTATGAACTCGAAAAATGTCTTCTCGATCCGATTGCGTTTGAGGCTGTTAAGATCTCCGCTGGGGAAGGAGTTTATGAGCCAAGCCATTATTTTATCCATCTCGAAATGCTCGAGCAAGGTAGGCAGAAAAGGATGGTCTAGACTAGAAAGAATGATCTTCTCTATATGAGCCCTCCTGAAGCCAACCTCACCTTTCCTGGCTATGGCAGACTTGCCCATGGCTTTCAAAGCAAGGGGACTGTTGCTGCCTTCCCTCCGGACCAAGAGCACGGTCCCCGTGGCCCCCTTCCCAACAACCTTTAGAGCCTTGAGCTCTTTCATCGACATAAAATATGATCCCAACAGTTCCCCAAGAGCTTATAAATAAATTCGCAGATCCGGCATGGTGGCAATAACAATATACACTGAGGACATCCATCTTATGGACGTGAAAACAAACACAATTGATAATGAAATGCACTGTAGCAAGTGGGCATCATGCGGACAGGTGTTAGGACCGAATGGTTATACAAACTTTTCACTTTTCCACGGTGAACATGAAGAAGAAGTAGGCAGCTATATCCAGCTATATCCAGATTCCAAAGCCGTCTCCTTCCCCTTAAATTGTACGTACAGGAGTAGGAATGATGACGAGTCGACCAGGGCTACGTCGGAGGATAGGACGGCCCACTTCGCACAGAACGCCAGTCAACAGGACGGGACGGACTGGGACACGCGGTGGCCGAAACCCCCACGACAAATTTCGAGGAAAAAATTACAACCAAAACTTTGCAAAACTTCTTAAAATAAGAGAATTGCGATTTTTACGGTTAGTTTAATATATCCAAAATGGATCCACTATGTCATGGACATAAAAATAGTACAAGAATGATATATACAATATAATGGTGAGAAGTAAAGGACCACATTCAATCTATGTTTGACTATTTTGTTTTTTTTTTAGCCACCATCATTATTTGCATATGTACCAGGATAATGGGTTTTGAATGACCTATTCCTTCCTAATCAAAAGATTTGTCGGTAGCTTTGGTCTCAACATTGACTTGCAACACTCCAACATAACAAATTTACACTCAACATCCTACATGTAAGCCATGCACCTAAAGTGTGTGTTTTATGAAGTACATGCTTGTCAAAATTGATCCAAAACTAATGCATAGACTTGGGTTCAACCCTCAAAACCATGTGGCAGCAAATGAGGCTAGATGCAGATCCTAGGTGGATCTAACAACATGGAAATGGCCTTAGCATAACAACTTAGTCAAAGGACCGTTGTAAGTAAGTACAAACAACATTCTATCATGTGTTTTGTGTTTATCATTGGTAGAGTAAGAAGAATGTGTTTCATACAAGTTATATCATGTGCCAGTGTGCAATTACATGGAATTTTGTCTTTTGAAGTGATTTTGAATTAGATTGTTTTTTCCAATAGCTAAGTTAGTATTTACTCAATGGTATTAATGTGTGAAATGGTAATTGACAGTTGTAGAGAATAACAAGGATCTCATGATGCTTATACTTGCCTTAAATCCATTCAAATACAAGGATCTTTTATCCATGTCTTAATCACATAATTTAATCAATATAATGTAATTTAAATGGCTACAAGTGGATTCAAGCACAAAAAATGAGTTAAGGCATTTTATTGGTATCTTAGAAAAATGCAATGACTATGGAGTAGATCATAAGAATGGGCATTGTAGCTTAGCTAGTGAGAATTAACACATCTTATATATACAGATAATTATAAACATGGAAAGAAGCATCACATAACAAATATGAACATGGTAGAAATTAGAATTGTGGGGAATAATAAATGGGTGTTACAAGAGGTCTTAATGCTACAACACCCATTTTGTTCTTTCATGATGGAAGTATGTACTGGACATGCTTGAGCTACATAGCCTCCAAAGTCATGGAAGAAAAGTTACCAATTTTTGTTGACATTGAAATGTTACTTCTCATTGCATTAAAAAGCCCTGTAAAATGTGACCCCGGAGGAAAAAAGATACTTTCCTTTGCTTGGGGTTTGGGCAAGAGGACAAACAATCAGGCAGAATAGGTTGCTTTAATGTAAGGTATAGAAACTATGGCGGACTTAAAATTGAAACCTTTCAAGTTTTTGGAGATTCCTGGATAACTATACAAAACATTCAGTCGGGAAAAGAAGAAGTTGTCGGGAGAGTACAAAAGAGAATTCTTGTGCATATCCATGAGGTCCTGAAGGTTCATTGTTTTCATTTTAAGCACCAGAATAATAAGGAAACAGACAGGGAAGCTAATAAAGGCTCCCATCTTAAATAAAGTGAAATTTCGATAAATAACCATAGTTATTCAATCGAATGGTCCTATTGCTTCCACATAAAAATATCTAGTGCCATGTTTTATTCATTGGTGGGAAAACTTGGTATGGCCGTCAAATAAATATTAGGAGGGCCCCTTTGCACTTCAATACCAACATGAATTAGCAACATTGTATGGCCCATTCTCAAATGGTGGGTAGGTGGACAAATGGAAGCTTGGCATGGATAGAATTTATGTGCATTAATAGCCCTTTTGCGGGTGCATTCAATCCTGCCACCCTTGCTCAAATCGTTTTAGGGGCGCCCATGTGATCGCTCTTATGGATAGCAATCGATTTGGTTTTTCGCATGCTCTATAGCTTGTTAATCCTGGAAGAATCGAGAAGGTTTTCATTTCTTGGATCATTTATGAGATTTGCTATACGATGGCCTCCTCCATAAGCCAAGCGAAGAAGAAGGAAGAGGTTGTTGGAAGGAACATGTAGTTTTTGACAGATTTTTCCATGATGGGGGAGATCTTGGGCGAGATTTTAGAGTTGAAGAATAGTATGGTTGGCTATACAAAGATGATGCAGTGTGTATTTCAGGTTGCGTCGGCCACCTAGGATGAGTACAAGAGAATATATGTGGATATCACTAATATCAGCTCATGTTTGGACAACATTGAGGATAGTGTTCACGCTCAAGTTGGCGAGGTTGAGGAAATTATGCGCAGGGTGCAAAATATGGAAAGGCTCTAGACTTTGAGGCATGAGGAGATAATGAGAGCAAACGATGAGGTGAAATATCAGTAGCAATAGTAAAAAAAAATTAACAAAAATGGTTAAGAGCTTTTATACATAAAAAAGAGAAACAAAGATTACATAGTTTTGAAGACAGGTTGATCCCAAGAGAGGACTACTTCCATGACTCCTTGATCATCTACAACCAATCTTGACTTATCCTGATACTTTCCTATTCTATGGAGACTGAATATTCTAGCATACTTCCCAAGAAGGAACTGGGCTACATTTACTACTAGCAAGACCAAAAATGCTAATGTCCTACTTCTTACATGCAACTCAATACAATCCAGAGATTAACGATATGAAGTTTGCTAGCTTCTTGTTTCTCTTGGAGAAGTTAAGCTTTCTTTTGGCTTCAAAGAGGGTGAAACTCCTCTTTTCTTTTTGCCGACTTTGATCCAATCTGATGGTTCGAAAAATGCTTCGAGAATGGGTACTGCATTTTCAGATGCATCATGTGGGGCTGGACTTTTCGGGTCCATCAGTTGGATAGCATTATCTTGCGGAGCTACAGGTGGATCTTTGTTGTTGGCGGGGATCCTTTGTTCTTCTAGAGTGTCCTCTATTTTAGCCTAAGAAGATTCCTTAGCTTGTAATGGAGCTTCTTCGGATATATCTTCATTTATGCTTACTGTATAGTGCTTGGAGTTTGCTCCATCCCACCAAGTGGATTTGCGAAGAAGCTTTTTGGATTTGGGGATCTGAGAAGCTTTTGGGCAATCTTTTACAAGATGTTCAGTTGCAAAGCAAGATCTGCATCTGAACATCACATTTACATAGTCTAGCTTTTGCACCCACACATAATCCTTGCTGGTCAAATGGATCTCAGCAGGAAAGCCAATGTTAAAGTCCATTTCCACACAGATGCAAGCATAGGTAGTTTTGATGTAATCCTTTGTTTCTGGACTTCGATCGTAGAAGGATCCCAACGCATTGCCAATAGCTTTAAGCGAGGCCAAGTTCCAGATATGCAAGGGAAAATTAGGAAGCCGAACCCAAAGCGGAGCAGATGAGATCTGGTCAGTAGATGGGTCAAAAAGAGGGCTCCAAGGTTTCATAAAGAGCCCCGAACTTCCCCAAAACCATGGACCAGAGTCAAGAATGATATGTTTATCCACAGGAGAATCGAAATCCACAACAAAAAAACCTCGAGCAAAGGGGTAAATAGAAATTTCCTCAGAAACAAGGGGTTTCCATACCTTAGAGATCCACTTATGGAGAGCAACCAGGCAAGGCCAGAACCCATTGAAGCGACAAACCAAAGATGACTCTGTGATTCCTTGCTTCAATCAAATATTCTTCAACCACCGCTATGGATGGCACAGGTATTTCCTGAACAAACAAGGCAGGCTGGCCGCAGGCTGCCTTCCCCCCATTGGAGATCGAGACCGGGATCGAATCCCCAGCTGGAGACGAACGGGAGGTGCGAACTGCAGAGGCGTAGCTGGCCATCATTCTGCTTGAACACGCGGAAGAGGCCGAGCAGGGACCGGTCGAACCCAAGCCGTTTCAGCGTAACAAAAAAAAAAAAAAAAAACAGGCAGGCTCCCGGTGGTAGCCGAGCCCTAGCCATTTCAACGTCTAACCAATAGCAACAATATTTTATGGCAAACAATGAAAGGAATGAAAATAGATTCGTGCAGTTGTAGGAGACCCTCAATGAAATTCAAAGGGATATTGCTAGCTGGAGAAGGGGCATCACTGAACCAATGCAGCAAGATAGGGGCTCCCCCATGGAAGAAGTCTCCACCATGTAGCCAAGCATAGTGGAAGACCAGACTCAGGAATGAATTATTACCAGTATCTCTCTTTTAAGTTTTGATATATGAATTTATGTCTATATATTTGCAAGCAGTATGTTAGAATATATTCAATCAAAGGAAGTAGTATAGGTTTTGGACACTTCTATTTTTTGGACCTGTGAAAGAGTTGTTGAAAGCCTGCAACACCAAGGATATTTTATGCCCATCTCTCCTTTTGGATTCGTTGCGGACGACATGTATGCTTCTTGTACTTCTTGTTTATATATAAATATACTCTTCTTGTTTTTGTTAAAAAAAAGCCCTGTAAAATGGAAGAGTCATTTGATTAAGGAAACATCCCTCCTCCAAGTCTTAATATCTCGTTTCATAGGGATGTCTAAAAATAGATTAGTAGTTCCGTGCATGTGAAATATATGGATTCAATCATTAATTTCCATAAAAAAATTGTAATCTCTAAAGACACAAAAAATCATTTATGTCATTTTCTTAATATCCACATTGAGATTTATTTTCTAAAAAACAAATAGAAATTTTATCTCAAGTAGAATTTTGGTTACATTTTAGAAGTGCCGAAACACACACACAAAGGTACTATTCAAACAATAAAGTGAAGGGATAAATATTCAACATTATTTGTGTTCAACATTGGTGATCTATCCTCTTCTCAATATCCACATCAAGAATTTTTTCCTAAAATACAATAACTTCTATTTCAAGAAAAAATTGGCTACATTTCAAAACTTCCAGAGAGCACACAAAAACACTTCATTAGTAAATTGATAAGAGAAGTATTAAAAAACTAGAAATTGTCTAGATTCATATTGTTCTTGAATTTTCAGCCAATTCAACACGTCTATTATAATTTACATATTGTATATTGAGACAAAACTAGAGCATGAATAGAGACTCAATGTTTTATAACCAACTAAAAAAGAGAAAAAAACAAACCATCATGTTGATGACCAAGCCAAAATTGAGTATAAGACTATAACCTAATCATAAAAACATCTTGAAAAAATTGATCATTTGAGAGTGGAATTTATTGTTGGTAGTTGTGTTGTCCAATCTTTTACTATGATCGGTGCCATAACACCTAGTTCCATTTACAACCCTCACTTTGAAAGAGCATCAACCTCCATATTCACAACATGAATACAAGGTGATATGGCATATCATCTTCTAAGTTGTGTGTCTTAATATTAGTTGTATATACTCTTCTCAATCGTACATTAACATCACCGTATGGTACAGAAAAGGACACACATGCACATTTCAATTAGGTTCTTTAAATTTAAAGTTATAAGAGAATTTTGAAAAAAAAATAACACATTTAAAAGCAAGGAAAGATTAAGAGTTTTCAATATAACCAATATCCTTTGTGCATTTGTCCTCAACGATGGTTAATAATTTGTATTGGTTACAAAATTGGAGCACACAAATTTGGTTAACACAAATCCTTGCTAAAATCATATATATATGTTATTTTTCCATAGTTTCACTATGAAATAATGTGTAAAGTATAATTACAACAAAATAAAATGTGTTTGTGAGCCTTCGTTCCCTCAAATAACAAATACGTGCGACTTTCATAGTCATGTTTTATATTTCTTGGGAAGACTTCAATCCAATCTGTCATGTAATCCTTTCATTAATCAATTTGTTCTAATATGCATGATTTCCATTTCTAGTTTCCATTGCAATTGTTTATATATCTATGGTAGAGAAAGTATGGATGTTGTACAACTTCCTTAGTTGTTATTCTCTTATTTCCATCTACTTCTAACATGTTTATAAGCAAATCCAAACCCTCCATAAACCCAACATTTTCAACTATCTTTTTGTCACATGAACTAAATTTGGTCAATTTGAGAGCTGTTATGATGGGCAATGGAGAAATATGCTTGGATTATAGGACTTAACCATCTTACAAAAGTATTCCTCTATCATGACATGGGATTGGGAAATCCCTCTTGCATTTCAAAATATAATATTCAACTTCTCTTTTATAGATTGTCCATGAAATAGTGGCTTACCCATCGAATTTTTTGCAAATATGCATCCCATTGATCAATCATCCATCACAATAGAATTACGTGAAGTGTGTCCCATTAGTAATTTAGGAGCTTTATACCACAAAGTAAATACTCATATTTATTTTTCTCAATAACTCCATGTTCAAGTTTTTTCTCCATGAAAATCAATCCAAATTTTGCAATTTTAAGGCCAATGGTTTCATTTTTCATAAAAAAATTAAAGGGCCCAAGGCTCTCTATGGAACACCCTTGTTGTGACCACAAGCCACGTCATAAAAAATCCTTCACTTTAACCTTTCACCATCCCTAATCTATATTGGAATTCATGAACCCAGGAAAACCATTGGACATATAAAAGATGGACAAATGTTTGCAAGGTCATCTCCATATATTCCATAGTATTATAAACAAAAGGTATGTTTGTGTACTGATCATGACCATCATTCTTCCCACATGAAAAAATACCATACCACATAATCACTTAAACTTAGGTACTTTAATATAGCTCCTCCCTTCAACATGACATCACAATTAAGAAAAGCTTTACTAGCCAGTATCTTGTTCGTATCAGTATCAATGACCTTTGAAACAATGTCATATGTGCCATGCCCTCAATAACACAAAAGTTGATAATTGAAACATCCTTAAATTTTAATTATCTAAGATAGATATGTTGTATTTTCAATGGAGGATGCATCAAAACAATGACATGCATCCAAGGAAATAAGTGCTTATCAATGGGATTGGCTTGTATAACATCTAAAAGAGCAATGGTTTTTTCATATATTAAATATTTGTTTGTTTTCTTCACTATTTTTATCGAGTATGTTTTCTAACACTACTTGTTAGTTTTGTTTTTTAAATTTCAATCCAACATTTTGTTCTTTCTTGATGTTTTTTTAATAAAATGTTGTGAAATAAATATTGGCCAAATATTCTATAACAATAATATTTTTAAAGTTGTAACACAGTTAATTCTCTGTTAAGATTGAACTCTTCTCTCTCAAGAAATAACTTATATTTAAAGTTTAGATAGAAATATAATAAGTGTTAAGTCTTCGCTGACCTTAAAATTTAGAGCTTTGATGGCAGCACCATAAATGTGATTCCTTCGTCGGAGGAATTTTTAATAGTTCCCCTATGTTATCATATGTTCCTCCAATGCTAACTGGTACATGCTCTCTAGCCAATGCACAATCTTTGTTGTATATTGCAAAGAGTTTTAATTGAAATTGATAATTAAATAATTGCCTTACTCATGGGATTAAAGGAATTATACAAATGCAAAATACTTGCTATTTTGCTTTTTAAGCGTTGCATTCGATACTTTTGCAGTTGTACATATTGTTACTGTTTTTTAAGTTATATACTAGCCTCTATAAGAGCTCAAAAACAAGATAGCATTGCACCAAGTATCCAACCCATGGACCCAATGCTGCCTTTCTATCTCCATTTCAATCTGGTGTTAAAACAGATGCAGTTGGGTCGACTGTTGTTGTTGGAGAATATGGAACTGAGTGGGAGAGATGTTTCTCCCTCTATCTCTCGAACTCCTAAACAAGAGGTTTCATTTCTCAACAACCTCGATCAAATTAGAATAAGATGGCATATTGTCAACCAACAAAACCACAAACATGATGGATTCTTCAACTGGGGAAACAATACAGGAAAATATTCTTTTGGTTTTGGATGAAAATGACTCCACAGTACCAAATAAAGATATGAAGCAGTGTGACAATGAGGGTACCGCTCATTAACAAATGAATAAATGCGTCGGGTATCAACAAATGTGTGTTTTTAAAACAATTTGGTTTTTAATTTTTATTTTAAAAAATCATATAAATTCGTGGACATATAATTAATGGAAAGGCCATTTTGAGTGAGCAAAGCAAATTGACCATCAAATATAAAGAAGAAAATAAACCATGTAATCAATTTGGAAAAAAACGAGGTTCTTAAATGCTTGGAGGAAAAGGAATGGACTTTGTCTCATCTATAAGAAATTTCATGTTTTGGCAGAGTCCCCTACACAATTTCTCTGTTGAATGGACTTTGTCGGATCTATAAGAAATTGCATTTTTTTGGCAGCCTTCCTTACAGTGCCTCGATTGTCGTGATTTTCTATGTTGGACAAAGGAAGATGTGATCCTTGAGACTCGAGAGAAGGATTATCAAAATCTCCGTGGTGAAAATTCATAGGGGCATATTGTGGATTTACTTATCTCCTTATAGATTTATCTCACGGCAGGTCTTTTAAAAGTATGCAGTCCCTAATTTTTATTTTTATTTTGTAAATAAAAGAGGCAGATCCTTCTATTTAACTAAGCAAATTATACATAGTGTTACAAAAAAGCTACCATCCTTGCCCGTGAAGGACAAGCGATGGGCATCAAAACCCCCAAAAGGAAACGGGGGAACCGTTGAAAACTTCCTTGTGCTCGAAGGGAACCACACGGGATGCACAGGAAAACAACATGACACAAGACTAAGACCAGGAGAGAGGATCGGTTCATTGAGTGGACCGAGCGAACTCCATTCTCCCCTTTTTCTTACGAACATCAATCCACCCTGTGGAACTGGTAGGGGCAGCAGATTTCTCCACCAAGGCCAACTGATTTGTGGGAATTCCATCGTTGCGACTTGGATATACTGCAGGTGCTTCCTTATCACTATCTCAATGGTCTGATTCGTGAGGACGTTTCTGAGCCCCTAAAAGCGGAGCTATGGCCATGATAATATCATTTGGTTCAGCATGTACTTGGGGGGAATACCCAGACTGAGATGTGGGATCTGGAGCCAGAATTTTTGTTGCATTCGAACAGTGAAATGAGACCAAGGACTTGAGAATTAATTCCTCAGTTGGTTGTTTCTCAACTGTCAGGGGCTGTACTAGAATTGTTGAAGACAGAGGTTCAGAAGATTCATTATGATGTTGCTTGCCATCCGTAGATGGAGTCGCTCGACTTTTGTGAGGTTTGGGGTCTTGCCACCCATTGGCCTTCTTCCGTGGCCGAAAGGACGAGGGCGAGGTAGGGGAAATGGGACAAGATGCTTGGAGATGCCCTGTATGTTGGCATGAGCGGCACCTGAAGGCAGTATTCTCATAATCAAGCAATTGCACGTAAGGGTCCTCCTCAGTCCAGTCGATAAAAATCCTATCTAGAAGCCCTTGGCTGAGGTCGATTTCAACACAAATGCGGGCATAAGTGAAGAAGCCCTTCATAAGACGATCTTTATCAAGCTTGGTAAACCTTCCTAGCACATTGCCAATGGTGGGTAAAAAATCTGGAGAATAAAAATGTAGAGGTAAGTTAGGGAGTCTTACCCAGATCGGAGTCCGCATGGCATTCATAGTAATAGGGTTAAAAGAGGGGAACCATGGCTGCATGGAAAGACCAGATCTGCCCCAGAACCACGGTCCTTGCTCTAACACTCGTTGGCGATCCTCATTTTTGGCGAAGTTGACAATGAAGAAGCCTTTGGAGAAGAGGAACACCTATAGATCTGGCACCCATGTCTTATTGATCCATTCTCTTAGCGCCGTAGCGGAAGGCCACAATCCGTTGAAGCGGCAGATGAGGGCCCTTTGCTCATAGATGGTAGCATAAGCAAAAACGTGGGGGTGTTCTACCTCAGTCGTTGGAGGTTTTGTGGATTGCTCCACAATGAAAGCAGATCCTGATAGTGCCTTTGCTCCGGGACCTACCGCCTTTGATCCCGATGGAGCCTCAAGCCCAGTTTTCATTGCATGTTTGTAAGAGTGAGGGGGTTGGGATAAGGAGTCACTCCCCTCAGCCTAGAGACAAGCGACAATGTTGCATTCGTCATATTCCCTAATCTCTGAAGCCGAACTCCGTCCTCAAGCTGACGTCCCCCATAGATCAGCATTTGAAAGCAGGGCGGAATCCCTGTTACTTGATAGATCTTGATTTTAAGCATGCTTGCACTATCGAGGGGATGAGCGTGCAAGCAGACTAACGAGCCATCAAGGACCCTCACGAAAAGAGGAAATCCTACGGCGCCCTCGGACTCTGCCGCCACCAGAAGAAGGTCTCTCTGCCATCTGTCGAGAGGAAGAAAGGGCGCAGACGCAATAGGCTTGGGGACAGGCCGATTTTTCTCCTAAAAAATGAAGCCGTCTTTACTATGCAACAAGACTCGATGGGGATCTGAAGCCGGGAGTGGCTCCTCAGGAGAAGATGAGGGCTTCCCAGTTGTGGCCATGCTGCCATGAGGCCTTCCAGCGGATAGGGCGTGCGTTATTGTTTTCGTAGAGCTACACATTCTCTCCGTCCGGATATGCAGTCCCTAATTTATATTACTCATTCGATGCATAATTTATTTCTACATCCATCGAGTGCCTATACGTTTTATTTTATTTTATTTCCAGTTTATCTCATAATGGGTCTATTAAAAGTATGCAGTGTGTGTATTCATTAGATGCGGAATTTAATTTTGCACCCAAGGGTGCCTACACTTGAAATTTGAGTAAACATATAAGGAGATAAGTTGAAAATATGAGGAAAAAATAGTTTTCTTTGTTATAAATAAAATAAAAATTCCGCTAATAATAATAATAATAGTTAAGATAAGTGAAAAGTCGGTGCCCTCCTTCTTCGTTTGTATTATCCCACTGTGTTTGTAGGCATGGTTGGTAGGTGTTGGGGGGTGCTCTTTGACCCTGGAGGAGAAAGGAAGCATTACTACTCATGGGGATTGGGAGAGACCTCAAATAATCAAGCAGAATCCTTGGTGCTTTGGCGAGGCTTAATACAAGCAATACAGAGTAAAATAAGACAAATTATCATAGTGGGAGATTCAATGATAGTTATTTGGTATCTCACTTTCAAAAAGATTCCAATAGAGGGTCCTTCATCTAGAACAATGAGGAGAATCTTGCAATTGTTATCAGAATTTGAAGATGTAAAGGTTTATCATGTCCTTAGAACATTAAACAATCAAGCCGATATATATGCAAATGTGACTTGCAATCTAGGCCAAGGCAAATTGATGATTTGTGGGGAAGAATCAAGTTTTTGTAATATCCCATAACCTCATAGCTAATGAAAGAAGCTAATACTTAACATTATGGTCAAAACCCCAAAGTATTGGAGCATTAGTGTTGTCATTGGAGATCATCCATCGGATCCCAAGTGACAGAGCATCTTGTGTATTTGAATGCAAACCAAGAGGTGATATCACATGAGTTAATGAAAATTAATGTTGATTGTATCGAGGTAGTGATAGAGCGCAAAAAAATCCAGGATCAGTCCATCACTCGAGTGAATCAGCCAAGCATTATGATGAATTTGGTACGAGAAATCTGCTCCAGATTGACGATGAAATCAACGATGTCTCTAGATGCTCTACCTTGATGTTATTTTTGGATAATTATGCAATTTTGGAAGCTTTGTTTTTGAATTGGTACTCGCTTCTAAGGTAGTTTGAAATTTGGTATGAGAAGCAGATTCAATGTGAAAGGGATTTTAGGTGCCTGATTTGCAATCATCATTCCATCGAGAATTTTAGAGATAGAGTTAATATATCTTGGTCATGTTCATCTCAGTTTGGGGTTGGCAAACACAAGGTAGGTGGTCATTGCCAAGTGCATAGTACCTCTTTTATTGGGTTAATAGTTGAAAGTCTTCTCAGTACCATGCTTTGTTAATTTTCTCTAAATGGGTTGAAGTTGAATGTAATCAATTTGAAATCAGTTGCCAAGAGCTGGAAGGGTTGTCTCGATTTGGATCCAAAAAATATAATCTTGGAAGTGTTAGTCCCCTAATTCTTGAGGTTCTCTATAGGAGTGTCGATATTGACTAGGGTATTGAGGATATAGATGGTCATCCTGACTGTTATTATAAATTCAGACTGAATCATATTGTTTTCAAATTTTATAATTTTGGCAAAATCTGTTTTCAATTTCCTTTCTTCAATTTTCAAGCAATGGAACGAGACAAAGGTAGAAAGGATGCAAATGATAAAATTCTTGGGAATAGTCATGATGATTTGAAGGGAAATAGAGATACAATTATTCATAACTTAGTGAAAAGGTAGAAAACATGGGAAGAGTGTTATGCAAGGGATCAATTGATCAATAACATTAAGTATGACTATATGGAAGCTCATATTAAAAATATGAATTTGAAACTGATAAATGCAGCGATTGAAATTGATTATTCGAAGGAGAAAAGCAAGAATTGGGAACAAGCTATAAAAATGTTGCAGAGAACGGCTTAGGACTTTGTCAAAGATCAGACATCTAATTCTTCAATAGAAAATAATTTAGCAAGGATGGTTAATGTTGGAGCTACAATTGAAGATGAGAAGAACAATGATGAGGAATCCTCTTCTCCTCATTCTCCATTGAAGGCAGAGTAGATTTTAATGTTTTCAGAAATCTAGGACTCACTCTTTTGTAAATGATGTTAATTGCAGTTCAAATGTATTTTGCTTTTAAGTACTTTCATTAGGATCTATATCAGTCAAGCTTATAGAGATAGATGGAATATGGAAGAATGTAACTGTTTAGTGGCATGTATTGTCTATAGTATCATAGAACTACATGATCTATATTGCTCAGTCTATATGGAGCAATTTTGTAATTACAAGTCTACTTATTCGATCAAGACCTATTTTTTTATATTAAAAAAGTATATGCTTTTGTTTTAAAAAAAAGATAAGTGAAAGATCAAAATACATACTTCTTCACGAAAGGGCACCCCAATGTGGTTATATATGCGGGCCCTCATTTTCATTGTAATCATCTTATCTATTTTATTCACCATCATATATATATATATATATATATATAATGAATAGGAACGATTTGTTCTTGACATTGTGTGTGTGTTTGTGTATCAAGAATATGAACGATTTATTCTTGACATTAGTATTAGAGCAAGGTTAAATATTTTATCAACCCAATAAAATAAATTACCAAACCAATAAAAAAATTACTAACCCCGTAAAAAAAATTTATCAACCCGAAAAAAAAATTACGAACCTAGTAAAAAATTATTTTACCAACCCGGTAAAAAATAAAAAACCAAGTGTCGTTCATCTCACTTATAGACTAAAATAGCAAAAATATATACACCACCTCACACCCAAAACATGATGGATCTGAAGAACCAACTTGAACATATGGAAAAAGAAGTCAACACTCTCAAAGACATCGTCACCAAAAACCAAGAGGACCTAAGAGAAAAAATGAAGAACAATAATGTAGCACTTAGAAAAGAAATCAAAGATGAAATCATCACAGTAAAGGAGAATAAGATGAACGCGATCATGAACCGTTTACAAAATCAAGGTTCTCAAAGTCGCAACAAATGTTGGAATAGTTCAAGCATGTCTACCTCCTCATCTCGTTCCTCCACATCACCACCACCTCCACCACCCGCTCCACCACCACCACCTCCCTATAATCCATGGGGAGGCACCCAATATCGGCCCTTATGATATGCCCACCTAGATCCAAAATAGAACTATCAAAATACAATGGGAGCGAAGATCAATGTGTGGCATGGTTTAACAAGGGCGAAGAATATTTCAGTGTATATAACATTACGATAGATGAAGAAAAGGTAAAATATACGTCCATGCATCTAGAAGGTAATGCATGCAACTAGTATATGTGGTGGAAAGGAGAAAATTACTCATACACCTGGCACTTATTTACAAAATACTTTTTCAAAAGATTACAGGTAATTACCAAAAAAAAATTCTTTTCGAAGCCTACCAGACTACAAAAAAAGGTAGTGTCGAGGAATTCACGCATCAATGGGAAGCTCTCGCCACACGAGTAATTGGGTTATCTAGCAAGCAGTTACTCAAAACTTATCTAGGAGGCCTTAAAACACATATCCAAAATGAATTAAAAGTGCATGACACTCTAACCGTTGAAGTAGCAAGGTGTAAGGCAAAGGCAACATAAGACAATTTAGAAGGGATATCCAAATCAAGATTCGACAAAGGTTATTTACAACAAAAAGAGACACAATGCAGATATTGTAGAGACAAGTGCTCACTAGGACATAAGTGTAACAATTCCAAATCATATGGATATCCTCAAAAAAAATCTAAAACATCCATTAGTCGTTCTAACAATGACAAAAAAAAACACTTGTCGTCGATGTGGCAAAAAATGGATCCCAGGTCACAAATGCACATCCAATCATACATCTCAATACAAAATTATAGATGGGAAGGAAGCACAGGTTTATTTTAAAGAGGATACATTCGATTCTAATATGGATATAAACTCACCTAAGGTGTCAATAACCATAATCACGTGCATCCAACGAACATGTAAAGAAAAAGGTTCATCGATACATAATAAAGTTGCCACCCAAAAGGAAGAAACTCAATTACTCACAAGACAATATATTCCACCCCATTTGAGAAATAGCGATAACATTAAGGATGAAAAACTGTTATCCCATGTCACAAAATCAGAAAAGATAGAACCAAAGAGGTTACAACTTAAAGGAACTATTAAGAATAAAGACATCACAATTTTAGTCCATTATGGAAGTACACACATTTTGGTGGATATCAAAAAGTCAAAAGAACTTAATATTTTTGTATACCATATGAAAAATCTCATGGTATCAACTATATGATCGATAGGTGGAAGAAGTAGGAAAATGCCATAAGGTTCCCTTAGAAATTCAAGACTTGAATCTACAAATCAAATGTTATGCCCTACCTCTAAAAGGAGTCGATATGGCTAGTGCAGTTAGGTACCTACATCACAAACCTATAAGAACAATATATGCAATTCATATGGCAAGGAAATAATTACAAGTTGTATGGATTGGGAAGCTTACAAGCATTAGGAATTCCATAAAAAAGAGGCCCATGTATATATCAAGATAAAAGGAAGCAATTGTTGTATTCATAATCGCATATCTCAAATCGTCGCTTCAAAACAATTCCATAATCAAGATGATATCATCCAGCATAGCTTTGGAGACAAAGCTCCTTTAAAGAAGGTGACAATGTTATAAATATAATAAATAAAATAATAATGATGATGGTGATGATTCATTAGGAGAATTTTGAGGTATAAAATGGGCCTCCTAAGAGATATAATAAAATATTACAAGTTAGGTATTTTGTGGGGGAGGTATATTCACAACTCACCTTTTACACTACAATCAATGTAACTATTGTTAAGTTAAAAGTATTACTCTTGAATACATAAATTGCTTTTGAATATAATATGATGAATGTACTTATAAAGTAAAATGTAATGTACTCATAAAGTAAAAGTAATGTACTCATAAAGTAAACAGTAAAAAGTAATGTATTTTTTTTTTTCGTGGAAAAATCACCTTCCTGCTATTCCGAAGGAATCAAAGAAAGTTTGAAATACAATCATTACAATAGGGCTCAACAAGAGCATTGTGTCACTTACAAGAATTGAACATGGGTGGGGAGAGCAACAATCTTTCCTCCCAACCACCCAAGCTACAACCAATGGACTAAAAAAAAAGTAATGTATTTATAAAGTAAAAGGTAATGTACTCATAAAATAAAATAAAGTATATTATTATGAATTTTGAAATATAATTTATTCAATATTCAAAATATGATGAAAATAACATTTATAATTTTGAATTTTGAATTTTAAATATAAATTAAATTTATATGAATAAATTGTTATTTTTTTAATAAATATTAATTATATAAATTTAACTTATATTCATTAAAAATAAAAATCAGTCATATAGTCATATAAATCCAACTTATATTTCAATATTTACAAAATATGTTGACTAACTATTATATAAAATCTAACTTAAATTTATTAAAACTAAAACTTAATAATTTATTTATATAAATATTAACACTATTTAAATACTAATAATCTATTTACATAAATATCTGCATTATTTAAATATATTTTTATTTATAAAATACTTAATTAACTGATATATTTATATTGATATTACATACCTATAATTTAGATAACCAAATATTTTATGTATTCATTTAATAATCAACACAGCTATTTTACATTTAAATATTTTACAAAAAAAAAAAAAATATTATTATCTTGTATCTTATAAAACTTCTCCCATTTATATTAATATTCTTAAATTTAAAATTATATATCATATACTAAAATAAAATAATATATTCATGGATTACGTTTTTATACGAATCATGTTTCCATAACATAAGGTTTAAAAAATTTTAATCCTAAAGGGTTTTAAAGTTTAAATATCCTATCAATTATGCCAAACATTAAGGTAGAATGGTATGTATTCAATGAGATTTTTAAATTTAAAAAAATTTTAAATTATATATTACATACATACTTTGTTTTTGGTTGAATAGTACGTATTTTTACATAAGGTTTTAAAACTTCATCAATATATTGTAAATTATTATAAATTATATATTATCATTATATTGCAAATTTATTTATTTATTATAATTTATTTAAATAAAGTTTTAAAATTATATATTATATAATTTAAATTATTTATATGATTTTTAACAGAATTTTTTTTTTTAGTATTAATAATTTATTATTTAAATATATATGTTATATATTAAAAAGTAATTTATAGTTTTGATTTTGAATAGAGCATTCATTTTTTTTTGTATTTGTAATTTATTTATTTTATATTGAAACATAAATAGTATCTTTTTCTACGTACTTTAAGGTACTTTAGTACATTTATATTATATTCAAACGTAATCTAAGAGTACTCTTTTCATTATGTGTACTTTACTTATAACATTGATATGGTTAATTATGAGTTTTCATTCATTATTTAGAATTTGACAAATAAGCATCTTTAACTCAACCAATGCCACCTCAACTATTATAAATGATGTGATCCTCTAGAATGTGATTGGTTCTTTAAAAGTTGATTTTAATAGTACATTTTTTTTGTATTGAGGCTCATTTTTTACCTCAAAATTCTCCTAATGAAGATAAATGAAAGGTCAAAAGACATACTTCTTCATGAAAGGGCACCCTTGCATGGGTATATATACATGCCCTCATTTTCATTGTAATAATCTTATATATATATAGAGAGAGAGAGAGAGAGAGATCAAAAACAGTTTATTCCTGACATTCTTTCTTTCCCTCCAACACTATTTACCCTTATGGTTGACTTCATCATCTTGAATCCTATTAGTTCTTTTAAAATTGATGTTGATAGAGAATTTTTTTTTTTAGCCCCATTTTATACCTCTAAATTTCTCTATTTGGCATTTGATAAAGATAAAAGACCTAGAATTTTCTTATACATATGCCCTTATGATGGTTAAACCTTAAAACAAATTGTGATAAACATTTTGGTTGTTAGCTAAGTGAAATTGTGAGTAGATAAATGATGAGGATTGAAATTTCTAGAGGTGGTGAGATAAGACTTAGCGCTTTCTGACATTGATAAAACATTGACATGGAGATTTTACTCGCTCCATCATCAAGTCCCAAAAACAAATTGATTTAAGACTTGGAAATCCCCTATATCTTACTTCTGACCATCAATGCTTCTCAAATAGAATATCCTATTGAAGTAGAGATCTTGAAACTATTATTATAGACACCTAGTTTACATAACCTAATTGAATCTCTTACTTTGAATTTCTTACAAACAATTTATACTCGACCCAAAATTAACTTATGGGTTCATACCTACATTGTTTAATTGTATTATCCCATTATTTTAGTTAGAACATGATGCAAAAACAAATAAGTTGAACTCACATGGTCAGAGTATGGTGAATTTGTTAACCTCCCCACTTAGGTTCAAATCCTAACAGTGACATGTCCTAAAATGTATTTAAACCATAATGGTTTCAACAAAAAGGTAGGTGACCTCTTCATATTTATAGGGATGTCTTAGGTTTGGTTGGGTCATGAGTTTTTGATATATGTGAGTTGCAATTAGTTCTTGCATATAACCTAGGGGATATATAGGTAGGTAGGCAATTTGATTCCCATTTAGCATAGGTAACTCTATCCAATTTTCAATCCCCCATATGTACATAATAAAAAAACACAAATATTGAAAACTAACTTCCAAGCATGGGAGATATCATTGATGTTGTTTTTTTTTAAAAACTGAAACAGGTAAACTTTATTGATAAAAATGTAAAAAAATGAGATATGGCTGAAGCCAACCAGCTTGTTACAATGATAAAAAAATTAGACAAGTAATGAAGATAATGAATATACAGATTCAAATGAGGATTGTTCTTTCGAATTTTTCCGAGAGTTGGCAATGTTCTTGGCTTTTGCCAGAATTGTTGAATGGATCAGCCTTGGTGCTTGTTATTCTTTTGATTCATCAGCAATCTTATTGTTTGTTTCGATGATGCTTCAGTTGTAGTCATCGACGTGATATTGCCAAGATTTTATTCATCGTCATACTCAGAGAGATAAAGTCCAATTGTCATAATGTTGAAGAGTTGTTGAAAAGCTATAAAGCTGCTGCGACCTGTCAACATAATAGAGATAGCGTTGTAAGACTGCGACCTGTCAATAAAATATGGTGGCAAGAATTCGACCGCATGTGCTCATTGTGCTTTGAGATTTGCCAGGGTTCCGGTGTGAGTGGGTTACACCCACTTTTCCTCTGTTCTATGATGAATCGCAAGTATACATCCAGGCATCACTTGTAAACGTCCAGGCTGATGTTGGTCTTTGGTGTAGTGAGGCCAAATTCAAAGAGAGAATTTGCCCCATGTCAAGCCGCATGGAGAAGCTGAGTAACAACTAGTGTGAAATACAAGTTTGGAATGTAACTGAGCCGGCATTCAGAGTACTTCATGTAGATGATGGATTTTGAGGAAGAACATCGAGCTTCTGATTTGCTCTCAGCTAACGTCTGCAACAATTAGGGGATGTTTTGGTGGTCTGTCTCCCCAGTTGAGAGTTCAAGTTTTCCATAACTGAGCCTTGTGCTAGCTTTGGCTTCTTTGTCGGCTTCAATGTTTAAGTCTCTCAAGATGTGAAACGCTTTGAAGTGGGAGAAGGAGGTTACGATATGTGTAATGTCCCTTATTAGGAATTTTATTAAAATTGCAATTTTCCACCTTTTTTCCCTAGTTCGACCTTTGACTAGTTTTGATCTCTAGGTCCCCAATTTGCCCCAAATGCTCCCAAATCTTCTGAGAAGGTATATGAATGATATTAGAACATAAATATGTGTTTCAGGGATTCCTTTGGACCTTTAAAATACTTCTGCAAATCCTCTTTCAATTCTGATCAATGTAGGTAACTTTACTAGTGATTTTCCTTTGACTAGTATTGGCCTCTAGGTCTCAAATTGACTCCAAATGCCTTCAAATCTTCAAGGAAGGTGTATGAATGATATTAGAACTTGAATATGATGTTTATGGATGACATATGTCCACCAAAAGACCTCTGCAAACTCTCTTTATATTCTGGACCAATTATGCAATTTTACTAGTGATTTGGGGTTCAAATCCCCCTGGGGTAAGTACTGAAAATGGATTCCCAAATGCCTCCAAACCCACTCAAATTTATGAACAGAGGTATGTAATGTGTTAATTATTTTATTAAAGTCTCATATGCACCATTAATGGATTATTACAACTGTTCTCACCCTCTCCCATTCAACTGCAAAAATCCACAATTCGACCCTTGGGGAAATGGCACTATTTCACCTCCCAATACAACTAAACTGAGTAAAAATGATTCAAATGCTCAAGTACAGCACATGAAACTTGTAGAAGACATCCATGGAAATATATTGATCACAAATATATCAGAGAATCATCAATTCATTCGAAATCATCATCAATACATTGGTTCACAACAAGGTAGTGGGGAAATGGCATTGTTCTTCCATTAAAAATGAGATTTATACATTTCTACTTGGAATTTCGACCTGAAACTTTCTGGAGATGAAGAAAAGAGTATTTAATTCATATTACAAAAGAAATGGGGCATTAGAAGCTCCCCCAAAGAGTACAATAGCTCACCAAAAACGCCATCCCTCAAGGATAAAGAATATGCCATCAAAACTGGAAATGGTTGAAGGAGCGAGCTGCAATAGAAGAAACCATGAGCTTCCCTGTAGCTTACACCTGCAAATAAAGACTCCATTAAAGCTCCAAATGAAAGGTCTGAATGGCCTTTCCAATTGCTAACTTGGATGGGAATCTTTCACCCTCGAAATTGGCTAAGGCAAGAAACTAGTCATCCACTAGCTCTCCCTCTTCACAAATGCAATTGCAAATTCTACAAATGATCAAAAGCTAGTTTCATTCTTTGTTATTGACATTTATAAACTTCTAATGTCCTCCATGGGTCGAATTCCTTCCAAGAGACTCATGCCAACTCATGTTGGGAAGAGATTCCAAAGAACGCCACTTGTACAACAATTCCTAGTCTCCCACTTCCACCAAATCACATGTGGAAGCATCTTAGCTGCCCTAACACCCTTGAGTGCCATCTTGGAGTCTATTTTTAGCCCTGACATGTCATATATGTCATATGTCAGCCTTCAGGTCTGATTTGTGTCATAGGTGTCATAGCATCTTCATTATTGTTGTCATAGAGCTAGGGAATCTAGCCCAAGTGTCTCACTAGCTCCAAATTGCCTCTTCCTCTTCCATGGGAGTTACTCTTCCTCTATATTTCGACCTTGGATGAGTCATGCAATGAATAATACCTTTTGGACTCCCCCAAGTATGTTACCATTCACCTTGAATTCGAATTGGTGAGAGAATGATGCCAAATGTAGTGGGGAAATCTAGCCATATGTGGGTCCCACTTCCTCCATGTGTCTTCATGATGAAATGCCACTTTGATTTTCACTTGTATATATTTATTTATATCCTTTATTAAATATTTATGCCATTTTAATGTTCAAACATCATTTATTATCCCCATTATTCCAAATCCCAAAGCTTCCACCCCAAACTTAGGAAACTAGTAATTTTCCTCCTTGGCAATTATTTGACCTTTAGCATCAATTTGACAAACTCTAATGAATAGAGCCAATGTGATTAGGCCATTGTGACCCAATACCAAATTTGGGACATGAAAATATGCCAGATGCGATGAAGGATCCGAGTTATTGCCAGATCTTTGGGATCATAGTGCATGTTGAGAGCTTGAATGATTAAGCTGGATTCTCCAAAGACATGAATTTTGTCAATTTTGCGATCTTTCGCTATTTGAAATCCTTTCAAGAGAGCCAGAGCTTCTGCTAGGTTGTTGGAGCAGGTTCCCAAGCCCCACCTGTATTTGATGTCCACAGTTCCATCTGCCAACAATAGTACTCCTCCAGCTCCAACCAATCTGGAGTTATTCTTGGAAGCTCCATCGAAAAACAGGTTGTCGATATTTTGTCTGATTCTACAATCCTGAAATTCAGAATTGGTGATTCTAAGTTTCCAGAGTGGCAGAGTCTGAGGTCAAAGTCTTGTGTTCGTGTTGGAGTTGGGAGGGAGGGGACCAATCCAAAGAATCTCATTTGCATTGAGATTAGTGTTCATATGATAGGCGGAGTGTACACATTCTATGAGTAGGCCTTTGGCCTGTCCAGCGACCTGCAGAGGCGAGGTGTAGGAGTCTTGGAATAAGGCTTTGTTCCTAGCTAACCAAACTTTCCAACATACAAACTTGGGGATCGTAAGCCAAATGAGGGACTGAAATTTTCTTTTTGACGGAGGGGAGGGGTAGATGGAAATCCAATTTTCAAATAAGCAATTGATGGAATTGAAAGTCAACATGGTCACATTAAGGCTGTGGAGCATGTGGCTCCAGACTGTTTTGGCAAAGTGACAATCCACAAATAAGTGGTCAATTGATTCAATATTTCTTTGACATAAGATGCATATGTGAGGCCCAATGATGCCTATTTTGGTGAGATTGTCCCCAATTAGTATTTTCTTGTGGACGAGGGTCCAAATGAAGAAGTTAACTTTGGGTAATCCAAATGAATTCCAACCCATATTCCATAAGCTTTTCATAGAGCTGTCGTGATCTTGAAGGGCCTTAAAGCCAAGAGCAATTGAATACTTGCCATTTGGTCCCCAACCACGATTGTCTTGGGTGTGGAGATGAGAAGGGGCGCAGCCGGCTAAATTTTGCATGAGGAGAGTGATGGAATGTTCAAGATTATTTGGGATGTCAAGAGTTTTCCAAGCCTGCCAGTCACCTTTGATATTCCAGACGCTGATATCTTTCAATGTTTTAATATTGTTGTGGGTGAGCCAGTTGGTTATGTCGTGAAGCTCGTTGTTCTCTTGGAGAGGAGAATGTCCCATGATTTTGTCGGAGAAGATATTGATGTTCATTCCATTTCCAAGAACCCAGTAAAGGTTTTGCGTGAACGTGCCCCAAGCTACTCTGCATAGAGTCCAAATCGATGATCCTTTAGAGTTGTGTTGGTTGTCGAGACATCTTAGTGTTGAACCATTTAGATATTTTTTCCTGAGTAGTTTGCTTACACGGTGCTGTCTATTGGAGATTATATTCTAGAGTATTTGCCACCCAATGCTAAATTTGCTCGGTGGGGGTCATAGATTTGAAGGCCGCTTGAGCATTTCGGTTGTTTGATGATATCCCAATTCACCAGATGGATCTTTTTTTCGTTGTGTTTGCCCCCGCTCCAGAGGAAATCTTTTATGAGTTTGATCATTTGGTTTGAGATCCCTTTGGGTGCAAGAATAAGAGATGATTGATAAACAAGGAGAGTTGAGAGTACTGCTTTTATCAAGATTAATCTCCCGGCTTGGTTGAGCCAGTAACCTCCCCAATTTCTGATCTTGGTTTTGATTTTGTAGATAGTTTCTTTCCAAAATTCGGTCTTTGTTTGACCTTGAGTAATGGGGAGGCCCAAGTATTTGAAGCTGTCTCACTGTTCATGCACTTTGATTCCAAGGATGTGGTCAATGATGGTGGCAGAGTTCTTGTTTATGTTCCAGGTGTAGACAACACTCTTACGTTGATTAATGCTGCCTCCCGAAGCATTGCAATACGAAGTCAGATTCTGCTTGAATTTTTGGGCTATGAAAGTGGAGTTGCCTCCTAAGAATAGGGAGTCATCATCAAATAGAGAATGGTTCATGGGCATGGAGTTGGGGGCAAGATTGAGGCCAGGGAGAGAGCCATATTGAAGGTCATAGTTAAGCTTTCGACTGAGAGAGTCTGCCAAGATAATGTAAAGAAAGGAAGACAGAAGGCAGCCTTGCCGGATGCCTCGCGAAGCTTGGAAGAAAGAGGTGGGGCATCTATTTATCAGAGGGGAAATCCAAGGCCTTCTAATGCAGGAAGAAATCCAGTTTGTGAAGGTTTCGCTGAACCCGAAGCAATTCATGATTTTGAGAAGGAAGGAGTGATTGACGCGATCGAAAGCGTTGGCCATGTCAATTTTGAGTAACATACCTTTTTCTTTACGCTTTTTTCTGAAGTGAATGGCTTCTTAAACAAGGATAATGTTGTCAAGAATGTGCTCCCTTTTAGAAGACCTCCTTGGTTGTCAGAGATGATGTCAGCGAGGAAGGGCTTCATTCTATTTGCCAGCATTTTTGAGATGATCTTGTAAGAAGAATTGCACTGCGAGATTGGTCTGAAGCGGCCAAAGGAGCTCGGGTTTGATTCTTTTGGTATGAGATCCAGCAAAAGTGGAGTTGGTACAGCCTCCAATCTTTGCCTTGGAGTGAAAATTCCTGACCATTCTCATGAAATCGTGCTTGATATACTGCCAGCAGGTTTGATAGAAGTGAATTGAGTACCCATCCGGTCTAGGAGCTTTGTCAGGGTCGAAGGACCAGATTGTGTTGATGACTTCTTCTTCGGTGAACGGTTTGAGGAGCTCAATGTTGTTGTCCAGCGTGATGTTTTTTGGAATGTGGTTGAGAAGAATCTGCTCATATTCTCCATCCATGTTATCAGCCTCCGTAAACAGATTGGAGAAGTGTTCATACGCTGCCTTTTGAATATTCTCATGCCCATTGACAGTGTGCCCATTTTCCATTCTGATTTCTGAGATGTGGTTGGTTGAGTGTCTGATTTTTGTTTGTTTGTGGAAGAAAGAAGTATTTCTGTCACCAGCCTTGAGCCAAGTGTTGTGTGATTTTAACCTCCAGTAGTCTTCTTCATTTCGAAAGGCTTGGTGGACTTTGACTTGCTGATTAACCTCATCTTGGAGCTGTGTGCTATCAATTGGGCCGTCATCCATTAAGGTTTGAATGATCTCCAGTTTATCGACAACGTTTTTCCTTGGATTGGAGGGTGGTGGGCAGTTGTCTTTAGCCCAGATCTTGAGTGCTTTTTTGGTGGCGATGAGCTTCTGTTCCCAAACGAAGGTTGGGGATCCTAAGATAGGAGTTTTCCATGCCTTTTCTAATATGTCCTAGAATCCATCATGGTTTAACCAGATATGGCTAAATCTGAATGGAATTGGACCGAGGTTCTCTTCTTTCTCAAAATGGAGCATAATTGGTTTGTGATATGAAGCTAGATTAGGCAGGATTTTTGATGTAACAATATATCCTTCATCAAGGAGACTACTATGAACAAGGAACCTATCAAGGTGGGCCCTAATGTTTCTGATTCCAGCTCGCTTGTTGGACCAGGTATATCTGCCTTTTTTAGGTTTGATGTCCAAAAGGTCTTGAGTGTGGATAATGGCTTCAACCTGAGGTTTGACTCTTCCGGGGTTACCTCCTTTTTTTTTTCAGAAGCAGAAAGGGTTATGTTCATTTCTCCTGCAAGAATAAGATTTTGGGGTTTGTATGCCTCAAGGAAGTCTTCCAAAAGACTCCGACAGTCTTTTTTTCCAGAGTAGAGGTTAGGAACATACATGTTGAAGAGTGAAATCTGAATGTTGCTTTGAGTGAGCGTGAGCTTTGTATAAATCCAGTGTTGGGTAGCGAAGGAGTTGCGTAGATGGAACTTGTCAGAGGACCATAGGGTTGCCGAGCCATTAGAGGCTCCTCTGACACTGACTTCCATGCCATCATTCTTTTTCCACTTTTATTGTCCAATGGCGAGGATGGTTCTTTCATCGAGTTTGGTTTCTTGGAGCATGAGAATGTCTGGCATATCGATGTTTTGAAGATCTTTGAGAGAGTCTAATTTTTTGGGGCTGCCCAGACCTCTGCAATTCCAAGAAACCAATTTCATTATTTACTATTGTAGATGGAGGGCGCTCCCCCAAGCATGTCTCCCACTTTCTTTCCTGCAATCCTAGCTCTGGTATTTCTGTTGAAGGCCATGTCTAGTGTAGCTTGAGATCCTTGCGTTTTTTCACGTTCAACTTCTTCTTCTCTTATGTCTTTGCTTGACTTCTGCCTGGGTTTTCTGGAAGATTTATCAGCAAGGTCTTCCGAAGAGGTGGGGGAGGCTACAACTCTAGACTTGATGATTTCAGCATAGGAAGGAGAGGGTGCTTCTATGGATTTTTTGGGACTTGTGCTTTTATGAGGAAGGGGGTGTTTTGGGGATTCATGAGCCAGAGGGGTCTCTTGAGGATCTTTGTGTTCGGAGATTTCTCCTTCTTCGGGGGCTTCATAGGTTTCTTGAGTATCGGGGGTTTCAAGGATTTTGTATATGTTCTCAATGTTGGTGATTTTGGATTTTTGTTGATGGGGATTCCTTCCCAGGCCATGGCTTTCTTTAGAGAGGGATTTTGGTCCAGATATAGGATTGGGGTTTTTTTGGACGGATGTCCATTGATTTGATTTCCTTTCTGGATCCAGATCTATGGGCCTTTTTTTGCAGTAGTGTGCGAAGTGGCCATATTCATGGAAATAACTGCATTTGAAGGGGATTTGCTCATAATCCAGCTCCTGGATGTGAGACCATCCAACCACGGTGAGATTTATAGCTTCGAGGAGGCCTTGATCGAGGTCGAACTCGACGTAGATCCTGGCGCATGCATATTTATTCATCTTGTCGGCTTTTGTCAATGTATTTTCTGAGGACGTTTCCAATGGCTTCTAGTGATTTAGTATTCCAGTAGTGGAGAGGAAGGTATAGGAGTCTCACCCAAACTGGGACTGCGGAGGGGATTTCTTGAGTCGGATCGAAATCTGGGTTCCATTTGTTCAAGTATAGCCCCTGTGGTTCCATGAAACACGGTCCATTCCTGAATATTAGCTCTCAATCATGCTTGTTGTTGAAGACAAAGGCGGAGAAGCCCATTCCTAGAAGGTAAGAATTGACGTCTTCGGAGATGAGAGGTCTCCAATTTTTTTGAACCCAAGATTCGGTAGCTTTTGGAGAGGGCCACAGGCCTGTAAATTGTCTGATTAAGCTCCGTTCCGAGATATTGAGGGCAGTTTTGCATGGTTGCTCAACCGGGAGAACTATTGTGGGGATTTTGGAAAGTTTTCGCACAAATTTTTCCTGTGTTGCCAACAAATTCTTCTTTCCTTGCTTTGTGATGAGCTTAATAAAATCGTTGAGTTCAGGAGGAAGGGGAGGGGGATCAGGATCCTCTACATGCACCATCAAGGGAGGGTCCAAGCCCTGGCTGAGATCGATGCTTCGAGAGTCTCGAATCGACTCGAGGCTTCGATCGATCGGTGTAGAGAGCAGAAGGCTCGTGCAATCGCAGTCGCAGTCGGATGACAAATTCAAAGCCTCCTCCTCTGCGAAGAGATTCAGTAGGCAAGGGGAAGAGCCCTAGATGCAGAGAGCAGGGGGCTCGTGCTGAGAGATGCACACAGCCAAAAAATCCTTTTTCTTGGTTGAAGCTTTCTCGGCTTCCTATCTTGATAGCATTGATGTTGTTGGTACTAACATTGAATAATGATTAATTGGTATATAATAAATATATTATATATTGCATACATATATGCCACACAGGAGGTTGTTTTCCAAATTACATTTGCATGTTATGGGGAGTATGAGTTCTCATAATCCATGGAAAATAGATTAGTAGAGTGCTCATTTTTTCTTATGTGCACATGTCAATAGTATACATTGTCCTTTGAGTATCATTAGAGATTTATCATATTTGTCATAAAAATCTCATAACTTTTAATCCCTCTTGCTACAAAGAAACAAAATATTGTTGATATCCATTATAGAACAATGAATAATTAAAAATAACACTGTAATAAAATAATGTTTAGAAACCATAACACTTTCATTGGATGAAATTTCCTCACAGTAATTTTAGAAACATACAAAAATTCAAAACTTTATATTTGCAATTATTGGCATATTAAAAAAATAAAAAAATTGCATAATTCCCGAACCAATTGAACATTAAACCTAGTATTATTCACTATAATGAAAAACTCTCAAACCACTCCCAAAGACATGCCCAAAATTCTCACACTTGTATATGATCATTCTCTTATTAAAAAAATGCACAATTTCATGTAAGAGTCCTACCATATTCTACCAACCTTACCTTAAACTTGATTTTCAAACTATATATACTACTCTTGATCTTTTGAAAAAAGAGTGGTACTAAACAAAATCATAACTTAATAACATAAATTAGTGATAAAAAAATAGAACATCAAAATATTACTTACTTAATTAGGACGTGAATTATACCCATTCATTATACTAATTGAAAATAAAGTTGCCCTTGTTGGGATAAGTTGTAAGCTACGTGGTCGGTATTAGTATATTGAATGAGTTATATACTTATATCATTAAGTATGTAAAGCTTGTTGTTAATTGGTTGTAACTTGGGTGGTTGGGAGAAATGATTGTTGCCCTCCCCACATAGGTTCAATTCTTGTAAATGATATGATGCTCTTGTTGAGCCCTATTGCAATGATTGTATTTCTAGCCATACCTTGATTCTCTACCTAGAAAATCAGATGTTGACATTCTCCTGGTGAACTAACCCTCTAACAAATGGTGAACCACCATTTTAAAAATATATAAAATTTACAAAACATTTACTTTTTAAAATTTAAACAAAGTTATTTGATGAATTACAAAACCTGACTAATTGTCCACCCTTTCCAAGTGTTATTTCTATGTTATGTATAGCCGTGCCTAAGGGCATATTGGTTGAAGTAGATTCTTATTCCGATGAATAAAAATCCCTTCCCAAATTGTACAAGCCTCTCTCAGGGCATACAGCTTTCTGGATGTATATGAGATGATATTCATTCACCTATATTAATTAAATAGAATCGAGATGAGAAAGGGCCTCTATTTATTGTATTCTCTATGTCCCGATTCTCTACATCCTAGTTCTCTCTATTCCATCATCTAGCTTGTATTCTTTATGTAGCATTCATAATGAATGACTTTATCAAATTACACTAATACTTTCGTTGACTAATTCTAGATAATAATAATAAAAAAAGTGCCTAATTCTATCAAAAGCATAATTCTAGACAACAAACAAACAAAAGAGAGTGCCTAATTCTATTAAAAGCATTAGCTAACTCCATTTTAACATTCATACCTCTTTCTCCTCTTTTTTAGCACGAGTGGAGAACTGATTGAACAATGATGTATTTGTTAGTGATTTGTTTTTTCTCCATGAAACCACTATGTTTTTTTTATATTAAATTAGGCAACAACTTTAGTGATTTGTTTCTTCTCCATGAAACCACTATGCTTTTTGTTTTTGTTTTTATTTATTAAATTCGGCAACAACTTTTTAATTTCACTAGCCAAAATCTAGGTCATATGTTTTTTCTCCATGAAACTATTATGCTTTTTTATTATATTAAATTATGCAACAAAAATCTATGACAATATTTTATATGTTGATTTGCAATGGGCCTAAATTTGGAGAGAGATGTAGGCTTGGTATGTTTTGTAACCAAAGTAAGAAGGGGAGAATTTGTTGCTCCCCTTGCTTTAGGATTTCCTTTTGTCAAATTTACCATACATCACAACTCATATTTGATGATATAGTAACAATTTCTAAAGAAATTAATAGAGAAATTGTTAATTCTACGTGACTTATCTAGATTTAAAACCTAAATGGATTTAACAACTTCCTCCTTTGATATTTCATTGCAAAGCTCTAAATTATCTTCCTCATTTACCACACAAGGAATATCATGTATCATGTCTTCTAGAATAACCATATCCACTTAATCTTCATTTGTACATAGATGCTTAAATTGAGAATAAGCTTATTTTTTTATAGCTTCAAAGGATGACAATTTCCACCCATCTTCCTTGATAATTTCTCTGATGCTATTTTTTAGCTGCCTACCCTTAGCTTGCTCATGGAAGAAGGTAGTATTTTATGTTTCCATACTGAAGCCAAAGGCTTCTTGACTTCAAATGCCACTGCTCCTCTTCCTTCCCACAAGCCATGTGGAATTGATTACTTAGTTATCTTTCCTCCATAATATTACTCACAAAGATTTCACTATTCTCCATGGCATTATGTAATCGCCCCAATTTTTCTTGAGTTTTTTCCCATACATGGGATGTGATAAGAGGTATTTGCCCATGCTTTTAATTCATGTTTACCAACATAATCTTCAATTCCCATACATGTGATGGGGATTCCTACATTTTTGTACTCCATGTCCTTTTAATGATTTCCAATGGTTATTTTTTCTCATAGCCAAAGTGCATTGAAGAGAAAAGGAACAGGTCCTAGATCTTCCATAGGTTAAAAGACAAGCAAAATGAATTTGTGGTTAGACATACATGAAGGGATCATGTAAGATGAAATGGAGAAATTCTATAGAAGAAAATTGTTACAAAGAAGATAATGACCCAATCAAGTAGCGATATGACTAGGTCCAATTTTGCGATCATGCCAAATATTTCCCCCTTTTTAGGAACAATGTCGACTAGATCCCATTTTGTGATCAAACCCTCCATCTTATCTTTGGATTGATCCCTTATTATTCAACCCCCTCTTTTTTTCTTTTTGTGGCAATACAACATTAAAATTTCCCACAATAATATTATGTTGGCCCAACTCCCGTTCTTTCATAATTATAACAATTTTCCAAAAATCTATTTTCCCATAATACATGAGAGCATAAACATTGAAATTTTCCATTTTATCACCTGTTTGTCTATTAGCCAAAATAACAAGAATCCAATGTTTAGTAGCAAAAATGAGTTAACACCTTAAAAATATTTGTATTGCATAAAGTACACAAACCTCCATATGTTCCTCGAGCACTAACAACAAAAGCTAAAATATGTTTCCAACATTTCGAACATATTTCAATTGCTTCATTTTCCTTCTATTTTAGTTTCCTAGATAAGGAGGATCGAGAGTTTTTCTAGTTAAACAATATCTTGCAGTGCTTCTATTTTACTTCGACCACCTAATCCTCTACACTTCCAGGAGACAATAATCATTATTCACCTATTTGGGGTTGGGAACCATTACCACGGATAACCTCTAGCTTTTGTATTCCTCGGGTTTTATCTAGATGCACTTTAGCTCCCAGTTTAAATGATTTTTCAATAGAAGAATGCAACCGCATATTTTTCTGCTTCATTGTTATTTCCTCTCTTTTGTCCTTTAAAGGATTTCTTCCAAGCCTTTTCATAAGTAATCTCTCATCTTCTAATTCTTCTATTTCTTCTCCATTCTATTGTTTGGATTTTTTCCTTGTTATCATTCCACTTGGAGTAGAGATTAATCTGGCATTCTTTTCTATTGTGGGTTCTAATGGTAGAAACTACATATTTGTGGCTCTGTGGCTTGGGTTACTCTTTTCAATGACAATTTGTGCTCAAGGGGGAATGCTTGAGGGCCTAGGTGCAACCCCTATAATATATACGAGCTTGAGTCATTTCCTCAGGTTCTGATAGGATAACATATGTGTTTGAAGATGGGGTAGAGCTAGAGGGTTTGGAATTCGAAGGACCATAAGAGTGACCCACTTTGGATATTTTTAAAACTTGATGCCAAGTATTCTCTCTTTCCACAGATGGTTGTTGACAAGTTGCCTACTTGCAATTTTTTGGAAAGTGTCCATATTCATGACAAACCTTGCATTTTAAGATAAGTTGCTTATAGTCAAGCTTCCAAGTGTGTGTCCAACCATCCAAAGAAAGACCAATAGCTTTATGGAGGCCTTTATCCAATTCCATCTCCACACAAATTCTATCACATAGTGTACATTCCAGATTTCGACTAAGATTTATCCATATATTGCCCTAACATATTTCCAGTCAAAGCAAGATCCTCATCGCTACAACAATGAAGAGCCAAGTGAGGGAGGAACACCCACATTGGAACAACATGAAGCACACCAAATTCAAGGTTGAGATCCAATTTCCATCCATTTAGGTGCACACCTCTAGGGCCCATGAAATATAAGCCACTCCTAAAGACTAAATCCCCATCTTCTTTCTTTCCAAAATGGGAAGGAAAAGTAGCCCCTTACACACAAGCAATGAAACAATTCCCTTGTATTAATGGATTCCAGTTCTTCTTAACCCACTGATCCATTGCCCTAAGAGAGGGCCAAAGGATTATAAATTAGCCAATAAGACCTCTCTCAACCAAGGCAAGGGATTTGTTCTTGGAAGCAACATAGGTGGTATCTATTTCAATAATTTTAGAAGGTCTCGTGACAAAATGGGATGGGACTTGAGGCACTTTTGGACATAGGACACCAGAGCTTGAAACACAACCTCCTTGAAAGGTTGAGAGGATGGGGGACACACCCTCTCGGATCCATGCTCGGGAGGACCAAAGATGTAAGGGAAGGAAAAATGACGAACCAGGGTTTCAACTGCACAACAACATGATGTTGAAGCCTAGAATTTTGGCAAAAATTCACAAATGTTAAGAGATGTCATAATAAAATTGATCTACAACCTTTTCTATTTTATATTATCATTGGTCGCCTAGGCCCATTATTTGTAATTGCACCCTTTGTCTCCTATATATATACCATGAAGACCTCATTTTAGGGATCATCTCATCTTGTGCATTTGTATATTATACAAGGAGGTTTCCCTCTCGAAGATGCTTCATATTCAATCACTCGCTATCATTCCCAAGGTGTGGAATTACTATCTCTTTCTATTTTTTTGCTATCTAGTGTATTTGGTTCATAAAACAACTTTTAGATCAACAAAACTTATAATGCAGGCAATTCCTTACAAACTACAAACTCCGTCTCATAATTCTTATGCATGTGGATTTATTCACAACACACAACCATGAATGACAATGCTATCATACACAATTTAGAAGACGAGTAATGGACCCTAAAATAAGATGGTCAAATTAATAATATTGATAAAATTAAATTTACAGCCATGGAAGTTTAAATGGATGCCTTGCAATGCCAATGATTTTATTTATTTATTTCGACAAGAATGATCATATTTTGTATTAGAAAAACATTGCAACTTCATTGTTTAGTGTAATAATACAAAAAATAGAGTTGTCATTGTGTCTATAGTTTAGTGTAATGCCCCCCCACCAAAAAAAGGTTTGATGCAAAAAGGATAACAATTATCTTTTGCAGAGGATATCCATGAAATTTTAATGGTGTAAATTTTGAAAACAAAAACTCCTAGTACTAAGCCTAGTTTGCAAAACACATGTCAATATTGTTATTAAAGAAAAACACGATTACGACACACTTCATCTTGGCCAACATAGGAAGGTTAAGATTCTTGGTTCTCCCTATCCACATCTTATAGAATTTGGTGAAAAATTTCCACTTCTTTAAGCTCTCCAAGGGCTGGTCCAACTGACATTATGTGATTGGAAGTAATTGATAGAGCACCCTTGCTCAAATTAGAGAACTGCTTTTGAAGAGAGGGACATTCAACTTCTAAGGCTTGAATATGCCATCTTTACTGAAACAAGGTATCCATAATCATTGCACGATGACTACTAATTTTTTCCTCATTTCCACGTATCTTGACTATGATAGAACATATAGAGCTTCGATTATCCTTAATAAGATCTTCATGCCTAAGAAGGACCTTTTGAATTTCATGAATTTTCAAAAGAGTGCGAGTTCCAACATTAACAAGTATATCTATGTTCCTTTGATTTCTAGCGACAACCTAGGGTGGGTGAGCCAAAGACTAGTGAGTGTTACACAAAGTGCAAGTGCCGAATTGAACCCCCCACCTCTTTCTAATGCTTATGCATACACAAATGGTGAACCAAATTTGCTTAGACAAAAAAAGAGAGATGGATGTTTTCAAGATTCTAGATAGGCCTAAATATTGATAAATATCCTAGTGCATAGTGTAAGGTTGCAAATACTCAGTTCCACCCTAGATCTAAGATTTATTTAAATTCCAATGCCTATTACTAGCACATCCTCTGTTAAAGATTGGTTCCGTAGTTTCAACAAGAATTTGTTCATGGAAATCAAAACTTACTAAAGATGACGAGATATACACTTACACAGGCTCGCTAAGCCTAAAATTGTCTTAAATTCCATTATTCCACCACCTTTCCACCTATATCTCGGGCCTGATTGATAATGCCAACTCCTCATTAAATTTGGAATGTGTGATAATACCATGGAGAGGGAGTCCTTTGATACTCATTCACTTATAAAATCTTTGCCCTGCCATTTGAAAGCACACGTGGAGGGAATGCATTCCATATTATTAATCATCATAAAGTATTAAGGGATGGGGAAAAGTGATGACCCCCCATTTAATTTTCAAACTCTGCAATCTAGATGAGAGGTTGTGTTAGTGAGGTTGTTTTCCTGCTGATTTTTCTTCCTCAAGGCATGATAATATTTCTTGTTTTCAAAGCGAATTGCTTCGTTTTGAATTCTCATGATGAGTCTTCCCAATTTGCTATCAAAGGGGGTATTCATTTTTGTCATAAGTTTAATAATTATGGATGAATACTCAATTACTATAATATTCTTGATAAAATTTGAATCCATAATTTTTAGCCCTTGGAATAGAGCTAAAGCCTCCACCCGATTGCTTAATACAACTCACAATTTCCATTCACAACTAATTTCTTGGTTTCCATCGAGATCGAAGTTGATCCCTCACACTTGCCATGCTTGACACACTCATGAAATTATTAATAAAAAGAAATTGAATTACTGCAAAATTTTTATAAATTCCAATCACACTCAAAGAGCAAAACAAATATTACTAAAATTAAGACCAACATTCATGACCTCCCTAGTGAAACCAATAATTAGACTAACTCAAAGATATTGCATAACTTTATCCACTATTTGGAGACCTACTTACTTATAAAACTATAATGACATTGACACTTTCAATTCCCCTATGTTCAATTATTAAAATGCCATTTAAAAAAATATTTAATTGAATTATGTTTATTTGTTTGCTTAATATAAGTTGTCGGTTTTAAAGTATGTAAACATCATCATCATCCATGTGGAGGAAACCTTGACATAGGGACATCACTTCTTGTGAAAAAAAAAGGACATGTCACTAACATCACATTAATGGCAATCAACATCGATTCAACTTATCCCCAAATTTATAAGGTGTTGTGATATAGTCGAGTAGAACTTAGAACTTTTTTTATAGATATAAATATGTGAAAAATATAATTTGATTATTCTTAAAATATTTATATTTACATTAAAACAATATTTTTAATTAAATATTATATTTACAAAATTTCTATTGTGTAAAGTTGATATCTTTCTCATTTTATGTACTTATTCAAATTTATATTATATGTAATTCTCAAATCTTTCTTTTACATATAGAAATATTTTTGTTTATATTTATATTTATTTATTTCATATAAAAAAATAGTACTTTTGTTATTCAAGGCTAAATTAAAAAGTATATTGATAGTTCATATAGTTCAAAAAACAGGGCAATCCTGAAGCGTGCTCAAAGAGCAAGACACACCTACAAAACCATCATCAACATACCCAACACTGATACAAAAGGCCTTAGCAGGCATCAAAAGCATATGAACAAATCCATCACCAAAAAACAAAATAGACCAACTTAGTCCATGAAAATTTCTAAAAACCCTAAAAAGACCCAAACATTCTCAATAAATTCTTCAACAATAATCAAACCTTCTTACCCAACCAAAGCCTCCTTGGACAAAAAATCCGCATCTCCATTTTGCTCATGAAAGATATGGTGGAAGGATAGATCATGGAAAGTATTCACGAGATCCATGATTTTCTGACACCAATGAGTAAAGGAAAGCACCTACACAGTGCATAATTTTTTAGTCCAATTGATGTCAAAGGAACTCAAAAAATAATAAGAGAGTCAATACCAATAGATAAGCAGTGTGCAATAAGCACGATAAAGCAAGCATCTCAACTTTCATATTGCAGCCATGTCCACTAAACACTTTCAACTTAATAACATGCTCATTATTAATATAGATGAGACAACCAACTCCACACAAACTATTTTGTTGAATACCATCGAAAAAACCAAAAACAAAACCATAATTAATTAGAAACTAGAAGATTTGTAAAAGACCTGTGTCTTCTTTTCAAAGCAAGGATAAAGTCATATTCCTTGAACATGTTGAGAACTTTAATGGTACTAACATGAATACTAGGAGCCTTATCTTCAAAGATCTCTCAACAAATGAAAGTAGTAGCATATAATATAATATTATGTTGAAAGTAGTAGCATATAATAGAATATTATTATTATGTAGTATTATAAATATTTTTGTTTATATTTATATTTACTTTTTGCTAACCTATAATAATAATATTATTTAGTAATATATATGTTGAGAAATAAATATAAATATGAATATAACCATTAATCCCAAAACAACATTTATATTTATTTTTTTAAATTCCTTTCCATACAATCACACACCATAAAACAATAACAAATGTTAAATAAATAACCAAAACATACATTAACATCCTAACCCCACTTCCATACTGAAAGCTAAAGAAGCCCAAATCCACAACCGAGAGAACGAACAATGCCGAAAAGGGATTATTATTATATTTTTATAAAATAATTAAAACTGCGTTCAACTACATGTTGCCGGTGATCTTGACATTCCTTGACGTTGAAGGTCGAATTCCTTGGTACTCTGCCATACATGATTTTCACATTATTTGGAAGAAAATTAAATCACAAGTATAGGTATTGCTCCCAATGCCAGTGCCGGGTCCTGATTTGGGGCGAAAAATGGGGTCAGTAATGAATTTTCAGGTAGTAATATTGGCAGGCGGAACTTCAAAGAGGCTCTTCCCCCTTGTTTCCAAGGTAAACAATTTCTTCCTCCCAACTCTTCTGTATGCCCTGATCCCTCTCTCCAACCATTTACTAACTAGAGCGCCCATGACCGCTTCTGCAGGATGTTCCCAAGGCTTTACTGCCAGTGGCAAATCGTCCTGTGCTGTCGTACGTTCTGGAGCTCTTGGAGGGCAGCAATCTCAAGGATGTTATTGTGGTTAGTATTTTCTACGTTCAGCAATACCCTTTGTTCTTTTTCGTTGTCCTGTTCAGAGTTATTGTAGAGATAAATATGTGATCGGTGTTTTTTCAGGTTGTGGCAGGAGAAGATGCAGCTGTCCGTGTTGGTGGCTGGATTTCTCTAGCTTATCACGATCGCCTTCATGTCGAGGTTTGTAAAATTTAACACTTCATTTGAAAATTTCTGTACTTTGTAGGGTTTTGCTTCACCTGTCTCAACTTTTCTCTAAATGTGTAAAAATCCGGTACTGCACATAAGTATTCCTAAACATAAGAACTGGCAGATACTTCCTTGGTATTGCCTTGAAACCATGCATACATGCTTAGTTTTGTTTTTGTTTTTGTTTTCAAAGTACATCAAGAGATATACCCGACGGGCTGCACTGCAAAGAACGGTCTTCCTTTGGTTTAGGTGCCATGTCTGATGGGATCTATTTTACCAAAATCACCCGAGACTTGGACCTGGCCTTACCCTGTTGAAACTCATTCTATATGGCTGGGGCAGACTATATCGAGAAAAGAACTAATAGAACCCTTATAGTCTGCCTAACACTTCGTCTCCATTGGCCTTACTAGTAACAACGCCTCATTCACAAACACCGGTTTGTTTATTTCTAATATTTCTGTGATGAATTCCAAGTTCAGCCAGAGTAATATCGCAGAATCCTAGAACACAAGCGCACAGACAAAACATATGATTTGGAAATATACCTACATCTTGGAAAGTTAAAAATAGCCCTGTAGGACAATGCCTAAGATGCTTGTGACTAAAGGGCTACTTAGCTATTTATTGCCTGAAGCAGAGCTGGTGGTACTCGTGAATATAGTATCGCCCGGGAATGTGGACTAAGCTCAATACTCAGCTGATTCACATTGAGCGTCTATTGCCAGGTCAATAATCGCCTTACTCTTGAGTATTAGAGAGTACTCACTGCATATCCCAATTATCTCGAGTCAATGCTCACCATACTCAAAGTTATTTTAATTATCTTGCATTAAAATGCCATTTTGCCCTTTTCTTTGATACTCCCTTGTATGTCGCAAAAGAGTATCTCGAGGATGCCGGGTCACCAACCTTGGCAAGTATAAGTTATATATGAACATGGTAATAATGGTTTGAAGTGCCTTTTTCCATTTACAGTTTGAAGCATCTTTTGTGTAAATTACATAGAATGACAATGTTAATAGACACAACTTTGGACCAACGTCATTGACACTTCTTTTAGAAATTTCAGTGCTAAACCATAGACATCTACCCATTGCTTTTGCTAGCTACATGCATGCATGGAAACAATTGTTAAGGCCTACATTATAATTGATTGCTAAAAATGAGTTTGTGTCAACCTCTTCAAAACTTGTTTTTCAATCCCTTGGAACTCTCAAAAGAGTGGGTGGTGATCATGCATAAATGCTTAGATGTGGTATTGCATTGCCTCTTAGAAGAACATGTGAGGTGATTGAACAAGCACTAACTCTTTTTGAGTTGTTAGTGGTCCTATGAGAAATGGTTGATGATAGAGCTAGTGGATTGGATGAGTTCTTGCGCGAGTTCTATAACGCAATGTGGGATATTGTCAGGTCAGATCTATTACAGGGATGCAATGAAGCTTTTAAAAAGCAATATCTGGTGGTTTGCATTAACTAGGGTCTCACTAGGTTTATTTGCAAACATGGATATCTTGAGCTCATAACAAATCGATGGTCGATCACTCTATTGAATGTGTCTTACAAAATCTTGATAAAGGCCTTGGCACTTTGCATCAAACCTATCCTACTTAAATTGTGCAGCCTGAGCAAATAGTTTTCATTAGGGGCCATTTAATTTTGGACAATGTCATTGATGTATGGGAAGGCATGGAATGGGCTTGCTTCTTGGGATAGGATGGCATGTTTATCAAAATTGACTTTGAGAAAGCTTATGATTGAATGGGGTGGCCTTTACTCTAGCCATGTTGAAAGCCTTGGTCTTTGGTTTGTGTTTTTGATAGTGTTGTTGCAACTTTATTTGTGAACAACTTTGCGTGCTTTCCATTAATAGATGTAAGTCAAAAGGGAATGGCCTTTTTAGATCCATTCAACATGTCTTCCCTATAGCCCCTCTCTTGCACCTATTGGACGATGAAGCCTTTTCTCTACACTACGGTGAGCCACTGCCTCATCAAAGGCATTCCTATGCCCAAGCCTAATGCTGGGTAACTAGTTAATTGCCATTTTGTTGATAACTCATTTGTTGTCATTCTCAAAGAACAAGCTTGTTGGAATAACACTATGGAATGTATGTAAACCTTTTGTAGTGTGTCTAGTTGCAATATCTAGTGCACTAAAACTCAATGCTATAGACAAAGCAAATGTTAGCCTCCTAGTTGGCTTGAAGGTGAGGGATGTTATTGAATTCAACTAGGCTAGATCTTCAAATTCTTTGGGATACCCTGTTGGTGTTCTTCATTGTTCCAGCAGCGGGCAAACATTCTGCAGATCATTCTCTTGGATGGGTTTGCGACCTAGAGAGAATGGCCCCGTCGTAGACCTTGATTGTGTGTTTTATGGCTCGGATGCTTAGTCTCGTTCAATCATGTGGATCGATTGTAGGAGGCTAGAGGTCACATTGCGTACTCCATGTGGGAGTGCTCCTTAAACAAAGTGATCTATTCTTGTAGAGTAAGATGACTTGTCTATGTCTTATCTCCTTGTATATTAGACAAAGTCTAATCTAATGTTGAATTTGACAATTGGCTCTAAGAAGTGTCTAGGACTTCTTAGAGTATGGTCAAATCAACATCAGACCTCTACTAAAACGAATGCGATCACATGTGAGGAGATATCAACAAGGGAGAACTTTTCTATGATGAAGAAATAACCAAGGAGTCAAGACAATCCATTGAAGATGTCCCAGAGAAAGTGGAAAGCAAGGAAGAGCACTACTACCCCAGTAAAAGGGGTAAATTGACCCTAGAAGACAAATTGACAAGTCGGCTTGAAAAATAAATAAAAGATAAATGAAGAATAAATAAAAGTACAAGCTGACCTCAAAAGTGAAAATCAAGTCAACTGAAGAATAAATAGAAGTGTTCTCACACTTCATTTCACACATTCACACATCACATCTTCTCTTAAGTGGTGTGCACTTCTCAAAGAGGACTAGCAAAATTCACATAAAGTAATTTGGGGTTTTCTCTTATTCTCTTATTCTCTTGAAAGATATCTACCCTCGCTAGTGTTTCTTGTGGAAGAAGGGAACACTCTTGTGCTAGGGCTTAATCTTCATTATTGGCATTGTTCTTGTATTGGATTAATTTCTTTTGAGAAAAGTTTGTTGGGTTTTCTCCCTGTTGGGTTTCCCAGGATAAATCTTTGTCTCTTGTGCATGGTTATCTTTAAGTGATCCTTGTTTTATTTCCGCTGCAAATGAATGATGCTATAATTGTGAGATGAAATGAATTATGAAATTAAAGTTGAAAGAAATGAAATTTATATTGCTATGTTAAAAATCTAACATGGTATCAGAGCAGTGCTGAATAGAAGCCATTGCCAGAGACTGGTTTTGCCTTAGTCCAGAAACTAGGGCTTCCAGGTTTGGATACTTCCCACCATAGTTTGGACTTGAAAGGAGCATTGTGGAACTTGCCTTAGGAGGGCACACCTATCTATGAAAGTAGATCTCAGTTTCCTGGAGTTTCAGTTTTGACCTAATTTTTGTTGGAATCAAGAAATTAGGGATTTCAGTTTCTACCACTTCTGACTATAGATTGAGTGTGATCGTAGCATTTTGAAGCTCTCCCTAGGAGGGCGCATCTACATGTGGAGTCGGTTTTCACATTTGACAATTTTCAATTTTGACCTAGTTTCTGTTGGAACTGAGAAACTAGGGCTTCCAGTTTTGAGCCTTTCTAGCCACATATCAGATTGAAAACTAGTGTTTTGGAATTTTCCCTAGGAGGGTGCATCTATCTATGGAGACAAATTTCAGTTTTGCCAAACTTCAGTTTTGACCTAGCTCCTTCTAGGTTTTCAGAATCAAATTTTCAGATTTTTTCAAAATGGTGTCCAGAGTAGAAGAAAGGTTGGATGATGTTGAGATTGTGGATGAACCCCAATATTCTTTTGTCTATGCTCTTAATGGTACTATTTCAGATAGCAATGATATCTCGTCAGTGGACCATGTTGTTTCTAAGGACATGACAACCCAAGATCAGAAGAAAGGAAAAGGAAGAATAATAAGTAGAAGAAAGCTTAAGAAGAAGAGAAATACAAGTGAAAATTCAGCCCCAATTCAAATTCAGAAGGAGGACCTTTCTAATATAAAATGCTTCAACTATAACAACTTTGGTCACTATGCTTCCCAATGTTCTCAGGGAAGAAATGGTGAGATTAAGGAAGATAGGAGATCAGCTCCAAAACAAAAGAAGAAGGATCTTTCAAAGATCAAATGTTTCAAGTGTCATACAATTGGTCACTATGTGTATTAGTGTCCTCAAAAGAAAAGTAAAGAAAGGAAACATAATGTTGAAGAGCTTCCACCTCAAAAGAAAAGCAAAAGACAGATTTGATGAAGACTACTTCTCTAGAGTTTTAGCATGAAGATGTTTTACAGAAGGTGTATACTGAGCACAAATGAATTCTTTCCATGCAGTGATAAGACCTAGTACTTTCAGATACATGTAGGGGCATCCTTGGATGTCTTCTTGCACTATGTATGATTCTCTCCAAAAGACATGAAGATCCAAGATGAAAACTTTAGCAGATTCCATAAGTTCAAAACTTGATGAAGAAGAAGATCAAGATCTCCAGATCAAACGATGATGCATAATACTCTCCTAGAAACTCTAGTGATTTTTGCAAGGAGGCAGAGATCAAGAGGGAGCCAACAAAACAAACAAAGATAAGTATTTTATGCTTTATATGATAAGTTTTATTTGCTCAAATTAAATTGTTATCTCTATTAATGAATAGCGTGATTGTTTAAATTAGTACTGGTTAACCTTTGTGGATATTTATGTCATGGATAGGACCATTATAAAGATTGTGGAGACGAGGATTCGTGATGCGACTAGTACGACAATTATGCTCAGATCAAGTGTCCTCTCCAGATGGTGGGGACAAGACTCCTGAGGTAGCATTCACAAGAGTGGTTCCTTGGTTGTTCAGCATACACCCATGTACCAAGGAAGAAGAGGATGAAGATGATAACCTTTAAGAGATCTAGAAGGTTTCATATGGAGTTTGATAACAAGAAGCAGAAGATTTCGAAAGATGAGTATTCCTCTAAGTACAATAATCATCCTTCTACCGGGATGAGACAGTAGAGCCAACAGAGCATTTGGATCTTCCAAGAGATGATGCAGTGATCAGGCAGCATGCCAACAGGAAGCCACGATGGAAGAATATTAGTCCATCATGAAGAATGATGTATGATAGTGCTGAGACCTGAAGGGAAGTCAATGGTGACCTCCAAGTAGATCTATAATATCTAACATGCGATCCAGATTAGCATCAGATATGGCTCATAAAGGACAACCAGGTTGTAGACTTAGAGGGAGTATTCAGTGTTCTTGAGTGTGCAGGAGGTTCGCCTTAGCAGACCCACCTGATGGGAGGTGACACAAATGGATACATACAGACAAACAATCTCCATGATCCTGAGCTATATGGTGTGGGAAGATTGGCTCAAAAGCAGGGTATCTAGATGTAGAGAGTGTAGGATACTCAGACACAAAGAGAGCAGAGTGTCCATTGATGGGAGGTGACACAAATGGATACACAGGGACAAACACTCTTCCATGATCCTGAGCTATATGGTGTGGGAAGATTGGCCCAAAAGCAGAGTATCCAGATGCATTGAGTGCTGATACTCAGACACGGAGAGAGCAGAGTGTCCAGATGCAGAAGGATGCATGATACTTAGATGCAAAGGGAGCAATATACTTCCACATAGAGGGAGTAGCCACAACACAACTTATTGATAAAGAAGACTTTGTACGAACTCAAGCAAGTTTCCAGAGCTTGATTGACATATACTTGATGAGCTTGGCTTTCACCAAGAGTAATGCAGATTCCAACCTTTACTACAAGGTTGTTGATGGTGACCACTCGATCTTGGTACTATATGGTTGATGATATGTTCCTTTATGGAAACGCATAAGCTTAGTGTCAAGTGTAAGGGGGAATTAGCCTCTGAGTCCGAGATTATTGGGATTGGAGGTATGATGAGATCTTCCTCAATCAAAGGAAGCACATAGTTGAGATCTCGAGAGATTCACATAATGGAATACAAGTCCAAGGATACACCTATGATGACAGATCTGGAGAAGCTAAGTGATTTTGCTTTAGATTCAGATTTGGTGATGTACAGACACTGGACAGTTGATCAGATCTTTGATGAGATATTTGCTTTGTAGTAAATACCCTGAGCCAGTTTATGGTTGAATTGAAACTCTTCCATTGGGATGTGGCAAAGCATGTGTTAAGGTACTTGCGTGATACAGTTAGATATGATCTTAGGGATATCTCAAATGTTGAAGTAAAGCTGCAAAAGATATATAGATTCTGACTAAGAAGAGTGCAGTGGATAGAGAAGCATCTTGAGGTATTGCTTCAACTTGGATCAATTGATATCCTGGATTAGCGAGAAGCATGCTTCTGTGGCACTCAGTACAACATAAGTAGAGTGAATTGCAGCTAGTATCACAGGGCTATTTGATCTGGAGATCAAATACTACTTCATCCAAGATGTGGTGCAAAAGTAAGTAGTGAAGCTCCATTACATATCCATGGATGAGCAGATAACTGATATTCTCACCAAGCCTCTATCCAAGGCAAAGTTTGTATACTTTAGGGACAAGCTTGGTGTGATGGAGAATGCCTCTCTGAGTGAGAGGGAGTGTTGTTGGATGTGTAATACCGTGATGAGCAGGAAGACATTCATATGAAAGATGGATGGCCTAGACACCCTGATGATCTTTTATATGAGTAGTAGACATTCATATGAGAGATGAATGGCTCAGACATCATGATGATTCGATAGATGAGTGGCAAACATTCACAAAAGTGAATGCCCAAGTACAGATGCAATTGCAGTATAGACACTATAGTATAGATGTTGATGCAGTACATGTACCATACAGATGTAGATACAGTACGTATTCAATATAGATGAGTAGCATTGGGAAGGCGTTCTCCACGGGAATCCATGGTGATGGAGAATGACTCATTCAGTGACTAATTGCCCTGGCGTAGTCTTAACAAACTCAAGATGCAGTTGATGGACATTCTCACCAAGTTAGCGACTTGGTGCAGAATGTCTCCCTCGTTGAGAGAGAGTGTTGATCTCCATGGTTCTAACATCGAGCAAACATTCTGTAGATCATTCTCTTGGATGGGTTCCCTACCCAGAGAGAATGGCCCCGTTGTAGCCCTTGACTGTGTGTCTTATGGCTCAGATGCTTAGCCTTGTTCAATCATGTGGATTGGATTGTATGAGGCTATAGGTCACATTGTGTGCTCCATGTGGAAGTGCTCCTTAGTCGTAGTGATCTATTCTTGTAGAGTAAGATGACTTGTCTATGTTACAAGGAGATCTTATCTCCTTGTATATTAGACAAAGTCTAATATAATGTTGAATTTGACAATTGGCTTTAAGAAGTGTATGAGACTTCTTAGAGTATGGTCAAATCAACATTAGATCTCTATTAAAACGAATGTGACCGCATGTGAGGAGATATCAACAAGGGAGAACTTTTCTATGACGAAGAAATAACCAAGGAGTCAAGACAATCCATTTAAGTCCTAGAGAAAGTGGAAAGTAAGGAAGAACACTACTACCCCAGTGAAAGGGGTAAATTGACCCTAGAAGACAAAATGACAAGTCAGCTTGAGAAATAAATAAAATATAAATAAAGAATAAATAAAAGTACAAGCCGACCTCAAAAGTGAAAATCAAGTCAACTGAAGAATATAAATAGAAGTGTTCTTACACTTCCTTTTGTTGTTGATGTAGCTACGTGAGGTATCCTCACTAGCCCAACTGACCTGCAAAAGAAATAAATAATTACATGCATTTTTATTTTCCAAAATGACAGGTCGGCTCAGTAAAGTAGTCAAGTCAGCCCAGTTGGAAAATTACCCCAAAAATAATGTATAAATAAAGGAGTTGACCTCCTCATTTCACACTCATCTCAAGCAAGTTCTCTCAAGCAAGGAAGTTCGACTTTTTGGGTAGCAGAAGACATTTGGAGCTGTTTTCTTTGGCATCTATTCTTATTGTACTGAATCTCTGAGTAAGAAAGGGTTGCTGGGTTTTTCCCAGGATAAACTATTGTGTCTGTTGTTTCTGTGCATAGTTGTTCTTTCAATGATCCTATATTGTTTATAAGTTGAAAGAGATGAAAATTATACTGCTATAATTAACATTCTAACATGGTTTCAGAGTAGAACTAAAGGAGACTATTGTCGGGAACTAGGGTTTGTTATTTCTTCAGCTTTCAACCACTAATTTGGCTCGCCCTTAACATCATTGAGCTTACTCTAGGAAGGCAAACTTTCCTGTGGAAGCAGATTTTCATTATGAAGATTTTCAATTTTGACCTAATTACTACAGGAGGTGAAGAATTAGGGTTTGCTGTTTCTCATTGTTCTGACCACAGATCAGGAAGAAAAGGAGGCTAGTTGCTGTTTCTCATTGTTCTCAAGTGGTGTGCATTTCTCAAGGAGGACTAGCAAAAGTCACATGAAGTAATTTTGGGGTTTTCTCTTATTCTCTTATTCTCTTGAAAGATATCTACCCTCGCTAGGGTTTCTTGTGGAAGAAGGGCAAACTCTTGTGCTAGGGCTTAATCTTCATGATTGGTATTGTTCTTGTATTGGATTAATTTATTTTGAGAAAAGTTTGCTGGGTTTTCTCCCTGTCGGGTTTCCCAGGATAAATCTTTGTGTCTCTTGTGCATGGTTATCTTTCAGTGATCCTTGTTTTATTTCCATTGCATATGAATGATGCTATAATTGTGGGATGAAATGAATTATGAAACTAAAGTTGAAAGAAATGAAAATTATATTACTATGTTAAAAATCTAACATACCCCTCGCATTTCAAGCTTTTGCTAAAGAGATTTGGGAGTTGTTGGTCCAAAGATTTAGAAAGAAGATTGAAAAATAGAACACCAAGCATGTCTTTGATAACCAAATTCTAGATTTGTAAGAAAGTCCTTGTGTTCAGTGTCTCACATATTTACTATTCATCATGTTGGGCACCATCCATGAATGCTTATCAGAAGGTGGAGAAGGCCTTAAAAAGACTTTCATAGGGTTAAATGGGAGTTGTGCTAGACCCCAAGAGATTGGGGTGGTATGGGAATCATCAAAATCCATTCTCTAGTACAATCATTGTGTGCTAGGTCTTGGAAGGGAAGAAAACTTGCAGATGTGTTGAAGTTTTACATGGATAAACACATAATCACTTCGCAACTTACTTGATGAACCTATTCAAAGAAAACAACGCTATGATTCCATGTTGAAGTTGTACATGGATAAGAACATGATCACTTCACAACTTGGCTTATGAACCCATTCAAATAAAACATCAAAAAATAGAAGAAGTGCCATTTTGTAAGTGCTCGTATCCTAAACACTTGTATTAGAAAGATATCTCATAAGGTGATGATTACAAATGATACTTGAGTGTTTTTATACACACACAAGAAGTAGGATGTCCTCCCCAAGAGAGGTTATGGGCCCACTGTCAAAGTTGACTGGGTTGGCCTTAGCCACATGAGTGAAATATGGCCTTAACCACAATTATAATTGTAGTAATGATGCATATGAATGAGTTGTGGCCACATGTATAGTTTAAACTTTAGACCAAGGGTTTCGATTAATACTGCATTTGAATTGCTCAACTTAACAATGTCCACGATTATAATTGCACTAATGATGCGTATGAATGAGCTGTGACCCAACAAGGGTTCCAATTAATACTGCATTTGAATTGGCTTGTCATTGTTATGTTGAGCTTGTCACTATAATATTGTGCTAGTTTCGTTGAGTATAGAGCTATGGACCATAATGCATTTGAATTTGTTGTTGGGCATGTGATTCTGGCATTACCTACAGGCGTATGGTTGGCGATATTGATTCTTGGAATCTTGTATTAACCAAGAGGTCTTTGTTGTATGTGTTCTGGGTAAGCACATTTGAATAAGGAACATGGTATACATGCAATTCATGTGATTGGCAAACCATCGCAAGGAGTCAATCAGTAAGTAATTGAATTTTAATTGAGCAACTTTGTATTTGTTGATTGTTAGGTTGTAGAGCATATAATGTTTCCGGGAAGTCTTCACCCAAACTTATAGGACTGAGAACAGAGGCCTTGTGGCCATTTCAAAGAACAAAGTTCTCTACATAAGACTAGAAATTTAATTTCGCACAGTATTCGTGTTGGTGTATCAAGTGGACTATCAGTCCCTTGTTTATGGATCATATGGTATCATAGCCATTGAATCCTTGATCGTGATGCAACTGCCAAAACTTTGAAGATAAAGTGAACTCAACATAGGTAAAGCAAAAAGAGAAAAGTTGGAAGTCCTATAGGCCATCAATGTATAATTTCATGAGAGAACATGCACTAGAAGGAGAAGGTCCAAATGTATGATTGGCAGATGGTAGAGATGGAAAAGAACCATGAGACCTCTATAAAATTGTTTCCATTGCTCAAGAATTGATTAAATGAACACCAAGACTCCCTCAGCGTGGTTATGGAAGATTAGGACAAGAGCAAAGCTCAACTAGTACAACTGGGAGACAAGGTTAATCAAATGGATAGCTGGCAGGAGGACACGATCACTCAAATGATGACTCAACTACATCAAGAGTTGGTAGAGAAGGATGAGGCATTGGCAAAGCTCTAAGCAACTATCCAAGAGAGCAAGCAAGCTCTTTCTATTACCACTATAGAAGTTATCACAATGACTGAGACAACTCTAGTAAGCTCACCTTCCTTAAAAATTTCTTAAGAATCTTTTGGTGAATTTGAAAAGCATACCGGAGGCATTGGTTTGAAATTATTAAGGCAGATGGCCTACGATTGATAAGAACTAGGCAAGAGAAAACAAGGCATCCTAGGCCCAATTGTTGTTGAATTGAGGATCAAACACGAAGGCCTAGGTTTCGATGGCAGAGAGGAAAGGGCCACGAACAACAAAATCGTTTTAGTGAAGACAAAACATATGGCATAATTGGTGTGCTCATTAGAGGAAAGTGTGCAACAGTGAAGGAAGAGGGAAGCACTCTCCAGTCCGTCATTCTTGTGGCATAATGTAGAAGGGTAGCGATGAGGAAAGTGCAAAGAATCAACATGCACTAACACTTATAAGAAGTGGCAAGCTAGTCAGTGGGAACAACAAGAAGAAGACCAAGAGTTATGCATCAGGTAAGGCATCCTTTTTTTGTGAGTGATGCAGGAAAAATGGCCATAGCATCCCCAGTGATTGGTACTTAGAGGTATGTTATTTCTGTGGGAAGAAAGGCCATCATGTGGCATCTTGCTGGGAGAAGCAAATCACATGCCGCAAGGCAGATTGTTTTTAGGAGGAATGACAAGAAAACTTTGTCAAACCAACAACAAATTTAGAGGCACATGAAGAAAAGGAGCATGTCAAGCAATCCATCCAGCGCCAAGAATTTTTGCCACTACTACAAGTTGAGTGGACTTTGTGAAGAAAGGTGTTGATGACTTCATCTGGAGCATCACCCTCGAAATCGCACAACTAAGAGGAGTGTGGAAAGTGAAGCCTAAAGGAGTTAGAGAACTCACTGCATCTCTAAAGCCAAGGAGCAGAAGTTGTCCAAGGAGTTATAGCAACTCAGTAGGTTTGCATCACCATTGAAGAGGATAACTAGTTGGTGTCGACAACAAACGTAGCCCCACCCAATTGTTGCATGCAATCTGTTGAGATAATGTAACTTCAAAGAATATTCTACTTATATTATTCCTCCTTCGGGAGATGTCTTTAATGTAAAAGGTCATATAAAAGTCATGAGGTAAAACCTCCATTGTAAGTCGGGTCATTAGTACCCAAAAGAATGTAATATAAATATTGTTTTGAGTCTCCCTAGAGAGGTCGGCCCAATCAAGTTAGTGAGGCCGACCCAGTTAGGTTAAAAGGTCAAGTGAAAAGTAAAGTATAAATAGAGAGTGTCTCACTCTCATTTGCACCATTCACTCACTCAAGCATTGCGCAACAGAGGGAGAGGAAGGATTGCGAAGGAGGAGGAGGATTGGTCTTGGCTCTTGTGTTTGGGTTTTGTCTCTCTTTCTTATGAGACTTATTTCTTTGGGCATTGTACTTTGGTAATCTATATTGAGGAAGTTTTTTGGGTTTTCATCCCCTTGAGGGTTTCCCAGGATAAATTGTTGTGTACCTTGTGATTGTGTGTCTTTCAGAGATCCTCTTTATGTTGTTATTACAAAAATGTATTAAATGCTCATGAAGTTAGAATTTAGTCTTTAGTAGCATATAGTCTTAACACAATCTTTTGGAAGAAAATTTCCTTCTTGGAGATGTATTAGAGTTATGGTGATTTCAAATCCGTTGTCGCAAAACTCTATCTGCAATTGAGCATTTCTAATGGAGCACCGGATACATGGCACATAAACCCTATAGACAAAGTCAAACACCATGAATTGAGGGAGTATGTTCCATGGGAAGGAGACATGCAACAACAAGGAATTATTCAAAACGTATTTCATACATCTCTTCACCCTTAATGAGGAGTTCCTAACTTGAAGGAGGCTTCTAGACCTTCTTATGTATATTTTAATACAATTTTTTCGGTGGGAATCATGGATCTTGGGATCTCTAGAATTTTCTCAGTAGTATTTTATTGTAAATTAGTGGATGAGGAGCTCTATAAAAGGAAGACTAATCTCATTTTTCATATCAGAGGTTCAAGTGGAGAAAATCCCTTTTAGCAGGCCAAGGACATTGTCATTTGCAAGTTAATGTAAGGAAATGCTTTTGGTGAAGAGTGTTCTCTTCTTGTTTGTAGGTCACATTGATGCTTGGGCTGCCACACCGTAATCTGTTGGTATATCATTATTTTCAGAACTTTTACACTTATTTGGTGCACTGTATTGGGTATTTAGAGAAGGGTATTTTGAGAGGCATTCAACCTTCTTAATCTCTTGATGTTACCAAAACTGTTAATAAGATAAAGGCTGCTGTTCACTCTTATTTGATGACTGTCTTCTTTTCTCTTTGTTTTGATGGTTACATCCTAAGTAGCATGGGTACCTGTACCCAAGGGTAGGGTACACATACCCATACTGGACACTCGTACCCACGTACTGGATACCTCGTACCAATGTACTCTGTCGTACCTTGCCATGCCCGAAACTTGGCTTAAGTATCGGAGACGTTTGTCACGGAGTCAGGGGACGTTGATTGCAGAGGGGACATGGTACCCCTATTTTGGGGATGCCTAGGGACTCCAAGGACTAGTTTTGTATGGGGTACCCTTGTATTGGGGATGCCTGGGTACGCCTAGGTTACCAGTTTGGTACGAGCCCAGCCAGTTTTGCAGGTTAAAGAGAGGAAATGCTTTTGGTGAAGAGCATTCTCTTCTTGGCTGTAGGTCACGTTGATGCTTGGGCTGCCACACCATAATCTGCTGTTATATCTTTATTTTTAGAACTTTTACACTTATTTGGTGGGCTGTTTTGGGTGTTTAGAGAAGGATATTTTGAGAGGCATTCAACCCTCTTAATCTCGTGATGTTACCAAAACTGTTAATAAGAATAAGATAAAGGCTGATGTTCACTCTTATTTGATGGCTATCTTCTTTTCTCTTTGCTTTGATGGTTACATCCTAAGTAGCATGGGTACCTGTACCCAAGGGTAGGGTACACATACCTGTACTGGATACCCATACCCCCATACCGGATACCTCATAGCATATACCCTGTCCTACCTTGCCGTACCAGAAACTTGGTTTAAGTACCCGAGATGTTTGTCATGGATTCAAGGGACGTTGATTTCAGAGGGGACACGATACCCCTATTTTGTGGATGCTTGGGGACTCCTAGGGACCAATTTTGTATGAGGTACCCCTATTTTTGGGATGCCTGGGGACGCCTAGGGACCAGTTTGGTACGAGCCCAGCCAGTTTTGTACAAGTGGCATTAAAGTCAGTAATACTAAATGGTAATATTAAATTCTTAAAGTAAAAGGATATAAATCCTCATTTTCTATCCTTTTACTTAAATTTTTAACATTACCATTAATTGTTTCAGGATGTTTGAGAGTGGTTCCAACCTCATTGTACTTCATATGCAAAAGGTAGAATTTTAGATCCCATTCAGAATTCAATAGACTTAACAGTTTTTCAGGATTTCAGGATTGCAACTTTTCCATTGGATTCTATCATATATGAGGGTATGGGGTTGGCCTTTAATCAAGCACATCAACCTCTCTATGTACCTTGATGCTGGCGGTGCTTATTATTGAACTCCTTTCTCATGACCTTAACAAAAATGTACCCTTTACTCAAGCAAAATCACTTGTTAAGCATGGGAAGCTTTTTCTACCTTATTTTAACACTTGGATTAGGAGTTTCATCAAAACTGTAGGGTGTTGACTAATGTCCTTGAAGGACCAACTTTGAAATTCAAGGTAGAGGCATGGGCTAGAGCCTAGAGGAGGGGGCACATAGTGCTATTGATGAATAGGCTCCCGATATAGGCAAGGATTTTGATATGTAATTATTTGTTGAAGCATGATTTTTTTTGGATTCTATAGGCCATTTAGCCTCTTTGTTTATGTATTTTGGGTCAGATATGGATTGCACTTGATGTTTTTCTAGTTGTATGCACCCTTGCTATTTACATGAGAAACTTTGCATAGTTGTGTATAATGATTTAGATTCATATAGATGCACATGAATATATGTGTACAGTAAAAATGATTTAAATTTCATATATATATATATATATATATATATATATATATATATATATATATATATATATATATTTTTTTTTTTTCCAAGGAAAAAAGCGTAATTTTATTAAGAATAATCAAATTACATATTGCAAAAAGACTTCTAAGAGCCCTTTCCAGTAACAACTTTTTAGCTTCATAGAATAAAAACTACAGGTACCAAAGCACCCCAAAACCGGTATCTAATAAACCCTGTATCAGGGCAGCCAAGATTGGCTCAAATACAAAGAAAGCCAGCTCATAAGGAGCTGAAGAAAGAAAGAAAGAAACCAGATAAGTAGACTGATGGAGAAAACAGTAAAACGAGATTCAGAAAGCAGAGGTTTGTGAGCCACCGACTACAGTATTCTGCAAGTGCCGACATAATGTAATATCCTAAACTGATATTTTTTCTTTTTTGTGTATTGTAGATGGCTAATAGGCTTATGTCTCAACAGAACATGAAAGTAAACCCTGATCTCTGCATGCATGCAGATCTGTAACCTAGATAACACCGAAATGCTAGAAAGTAGGAGGAATTAATGCATGTACATACCAATATATAGATCTGTTAATGTCGATGAGGATGATCCCCGCATGCAGGGATTATGCTGGATGAATAAGGAGATAAACCAAATCGTCCTCCTAGAGATAAGTGCGCCCTCCTCCAAGCTCATAATGCTCCTAAATAAATGGTAGATCCTTGATGAAGCTCCGGATAATGTGTACTAGGGTTATAGTGCCCCTCTGAAGATGCTGGAAGCAACATGCATGAACTTTGATGGCTCAAAGACCTAAAACGTGAAGATCTTCTCTTGGGGAATTCGCCCAAGGCATGCAAATGTCCTCCAAGAATAATAAATGCTGATATATAGCTCGGAACTCGAGCTGAGAGACCCTTCTTCCAGGGGAAGGGTAATAATGCTGCTCTGAGAAGGATGAGAGCTACATGCTGATAAATGCCCCCTATAGACTGCAATACGAATAGATGGCTATATGGACAATGCGCCCATGCAAGGGAGAGCAAGCCCACAATATAGTAGATAAAGAGAACTCTGCAGAATCTGAATGATGATAATACTTGATGATGAACAATGCTGAATCTGGATGATCCAACCTGATGATGAACTAGGGCAGATAGATTTCGCTGCCGAAATACACCAGTTAGTTGAGCATGCACTCAACCCAAACTTAGCTCGCTGAGCTCTCCAATTCGAATCCTCAAATCAATAATCATATAAGTCTCCTTCTCCATTCGCTTTACCTCTCTTTTATAACTTTCAACTGCAAATAACCTAACTTTGACCTAATTAGGTCACTTTACCTTCTAATTCGTAGTTGACTTGCATGCAGGTGTCTGGAGACTCAATCAGGTGCATGCATCATGAAATAATGCTCGGATGTCATGCATGTAGGTGGCCTTTGGCTCTGGTGGCCCTTGTCTATTTACTGGTGATCTAATAACCATGCTAAAGATCCTCTGAAGGTGTATATGGCATCAATCCTCAGTAAATTCCACTATAGTAAAAAAGGGAACATTACACATAACACCATCACACCAAGGGAAGCCAACAAGTTTCGGCTCCCTTGGCAAAGCTACCGCCTCCGCCCTGTGAAAGAAAGAGTCTGATATGCGCACAGGGAGTGCGCTACCATCGGCGGACGTCGCCCCAGCGCCGAGGATGCCCAACCAAACGACCTCCCACATCAATGTATCCACTGTCGCCGCCACTGTTAAGTAGGAAGAGTCCGTAGGTAATCGGTTGCCGCGCAGAAGCTCTACCACCTTGCCGGAAAAAAAACGCTTGAAGACGCCACCAATCGACCAATTCAAGTAGCCGTAGGGGGAAGGGGGGAGGCGGCCATGGAAGGAGCCATGGCCGCCGAATTCATCTCTGGACGGACTCTCAAACCCTAGATCCAGAAACTTGAAACCTCGCCGCCTCAATTACTGTACCAATGTGATATATATATATATATATATATATATATAGTACCCCAACGTAGCCAAGTCCCATGTTTCAAAAAGTGGTGTCCCTGTTCCTAAGTTTCCTAGCAACTTTAGGTTACATCATATGCTGGCTGGTTTTGGGTTGGTGATGAAATGGCATTTTTGATAGCTTTTCATTAGTTCTATGTATCGATGTGGTTGACTGGACTGGTGATATTCATGTGCTGCATAACTTGCTGTTTTTTTGCAAACATTTCGAGCTTCTTCATCAGTTATGCTTTGACTCCATTTGCACTAGGTCTTGCTTGTCGTCCCACTTTATCATCTAAAAAACCAAAAAGAACTTCATACTACAATCTGATTTACAAGGACAGATTTACAGTCTTATTAGGGAATCTCCCCCTGTGCTCTCGGAGAGCCGGCCTAATGTGAGGAGGATGACCACCAAGGTGGCAGTGGGTGGTGTCCTCAAGTTGCCCCAAGGTTTTTGCTTGGTGATTGGACTTATCTTTTGTGAAGATCTTGGAGGTAACTATAATGTAATATGGATAATATTGTGCAGTTTAGTTGCTTGTGACTTTGGAGCTCATGGCTATGAGCCACATGAATTCATGATTTGTAATTATTGTGAATGGAATGCTTTCTACATAAAAACTGTTCTTTAAAATTCAGGGGAATTACATTGTGCACTTGACCAGGTAGCAGCTGTTCCAGAGGATGTTGGAACAGCAGGTGCACTTCGGGCAGTGGCACGCTACCTTACTGCAGATGACATTCTGGTGTGTTCTTGATCTCTTTCTGTTACATTTTGTATGGTTCTCAACCCTTTTTCTTCAGGGAGTTCTATGACTCTTTCGATTGCCATAGCTTGACCTCCACTTGATATCTTAGATGACAGAATTTTCTGTCTATTTTTTTAAAATGCAGGTTGTGAGTGGTGATCTTGTTTGTGATGTGCCACCTGGGGCTGTGGCAGCTACACACAGAAGGCAAGAGGCAACAGTAACTGCCCTTTTGTGCACTCCTCCAGCAGCTGGACCATCTGAAGGTGGATCTTCTGCAGGTGGAAAGGACAAGACAAAGAGGCCTGGACTTTGTAATATTATTGGGCTGGACTCTAGTCGACAATTTTTATTGTTTGTAGATTCAGGTACTGGGATTTCTAATGTTATTGGCTTGACTCTAGTCGACAATTTTTATTGTTTGTAGAATCAGGAACTTTTCCTGAGATTTGACATTACTGAGACATTTTGATCCATATCTTCCTCACCAGTTGTGATCGATACTTTTTCTTTGTTGACTTCCTTCAGGAGGACAGGCTGAAAAAGAGTTGCGAATACAGCGTTCGATACTCAGTGCTGCAGGACAGGTGAGTACGGTTGCCATTTTGTTCATTTTGAGGAGTTGCATTAAAAGTCAGCCAGCCTCTAGTGTTACTGAATATTTAATTATACCACAATTAAAGACCATGGTGAGTTGTGGCTAATCATAAATGAACCAGATATCCTTTTCTAATTTAATGGAAAACTGTATGCAGTCAATTCTGAAAGTGTCCTGATGATCTAGGGTCTTTTATGGCAATTTATGTATTTTTTAATTGAAATGTTGCAATTTGGATCATGCTAGCCATGTCTGAAAAAAATGAAAAATGTTGGAACTGTAAAACAAAAAAAATGTTTCAAACAAAACAAAAAGAAAAAATTTTGGCAGAGAATTTTGTTCTTCCTCTACTTAGCAGTTTTCTGTGCTGCTGCTTGCAATTTCCCACTGCGAAGTGAATATGAAATGAAGTTTAAAAGCATTGCTACTGTATTCTCTGCCTGCTCTGTTTTCTATTTTCATTTTAGAGTGATTACTAATTGCTAATTCGATTATGGCATCAAGGTGCCTTATTAGTTATTTATTTTTGATAAAATTTGGGGTCCATGGTCAATGTCGACCATGGGCCCTTTAAAAGAACATAATTTTTTTAAAATGGTGGGGTCTGTTGAAATTTCCCCGTAATGCCTTTAATGCAAATTCAGAAATTTCACCTCACACCGGAGGTTTGCCAGATCTAATCCCTGTGAACTTTCAGGCTTCAGCCTTAGGGCTGATATGAAATATTATTTTACAGCTGCAAACAATGGACAATATTTCACTTCACTTCGAAAGTTCAACCCAACACACTAGGCAGCCCAAGCAAAAAGATACCAAACAAATGCCAATAAGTTTCACCCCTTAGAGCACACTTTTCCAAGCATATACCACATCTGAAAATCACTTTATTACAACAGAGTTTACAGCAGAAAATCTGCTCTCTTATCTTCAAGTTATATGTTAAATTACTTAACAATTTCAGTATAAACTATAATGTCAAATCAGCATGAACAACAAGTGCTGGAAATTATTCAATCTAGAAGACAGTGTAAGCTGAAAATCAACTCCGCAGTTAACCAATTTTGGACAGCTGGAAAATTTATATATATATATATAAGAAATGAAGTACATGTACATATCACAGCTTTATCACAAAGCTGGTACAATTTCCTCCAAACCCTCGCTATGGAAAAGCATGATCACCATCAAAGATTCAAAATTCAAAATAAGCTCGCATCAACATTGGCAAGTTGTCGTTGGTTTCAACACTTGTTTCCCACAAGTGTCGAAGATGTTTCCTTCTCGTCTCCTCAATCAAGCATAACAAGTAGCAGTAGAGTTTTCCAACACCCTAGTTTTCTTCTTTATCCTCTAGGGTTTATCACAAACCCTAGCTTCTTTGCCTCCTTTAGGGTGAAATCCTAACCCTAGAAAACCCTTGAACTTCTTTAAGAACCCTAGCACTCCAAGTCAAAGAGTGATGATACAATGGAGAGAGAGAGAGAGAGAGAGAGAGAGAGAGTCTAGTGTACTACACTCAGATTTCTAACTCAAGACGATGAGTGGATGAAGGGCAATTTTTTGAAGAGAATCTTGGACTATTGCGTGACTCTAGAGTCTTGGATTGTTTAGCCGATGAGCCTCTGTTGTGTGTTGATTTTGCTGTGTTTTTTTTTTTAAATTTCGTTTTTACTATGTTAGTTATAGCACACACAACAAAAAAATTTCCTGTGTGAGCTTGTTAGCATACAAAGCAAAACAATTTGCTGTGTATGCTAACAAGCACACATAATTTTTTTTTGCTGTGTGCTTATTAGCATACACAACAAAAAATTTACTGTGTATGCTAACAAGTACACACAACAAAAATTTGCTGTGTATGCTAACAGGCACACAACAATTTTTTTTTCCTGTGCACTTGTTAGCATACACAACAAATGTTTTTGCTGTGTATGCTAAGAAGCACACAGCAAAAAATTTTCCTGTGTGTGCTTGTTAGCATACACAACAATTTTTTGTTGTTGTGTGCTTGTTAGCCTACATAGCAAAAAAAATGTTGTGTATGCTAAACAAATTTGCAATGACCCTGCTTACTGGGATGCTAAAAAATTTGCAAGCAAAAAATTAAAAATTTATATAATATTAATTCATAAATTTATAACTTATAAATTTATCAGTTTGAATTTGAAACTCTGAACTTTGTATTGGTGACACTGTGCCCCGCCAATGTGCAGTGACAGTTTTACAAAACAATAAACAGTGAACACCAAACTAGCAATGGCCTCACGTCAAGCAGTTCAATCTAGGGGAGGAAGAGGAACTGGAACCCAACAAAATCAGAATGTGCAACAACAACCATTACCAGCATACCCTGTTGAATCTCCCTCGTGGAAGTATGTGACCAAGATTGGGCCAAAAGAAAAAAACAAAGGTGGTGGTAGCTGCTTGTGGAATTGCAATAGGTGCAAAATTCATTTTACAAGGTCATGCATGAGGGTTAAGGCCCATTTTCTTTGGCTGGAAGGTGATCATGGAGTTCACCGTTGCAAAAAAATCACCAGAAAGGATGTGGAGGCATGTCAAGTAGAGCAAGATGCTGCTGATATGGCCAAAAAAAGGAGGAGTTTAAGACAACCGTCCTTCTCAAAAAGGGGAAATGATGTTCCTTTGATTGTTGAAGAAGCCTGCAAGAGACAAAACATTGGACCCTTGGCCAAAATGTTTGACATTGGAGGGAGGGATGAGACAGACAGTAGAGTTGCACGAACTATATATGCATGTGGATTGCCCTTCAATGTAGTGCGGTCTCCATATTGGCAAGGCATGATAATGGCAGTGAATGAAGCCCCTAGGGGTTACATTGGACCAAACTTTGAAAAGGTGCGCACAAGCCTTCTACAGAAGGAGAAATTGCTCGTGGAGAAAATATTGGCCCCGGTCCATTCCTCTTGGAGTGGCAATGGTGTCTCCATTATATCTGATGGTTGGACTGATATGGCCAATAACTTAATAAGCCATTGGTGAACATTATTGTCATGTCTCCTGCAGGCCCATACTTCTTGAGGGCATTAGATGCTTCAGGGGAGGAGAAGACTGCTGAATGGATTGTTGAAAAATTTTCAGAATCAATTGAGTATGTGGGGCCTTCAAATATTGTGAGAGTTATAACAGATAATGCAAGTTCATGCAAAGCAGCTGGGGCAATTATTTAGGGAAAGTATGGCCATATTTTTTGAACACCATGTGTGGTCCATAGTTTAAATCTTGCTTTCAAATCCATTGTTATTGAAGTTGAATGGATGAAAAAACTATGTGAAGAAGCAAGAGATTCAAATTTTTATCACTAACCACCAACATGCACAAGCTATGTATAGGGAATTTGCTAGATTCCAACTTCTTAAGGTTGCAGAAACCAGATTTGCATCACATTATATAATGATCAGGCGGTTAGTAGACATGAGGGATGCTTTGTCCTCTATGGTTGTTAGTCCACGGTGGCAGACATGGAAACAAAGCAACAGTGAAAAAGCAATGCGGGTTAGAGGTACAATTCTTGATGAGGCTTGGTGGGTTCAAGTTGAGCTTTTTGTTTCCATAATGGAGCCACTTTTTGATTTGCTGAAACTTTGTGATTCAGATGTGCCTATGTTGGGTGACATTTATGAGGGAACCGATCGTATGTTGGAAAGAATTCAACAACTTCTTGAAGAGAAGGACCCTCTTTTGTTTGGCGCCATAAAGGACATCATCATTAGTAGATGGAACAAATACAATACCAATTTACATGCTTTAGCCTATGCCTTAAATCCAAAGTACTATGGTGAGGCCTACTTGGCCAAATTTGGGGGTAAGAGGAAGGCCCCACACAAAGATGATGAGGTGGCCAATGGTTTTAGAGCAGCTATTTCAAAGATTTGCTATGATCAGATGGAGCTTGCAGAGCTAAAGAACCAATTTACTTCATTCATCATAGGGAGTGGTGTATTTGGCAATGTAAATGCACTAGCCGATAGAGGAAACATGACACCTCTTGCATGGTGGGGATATTATGGTGTCCAAGCTCCAGAGTTATAGACCCTTGCATCTAGAGTTCTTTCACAGGTTTGTAGTTCTTCAGTAGCAGAGAGAAATTGGAGCACTTATGGGTTCATCCATTCAGTCAAGAGAAACAGGCTTCAATCAGCAAAGGCAGAGGATCTTGTGTACATTCACTCAAATCTTCGCCTCATCTCTCGATCGAAGCCTAATTATAGGGAGGGTCCTTGGAAGCTATGGGATCTTGTGTACATACACTTGATTGCTTGATGGCCAACCTCGCTTTGGTTGATTCTACAGATCCTTTTGTTGTTGGGGATTTAGATGAGGCACCCATGCCTAGGACTAGCTCGACTATGCCAGGTTCTTCTTCTTCTGCTGTTGGTGGGCAGCGTGGTAGTCGTATGGCATCCTTTTCCCTTGCTGCTACATATCATCAGTCTGGGGAACTAGGTGCCGTTCCATTGGAGGATGTGGAGGGAGATGACTATTTATCAGATTAGTTTATCTCATTGAGTCACTCTTGATTTTCATATTTTTAGTTTACACTTTACTGTTTTTCATTTCAGACTTGTGGAGCTCTCTAGATAAGCTCACTTTTTGTTATTTTGAAGAACTATAGCCTTGCTTCGTGACTCTTTGATATTTATCATTTGACATTTACCATTAACATGTTGACATTATGATATAATCAGTATAACTTGTGTGACTTGTCATTATCATTATGTTTAGTTTATGTTATGAACTTATGAATTTGATTTCAAATCTGAAAATTACATGTATGAATCTATGATGCTATTGCTCATTGATGTATGATCATAATGTTACTGATTTACTGTTATTGTATGAAATTCAATTTGGTTTCAAATCTGAAAATTACATGTATGATTCTATGAATCTATGTTATTTTATGTGACGAATATGGTTACGAATACGATGTATGATCATGTTACAACTTTGAATGTATGATGTAAATGTTACATGTATGATCAATATAACTGATCATTGATGAATGCCATGATTCACGATTCATGAATCTATGATGCATTGAATTTTGATGTTAATTGTTACTTGTAACCTGTATATGATTTTAAATTTGTGATTTTTTATAAAATTATAGATTTATATTTTTAATTTATATATATATATATTATTATTAATTTATTATGTATATATATTATAAAAAAATTAGGGTTAGGGTTCTGAATCCCCGATTTGTAATTTTGGACGAGTGCCAATTCTCGTATCGGATTCTTCAGCCGATTCCGATCGCACCCACGGTTCGTGTAACCTTGGTTTTGGAGGATAAAGGATATTTGAGGCACAAAGAAAATTATACAATTTTTTAATTTTGATTTTAGACGTCCTCAAAAATATTTTTATGAGATTTTCAATTGATGAAACTAGGTTTTCCCAAAAGGGCCATTTGGTTAAAGAAGCCTGCAACAAGACTTGAAGAGCAACACAAGGAGAGCGTTATGCATTAAATGTGGCCTTGACACCATTATCCATAAGCTAAGTTGCCAGAGTACTTGGGTAATGGTACGGGTATGGGTGCGGGTACGAGTACGCCACTTTTTGAAAGAGGGTACTTGGGTACTTCGGGGTACTGCAGACATATTATATATATATATATATTATATTTTCAAGTTTACAAATTATATTATATATTAATATTTATTATCAAGTTTTCATTGTTCAATAAGTAAACACTAAACTCTAAGACACGTTGGCATTGCACATTGCTTGAAATTTAAATTGCATATTGATATTTATATGAATCATCATCATGATATATGTCCATTGTCATACTACATCCAAAATTTGACAATTGGCATTTGCCACATTTCCGAACATGAAATACAAAATACTAAAATACTAAACATCATAGCTGATTTGGCTTCCTCAAGCCATCTATGCAGGTCAATAGCATCTGCAACATCACTATATATTTTGATTTGAATATATAATGTAAGAACTGTGAGACATGAATCATGATACATATGCCTTGATATGCCTCAAAAATTAAAAGTTATTTGTAAGAAGAATAGTTTGGCTTGTGTAAGAAACTTATTGCACTAACTTGAAATTACATGTTTATTATTTTAAAACAACGTAGCTGCATAAGTATGTCTATTGTTGTTCATAAATTTTGTAACAGTAGATTGAGATAATGCGTTTATTTGTGTTTTGGAAGTCATTGGTGCAAATGGCTGCAAACTTGGACATCTTTGGGAGAGGGCCCCACCATATCCTACCCCCTCTTCACTTCAAAACTTTAAAAAAAATTGGATTTTGAAGTTTGTAGGCTAATATTTTTGAGTTGGAGTACCTTTGAAGTACCCAAAATCACGGTACTTTGCCTTTTTTGGAGTACCAGTACCTGATTGGAGAGTGGGAAGTACCGGGTACTTGGGCAAGGTACCAGGTTCCTCTTGGGTACTTCCAGGAGTACCCGTTCCTGTACTGGGTATGGCGGTACGGATACCCGGTACTGGTACGCGTCCCCGACCCTCGGGTACGGGTACCCATGCTACTTAGTCCATAAGATACATCAAATATTAAGATGAAAGATATATCAAATATTAAGATGAAAAATTGCTCAAGGTAAAATCGCTAGGGTTAGATGCTTCAGATCTCGGTTTTTCAGAATTTTATCATTCATATTAAACATGCAAAATTGCACAAGAATGACAATAACAAATTACTAGATCTACTTAAAATTGAAAGCTAGTCTTAGAGTTTAGGCTCTTGATCTTGCAAAATGATATGCCATTAGAACATACTTAGAAAAAAGTAAAATTGAGATCTTAGCTAGCTATTTAGATCTAGGATTTCAAAAATACAAAAAATTAAATTTCAGCTAGAGTATTTAATTTAATATCTAGATGATAATCCAAGTATGTGAAATAGTGAAAATAGAGAAATTTGAAAATTAAAAATAGAAGAAAAAGGTTGGGGAGAAATTACACCACTAAATTAGTTTCGTAGACTAGTGCCATGGTAGAAAATAATTGGTGCAAATGGAATCAGGGAAGTTGAAGGGGCTCTGTGTTGATTTTTGTACCTAGGAAAGTATTCCCCTAGTGACTTTTTGCCTAAGTCACTTAAAGGGGGAAATAAAGTGACCCTTGCATTAAATGACTTGAGATGAGCATTTAATTAGACTTTATAATTTAAAGTCACTTTTTGGAAAAATTTAAGTGAAGTGAGTAAAATTAATTTTTATGAGATTTAATGAGAAATTAATCTCAGCCACTCATCCAACTCAATCTCCACCGTTGGATTAGAAACCACTCACTTACCCTAGGGTTTTCACCAAAAAGGCAAGAGGAGGCATTTTGGGCATTCACTTTTGAGATGAGAGTGAAGTAGAGAGAGTTGGCACAAAAATCGAGGGAGGCATTTGAGGAAGTTTCAGCGGGCACAGTTTTCGAGGTAGGTTGAAGAACATTTAATGCATAGCACGGATTTCTAGGCAACATTTTTTATTACAGCACGAATCCCAAGGCAGCCGTACAATATGGATTCTGGGCACACATTTTGGGGAGACAACTTGGGCACAAATCCCGAGAAAGACAACACGGGTTTCTAGGTAGAGTTTTGGGCACAAATCCCGAGAACAACTGGCTTGGTTTTCAAGGCAGAAAGCTGGGCACAAATCCCAAGGTTGCTGCACTGTTTTCAAGGCAAGTACACAGGCACATTTCTTGAGACAGTCTGCACAAATTTCGAGAAAAGTACAACACGATTTTCAAGGAGTGAATTGTCACAAAAATCGAGGAACAGTACGGATTTTTGGTTTGCTCTTGCACGGTTTTCAAGGTTCAGATTGGCACTAAAATCAAGCATTTTCTGCACGCATTTCAAGACAGTTTGTGGGTGTTATTTTCTGGTTGAGCTAAGTACATCTTCACTGAAAATTGTTGTACTGAAAATTTGCTGAAGAATAAAAATCATCTCTCTCTGATTGGTTTTCCTCTTGTGGGTTTTTCTAGGGCCATTGGCTAAAATTTTCCGAGTCTGAAATATTTTATGGCGTGCATGAATATTTAATTTTCTGCCTGTAAATTTGATTTTTCAGCAGTGTTTTATATGTCTGAAATTTATTTGTAATTTCCAGCCTTAAACAAAATCTTGGGTTGGGCATTAAACTATGAAAACTTGACTTAAAACCGGGTGGTTGAAAATCTCAGAAAACTTTCATGGTATCAGAGCTTGGGGGTAGAAAACTAAAGTGATTTCAGACATTCAGTGATTTCTTCTGTTAGTGGGCAGCACCTTGTTGAGTTGGCAGTGAGATGGCTACAACACTTAGGTTGGAGGATAGGCTAGATGGGACAAGAAACTTTGTTCCTTGGAAAGCTAGGATAATGCTGATTTTAGAAGAGAATTAATTATGGGATGAAGTGGTAAACAGTACAACAAACCCTATAGTAGTTCCAACTTCTACTGATGTAGCAACATTAGCAGTCTTCAACAAGGACTGTAAGGGGAGGTAGTTACACCTACAGAGCTTGTGCGGACAACAGTGAATGGGGCTTCCAAGCCCTGGGCAACTTTTGTGCAGGCTATAGTGGGTAGAGAGAACTTACCTTCTTGGGATAGATTGTGGGATGATTTTGTTCAGGAGGAGACCAAGAGAGGTCTTGTACATGGCAGTTCTTCACAGGGTAGGGAGGATGAGGAGAATGTGGCATTGACAACTAAAGGCAAGAAGGAGAAGAAGGGTCCCAAGCAGGGTGGGGCTAAGCAGCAGCAGCAGGGTGGGCAGAAGAAAGACTTGAGTAAAATCAAGTGCTATGGTTGTCAGACATTTGGGCACTATGCTTCTTAGTGTCCAAAGAAGAAGAAGAAGAAGCAACAGACAGCAGCCTCAGCTGAAGTTGATGATTTAAGAGATAGATTTAAGGGAGATTTTTCTCTTTGTGTTGGACAAATTGAGAGAGAGAGAGCCTCTATTGTTACCAGCACTGATTTGGATATGGAGATGGAGTATTCCTTGTTGACTGGCCATCAGATGAGTGCATCCACCACTAGCACTTGGTATATTGACAGCGGAGCTTCGAGTCACATGACAGGTGCTTGAGAGATGTTCTCTGAGTTTTCACAGATAGGTGTAGATGTGGAGGTTGCACTGGGAGATGACACCATTGTCAGAGCAGTTGGTCGTGGGACCATTACCTTTCAGAGGGAGTCTATGAGTCCTATGATTCTGAGGGATGTGTTATTTGTCCCTGGGTTGAAGAAGAACTTAGTATTAGTTTCCACCATTGAGGATAGGGGTCTCGGGGTTTGTTTCTTGGATGGGCGAGTGCAAGTATTCCCCAAGACTACAAGATTATCTACCTTTATGGACATTGGGGTTAGATGTGGAAAACTATACAAGCTCTTGTTTCAGCCTCAACATGCTTTGGCACACATCAGCAGCAGTGAGCTTTGTGAGCTATGGCATCGGAGGATGGCCCACTTGCATCACCCAGCTTTGAGATTGTTGAGGAGCATGGTTACAGGTTTACCAGAGTTCAACACAGCAGAGTGATGTGTGCAGGGGGTTTGCTTTGGGAAAGTACACCAAGACTGTTTTTCCGAGCAGTGACATCAGGTTAACAGGAGTACTTGATTTGATCCATACAGATATATGTGGTCCTATGTCATCTGTTTCCTTGACTGGATTTGAGTATTATTTGTCCTTCATTGATGACCATTCCAGGAAGACTTGGATCTACTTCTTGAGGAGCAAGAAGTCACCTTTAGTCTTGAGGATCTTCCAAGAGTTCAAACTCTTGTGGAGGAGCAGACAGGGAGGAGGATTCGGATCTTGAGATCGAACAATGGGGGCGATTATACCTCTAATGAGTTCGATAAGTTTTGTAGACAGGAGGGCATATAAAGACAGTTGACAGTTCCATATACTCCTGAGCAGAATGGAGTGGCAGAGAGAAAGAACAGGGCTATTGTGGGAGCAGCGAGAGCTATGCTTCATGATCAGAGTCTCCCTTTCTTTCTCTGGGCAGAGGCATGCAGTACTGCAATTTACCTGCAGAATAGGAGTCCCCATCGTGCCTTGGGGAGGAAGACTCCTGAGGAGATGTTCACAGGAAATAAGCTTGAGGTTGGCCATTTTCGCATATTTGGTTGTTTGACTTACTCTCATGTCCCTTCTGAGAAGAGGACAAAGATGGATCCCACTGCAGAGAGAGGCATCTTTGTGGGATATGATGAGACTTCGAAGGCTTACCGCATTTATCTTCTTGGCTAGAAGAAGGTTGTTGTTAGGCGGGAAGTGAGGTTTGAGGAGGAGAGAGCCTTCAGGAAGTCTAGAGAGTTGGAGCATGGGGAGCCACCGGCTTCCACACCTCAGGTGATACAGGGATCTTCAGTGCAGATCACAGGTTCACAGGTTTTCGAAGTTACTGGTCCACATGTTACAGGCACAGGTTCTTCTGGTTCAGTGGGTCAGCCAGCAGGTACTTCGGGGACAGGTTCTGGATCTCAGGTTACAGGTTCACTAGTTGCAGCTATCAGATCACAGTGTTCACCAGTGGTTATTTCTTCGACTACTGGTTCACCAGGTGTTTGGCCATCAGGTGTTAGGCCATCTTATGGCAGTTCTTTAGATGAGGAGAGATTAGTTTGGGAGGAGTCTTCAAGGAAGAGAAAGCCTAAATGGCTTTGTGATACCTTGGAGGAAGCAGAGGCATTTGGTAGGCCCCAGGAGCCCATTCAGACAGTTGTGACGCCTGACAGATTGGGTTCAGCATTGGTTGCTAGTCTTCGTGAGTCTGAGCCTTCTACTTTTGAGGAGGCCTGTTAGGATCAGGTTTAGAGAGATGCCATGATGGAAGAGTACCATTCCATCATGAAGACTGATGCATGGGAGATTGTACCGAGACTAGAGGGGAAGTCAGTTGTGACTTCCAAGTGGCTTTACAAGGTAAAGCATGCAGCAGATGGCAGCGTGGAGAAGTTCAATGCTCGTTTTGTGGCATGGGGGTTTTCACAGGTAGAGGGAGTTGATTATGATGAGACCTTTGCATCGGTTGCACGATATTCTTCCATTAGAGCAGTGATTTACATGGCAGCAGAGATGGGTTGGAAGGTCCACCAAATGGATGTGAAGACCGCATTTCTCAATGGTCTTTTGCAGGAGGAGGTGTATTTGGAGCAGCCACTGGGCTTTGAGATTCATGGGAGAGATTCTCATGTGTGCAGGTTGAAGAAGGCCTTGTATGGCCCGAAGCAAGCTCCTTGAGCTTGCTATTCCAGGATTGATGCATATCTTATGTTGATGGGTTTTTAGAAGAGTGAGGCTGATCCCAACCTTTACTTCATTGTGATTCATGGGGATCCACTCATTCTTCTGTTGTACGTTGATGATTTGTTTATCATTGGGGAGGAGCGTCTCATTGCAGCTTGCAAGAGAGACCTTGCTACAGAGTATGAGATGACTGATATTGGGTTGATGCACTATTACTTGGGGATGGAGGTTTGGCAGGAGCCTGGTCATATTTTCGTGGGACAGGGAAAGTATGCTACTGATATTTTGAGGAAATTTCAGATGGAGGATTGCAAGCCCATGTCCACGCCTATGATTACCAACTTGAAGCAACTTCATGCTTCTGGTGGTGAGTTGGTAGATCCCACTTTATATCGTCAACTCATTGGGTCATTGATGTATCTGGTCAACATTAGGCCAGACTTGTGTTTTGCGGTGAACACTCTTAGTTAGTTCATGGTGGAGCCTAGGAGAGTGCATTGGTTAGCCGCGAAACATGTGTTGAGATACCTTTCAGGTACAGTGGATTGTGGTTTGGACTACAAAAGTTCGGGTGATGTTAGTTTGGATGGCTTCACGGATTCAGATTGGGCGAGCAGTGTGAGGGATCAGAAGAGCACTTCCGGTTGTTGTTTCAGTTTGGGCTCGGCAGCAGTGTCGTGGTTTAGTCGGAAGCAAAAGTCCGTTGCCTTGAGTTTTGCTGAGGCTGAGTACATGGCAGCCAGTCAGGCTAGCTGTGAGGCACTGTGGCTTCACAAGCTATTGGTAGATTTATTTGGTCAGGAGTTGAAGCCCACAGTGATTTACTGTGATAATCAGAGTTGCATCCGGCTATCTGAGAATCCTGTTTTTCATGACAGGTCTAAGCACATAGAGATCATGTACCACTTCATCCGAGATTATGTTCAGAGGGGAGCTGTGAAGCTTCAATACATTTCCACTGATGAGCAGGTAGCAGATATTCTGACGAAATCTTTGGGGAGGGGCAAGTTTGTCTTCTTCAAAGACAAGTTTGGAGTGGTGCAGAACACCTTCCTCGGTAAGAGGGAGTGTTGATTTTTGTACCTAGGAAAGTGTTCCCCTAGTGACTTTTTGCCTAAGTCACTTAAAGGGGGAAATAAAGTGACCCTTGCATTAAATGACTTGAGATGAGCATTTAATTAGACTTTATAACTTAAAGTCACTTTTTGGAAAAATTTAAGTGAAGTGAGTAAAATTATTTTTTATGAGATTTAATGAGAAATTAATCTCATCCACTCATCCAACTCAATCTCCACCGTTGGATTAGAAACCGCTCACTTACCCTAGGGTTTTCACCAAAAAGGCAAGAGGAGGCATTTTGGGCATTCACTTTTGAGATGAGAGTGAAGTAGAGAGAGTTGGCACAGAAATCGAGGGAGGCATTTGAGGAAGTTTTAGCTGGCACAGTTTTCGAGGCAGGTTGAAGAACATTTAATGCACAACATAAATTTCTAGGCAACATTTTTTATTACAGCACGAATCCCAAGATAGTCGTACAATACGGATTCTGGGCACACATTTTGAGGAGACAACTTGGGCACAAATCTCGAGAAAGACAGCACAGGTTTCTAGGCAGAGTTTTGGGCACAAATCCCGAGAACAGTTGGCTTGGTTTTCAAGGCAGAAAGCTGGGCACAAATCTCGAGGTTGCTCCACTGTTTTCGAGGCCAGTACACAAGCACATTTCTCGAGACAATCTACACAAATTTCGAGAAAAGTACATCACGATTTTCGAGGAGTGAACTGGCACAGAAATCGAGGAACAATACGGATTTCTGGTTTGCTCCTGCACGGTTTTCGAGGTTTAGATTGACACTAAAATCAAGGCATTTTCTGCACGCATTTCAAGACAGTCTGTGGGTGTAATTTTCTGGTTGGGCTAAGTACATCTTGACTGAAAATTGTTGTACTAAAAATTTGCTGAAGAATAAAAAACATCTCTCTCTGATTGGTTTTCCCCTTGTGGGTTTTTCTAGGGCCATTGGCTAAAGTTTTATGAGTCTGAAATATTTTATGGCGTGCATGAATATTTAATTTTCTGTCTGTAAATTTGATTTTCAGCAGTGTTTTATATGTCTGAAATTTATGTGTAATTTACAGCCTTAAACAAAATCCTGGGTTGGGCATTAAACTATGAAAACTTGACTTAAAACTGGGTGGTTGAAAATCTCAGAAAACTTTCACTCTGTAAAGTGGTTGAGCACCCACCAAGAGGAGGAACAAAGTCAATCCAAATGCATGGCTTCCATGTAGATTTCCCTTTTAAGGTCTTCAAATCTCACCAAACTTGTAAACCCTAGCTCAAAATGAAACTATAACAACAGGTGTGTTGTAGAAATTTCTCCCTACGGATAGGTAGAAACTCTCTTAGGTTAAAGTAGACTTTAACTGACTCTAAACTAAGACAAAAAGATAACAAATGCTACCTTGAATTCCTAGATCTAAACAAATATCTCAAGATTATATTGCTGTAAGAAATGGAAGAGATCTAACTGACTTTCGATTCAATTGCTCGTCCTAATGGTCGCTTCAATTTCCAAGTCCTCGCGAATGAACCTGTCAGAATGAAACCAAGATACAAGCATATACGATTCTCTAGCAACTTGAAATATGAGTTAAGATCTAAATCTATAAAAGATACAAATCATATGATTGAAACAAGATCAACATACATGATTTGGGAAACAAGACAAGTTATGTTTTATTACCAACTTGAAGTCACTTACAATGGTTGCTTGATGTCCAAGCCAACTCCCAGTTCCAAGTGCTTTCTCCTCAACTCCCAGTTCCAAGTGCTTTCTCCTCCAGCTATCTCCACAAAGATTCAAGATCAGAAGTTTGATGTCTTCAAGAGTCCTCCCCCTTTTGCTCATGGAAGGCCTCTCTCTTATAGTGTGTAGTAGGGTTAACCAACAAGAGAGAAGGATGGATCTTGGGAGTGTTTAGTGGATCAGGCTCACTAATCTGAGAAAGTGAGTTAGGATCGAATCAGGGATACCAATACTTGAAAATCTCTCGAAAATCAAGATCCCACAAGCCATGGCAAAAACGCTAAAAAAGGAGTACCGCGCCCCTTGAACTGAGCATAGTGCGGTAGTACCGCGTGGCAGAGAAGAAGCATAGCGCGGTAGTGGGGACTACCGCTCCCTCAATGCTGAGCAAGGCGCGGTAGTGTAGGCATATGAAGTCTCATGTGGGTTGATTCTTGACAGGATAGGTTTGTCTTCAAGGATCATTCATCATATTTCTCTTCTAGGTGTTTTAAGCAGTAGGAGAAGTGTCGTCAACTATTTTTATGGTGAAGATGTGACACTGTGAAATATTGAGGTATAACAGATGCCCCCTAAAGTGTGAGGTCAGAAGGGACTGATGGCTGAAAGACTTTACAAATACTGTGCGGAGATAGCATCGAGGAGAGCAACAAGGAGCTGAAACAGAAACAAAATGTCAGATATACCATCGAGGCAGGCATTCCCATGCTTGGAAACAATTGACTCAAAGCATGGCTGTCGACCAATACATTGCAGATCCATGAGTACTGAGATGATATAGATTGTAGACAAATCATGGCTACTATGAACAAGCGTAGATCCATGAGACAGTAATGACACATCCACGACCAATACAAAAGTGGATCTGTGTGACAATACAAAGGACATCTCCATCGCAACCTGGACGCAATCAAGATACAAAGGTGTGCTCAGGGTCTTCTACTCAATCGTAAATGATACGAATCTAGCCATGTGATTATAAGGTGTTGAAGTCGAACATGGTAGAAACCATTTGATTACCGGTCAATGATGTGAACCGTTAACAAATGCGAGGGAAATCACCAATGATGACGATGATCCCCAAGGTATCTGTAGTACATCTCAACCAAATGCGAATGAATGGGTTGATGTTGAGCATTCGAGAGATCGTTCGATCAGAGGTCAATGATGTAAACCTACTGTCGAACACGAGGAAACCTGCCATTGAGGCATGCAGGTACCAAGGTACTAATGGTTGATTCCTAAGTCCAATTCCCGGATAGTGATTTGGTGTCGACGGGAATAGACTCGTCGAAGGTGGGCCATGATGATTCCCACATCATCGACACGAAATCGGAACGAAAGATAGTATAGGATGATGAAACAATGGAACATGTACTGACACAGCGGAGGTCTGACCAAATGAATGACTCTGAACAATGCAACCCTTTGAACATATAACGGCATGTAACAGGACTTGGCAGCAGGGATTATTGATAGTAGAGGATAGACACCGAATGAGTAGGCTCGTGGCCAGAGAGATGACTCAAGATGATGACCATAACTTAGTGAAAATAGATACCCAAAATAGACAAGAGACAGACGCATGCCATGTTCAAAGGTGACGACTGACAAGCTGCCAACAAAATAACCTCGACTTGTTTCCCATTTTCCCTCGACATGATAGACGAGTACCTCTTTGTTGTTTTTTCGAGCTTGAAGAGGATAACAGATGCTCGGTATAGCTCATCTCATAGATGAGTCCAATCTCACATGTTTTATGAACCTGAGAAAGGAGGGGTTCGTCCCAAAGTGGGTCCTTCGATGTCAAATTTTAACGAGTCCAAGGAAAGAAAACTCGGTAGTTTTTCACATTTAGAGAGCCAGAAAAACTTAAAGAAGGCTCCAAAGTGTACTTTTTCGTAAATTTAGTCTCTCGATCCCAAAAAAGTGTAAAACAATTCCCGAGAGAACTCTCCCAGCCAAAAATTGACCGAGGTATACCTTTCTCGTAAATAGTCTAGATGGGCTGAAAAAGGGGTAACCTATCACCGAATAGACGACCTTTCAAATACTTTTACAAGTGTGAAAGAGTCAAGATCACTTGGCAATCTTTTCAATTTTAGGGAGTCTGAAAAGAGCTTAACTATGGATTCCAATGGTCTTTTTCGTAATTTTTAATTATTCTGGTCCGAAAAAAGAATAAAATACAACTAGGATAATACTTTCCTCATCGTTTAACGAGCATGAGTAAAGCTGACTAAGCTCGACACCGTTTTACTTAAGTTTGACAAGCACGACACAAGTGTAAAAGCGCTTGGAATCTTTTTCAAGTTTAAATCCAGGGCACGAAAAAGATAAAGTAGGCTCGAAATGAAGGTCAAATAATAAATGAACGCCAGTGTGAACATTTTTTAAAGGAGACCCTGTCAACAAATGCTCATGGGACCAGATATTAGTAATGTGAAATGGGTTTTAATTTAACCAGATAAAATAATGAATAAAAAATAAGTGAAAAAGTTATATAAGGAATAGGTAAATATGGAAAGTTACCATTTCACTTGTGCATTTGCCAAAAGAGGAGATTTTACCCATTGAGGAGCAAAAACTTCAAGAGTTCATATCTGGAGATCCGGAGCACCGTTTCAACAGCCGTCTGCGCCAGGTAAGAGCTTTCAAGCTCCTCTTTCATTTCATATATGAATAACTTGATTTCAGTAGGGAAAAACAATTTTTCGAGCAAGCCCTAATAGGCAATTTTCGCCTTCCATAGTACCGCGTGGCAGTTATATCGGGAAACGCGGTACTGTGTAACAGTACCGCGCTGTAGGGTTAAACAGGGGGGCGGTACTGTGCAGTACCGCGCAGTCGTGTTGCCCCCAGGCGTGGTAGTGGCTATTTTTAAGATGAAAAAATTGATTTTTCTCTAATTTTTTGTTGAGATCAAGTTGTTAAATGATTAATGAATGTTTCCCATGACCTTTTGCAGGTGTTTGCAACTTGTTTGGAGCAAAATGGTCAGTTGGAAAGAAAGAGAGCATGAGGTGGATGATTTGTTGGCCGAAGATGACCAAGAAACCTTGACTGCACTGCAGGAATGTGGCTTGTTGAAATTCTTCAAGACCAAAGGTATCCGTAAGCAGGCAAAACTTCTCACCCACATTATTCAAATATGGGACCTCGACATTCAAGCTTTCCGAGTTGGAGAACACACCCTCGAGATTGAACTCGAGGACATTTATTTTCTCACGGGCCTCTCAAAGAGAGGAGCCTGGGTGAGTTTTACTGGGTTCACGGCTTCGGAGACGAGCACTGATGCTTTAATTGCTCGTTATTGCCATCGAGGTTCGGGGAAGAAAAGCGGTAAGGTGGTTATTAAGGACATTGTAGAACTTCCTTTAAAATCGTGTTGTTCACCATCACACGTGCAGTACGGAGTACGGGTCCCCATCAGGCGTCCCGTACACAGATGAATCTTGCAGTGGATTGCATGGCAGGAACAGTATTCAACTGGTGTGAGACAGTATTGACCAACCTCAAAGAGCAAGTGAACAAGTGTAGGCTTGGAGAGAACTCTCAATTTGGGTACGGGAGCATCTTGGTCACCTTCTTCTTGGCGAGGGTGTCGTTGTTGCGTCCACAGCTGACCATGCCCCCCCGTCCACCCACCGAACCAGCTGACCATGCTCCCCCGTCCACCCACCGAGCCATGGATGGCTCGATGGAGCGAGTATGCAGGACGACTTGGAGGGCTGCAGCGTTTGGCTTTCGGTGAGGATTTCTTCTCGTGGCTCGAGGAACAGATTGTGATGATCAATGACTACCCCTATGCAGGGGTGGACTTCCACGAGGACATAGACTTGGCACTGCCGAAAGATGAGGATTGGGACAATTCAGGTATGACCTTGATAAATGTGTTTTTTAATTTTTTGAATATATAATTTTTATTGTTTTTTAGGATGTGTAAAAAAGCTTTTAATATGTATACGTGTGCATGTCGCAGATCGTGGACCACAGAGACCGACAGGGTACTCGCCGTTACGCCGAGGTGGTGTTGATCGCCGAGCCGTTCTGGACGAGGATGAGGCAGGAGGGGTCCAGGAGATAGAGTGGAACCTACAGGGTTTAACCCACAGTGTCTCCGCTATGAGGATGGACGAGATCCCTTTGCATCTCCAGCGGCATACTGTAGGTGTGCCTAGGCGTATTGGCCGACTCCTCTGTAGGGTGGCTCGGGCTATAGTGTGTTATCACCAGTAGTGTGGGGAATCTGAGGAGGAACATGATAGATCTCCCAGATCTCCTTAGATCGTAGCTTCTCTCTTTTTGCGGCATGTATACGATATGTAGGCTTTGAGAGCCAAATTTTTGTATGGGACTAGGTCCCAAATTTTGTCTTTAAAACACAAACTTTATGTATTTGAAAAAACACTTTTATATGCAGTGATATATACATGGACCTACTTTTATGACCTATTTATTTACAATGACTTGTGTGCTCATTTTATGATGTGTTTTTATGTATGGGCAAGATGCCAATCCAAAATGTAATTAGCTAATGAATCAGCTATATAATTGAATTCTCTTGGTATGTGTTGATATGAAATAAAATTAAAAGATCGTTTCAAGAGGCGTACCCTTTGAAATAAACAAAGTAGGATAGGATCGCGAACTGTGTAAACACGATTCAGATGAGAAACCATGAGTTGGGAGTCTAGAAAGACTGATAGGTAGTCAATTCCAAGGGAAGCAACCTTCGTCAAGAGTCCGATGATTGCATGGTTCTCTGCGATATTGTTGGTTGCGGGACCCAAACAATTGGCTCCTGAAGATAGCAACTCGCCAGTGGTAGAATAGATTACCCATGTTGCGGAAGCGAGGTTCCGGGTATGTTGGCTCGCACCGTTGGCGAATCCGAAGCAGGCAGACATCTGCGCATAAAAGCACAAGTCAAGGTAAGAATGGATACATGAGGTCTGTGTGTGCACAAAAAAAAGATAAGTGAAAACAAGCTAGGTACATTATGTACAAAAAGTATCTCATGCAGGATAACCCTACGCGTAGAAGCGTTTGAGGTACAGTCCATTGCGGGGCCGTGCCAATGGTGTGCCATCACAATCGACAAGTTCATAGGTTCCTTTCTCTAAGACACGTTTTACAACAAAGGGGCCGTACCACATAGATTCTAGCTTTCATTTTCCAAGTTTATCGTGCATTTGATCATATGTGAGTACGAGGTCACCTTCATTGAAAACCCAAGGTTGAACGGATTTGTCATACTGTGCTTTGACGCATTTTTTATGAGCTTCGTTGGCTAAAGCGGCGTCTCGGTGAGTTTCATCTAGCTTGGCTAGGTATAGAAACAGTTCCTCTTCGGAAGTGGTGTGGGGAAGTAGCTCTATGGCTATCTTAAGAGATGGAATTTCACATTCAATCGGTAAAATGGCTTCTAGGCCATACACCAGTTGGAATGGTGTAAACCCAGTAGCACTTTTTATTGAGGTTCGGTATGCCCATAGTGCCGAAAACAGAGCTGACTGCCAGTTGGACTTATGAGTACCCACAATACGCTGAATCATTCGTTTCAGAACTTTGTTAATGGCTTCAACTTGGCCATTAGCTTGTGGGTAGTATGGGGTTGAGTTTTCATGGCGAAAACCCAACTTGGCACTCAGTTCCTCAATCATATGGTTCCTGAAGTGGGAGCCATGATCGGTCACAATGGATTGTGGGACACCAAATCTAGCTATAATGTGATTGAATATGAATTGTTCTGCTGTTTTGCCGTTCTCAGCATAAGTAGGCATCGCTTCAGCCCATTTTGTGAAATAATCCACAGCTACTATGACATAGCTATGCCCCCCGGCTGAAGTGGGCTTACAGCGCATGAAATCTATGCCCTATTTGGAAAAGGGGCCGACGGCAATAACAGGATGGAGTGGAGCAGGATGCGAGCGTGTCTTACTATGAAAGAATTGACAGGGTGGACATTTCTTAACCGTTTCAATGCAGTCTTTGAAAATCGAGGGCCAGAAATATCCCGCTCGCAGTATCTTCTGGGCCGTAGCCATCCCAGAGAGATGACCACCACATGCTCCAGCGTGGCAGTCATTAAGAACGCATTCCGCTTCATCTAAAGTCAAATAGCGTCGAAGAACAGTGTCGACACCACACCGATAAAGGGTATCGTTGACTATGAGGTAGTACTTGGTGTGATGTCGGATACGTCGACGTTCATCGCGAGTGAGGTCAGGGCAGAAACGTTGGGTTTGTAGATATAATAAAATATCCCCGTACCATGGATCAGATGTGCTAATGAGGAACAACGATTCATCAGGAAGAGAATCGATGGGCTCGGCTTGCTCGGTAGCACGGGGCAAGTTACAAATCAACTCAGCAAAGACCAAAGACTTCTTGGACTTGGCTTTGGCAAATTCCAAGTCAAACTCTTGTAGGATGACGATCTAACGAGAATATTTGCCCCCAAGCACTTGACGCGTGAGGATATAGTACATTGGATTGAAATCCGCTATAACAGTGGTCCGACGGAGTAGAATGCAATGACGGAACCTCTGGACAGTGAAAACTGTTGCCAGAGCCAGTTTTTCAACATGTGAATAATGAGTTTCGGAGACTCTTACTAAGATAGTATACCACATGTTCTATGTCGTTATTGTCTTCTTGGACTAGCACCATACCGATGGTGGAAATCGAAGCTGCGAGATAAAGAATGTAATCCTGTGTGTAATTGGGGGGTTGAATCACAGGATCTTTAGTTAAGGCCGCCTTTAGATTATCAAAGGAGCGTTGGGCTTTGTCGTCCCAGATGAAGGGAGTGTTCTTCTTGAGAAGCCTCATATAGCCTTTTGTTATCTCGAAAAAATTACAAATGAAACGGCGTAGAAAGTTTGCATGCCCTTGCAAACTTTGAAGTTCTGGGATGTTCGTGGGGGAAGGCAGGGCTAAGATAGCTTCTACCTTCGCAGGATCTAAGCGTATCCCGCTTTTGGAGATTATGAATCCCAAAAGTTTTCCGGCTTCAACGCAAAAGACGCACTTATGTGGATTCAAACGGATATTGTAGCGACGACACCTTTCAAAAATGGCACCTAAGTGATCGGGATGGTCTTCTCGGGATGAGAATGAGCGGGAAGGTCATCAAGATACGATTCTACAATATGTTTGATATCGTGAAATGCGTACGACATCGCCCGTTGGAAAGTTGCCCTAGCATTTTTAAGGCCAAAAGGTAACTTTTGATATGCAAAAATTCCCCAAGGGCAGATAAAGGCTGTTTTATGCTGGTCGGCTGGGAGAAATCGATCTGATTATAGCCAGAAAAGCCATCCATAAATGAAAAGATGACACTCCCGGCGCAGTTATCAATGATCTGGTCGATGAACGGAGTTGGGTAGTTGTCCTTTGGACAAGCTTTGTTCAAGTCGCGGTAATCGACACAGACTCTAATCGTTCCCTGTTTCTTGGCTATGGGAACGATGTTAGATACCCATTTTGTCAATGGGACAGGATAGATAAAACCAACACGCAAAAGTTTTTCAACTTCTGCTTTAATAGCGGCTGCCTTACGAGGATGGACTGGTTGGAGTTTCTGCCGAACAGGTCGGGCGCCAGGAAAGGTTGGAATCTCATGGACCACAATCGAGGGGTCTATTCCTGGTATTTCTTCATAACTCCAAGCAAAAACATGTGGAAGGTTTTAAAGTAGGCAGTGTAGAACTCCATTTCGAGGGGAGTGCATGTTTTGCCAATATGAATGTTTTCCACGATACCAGGCTTCACTGAAATGTCAATGGGAGTGGTTGCCATAAGGTTGGCCAAGTTTCCTTCGGAAAATACTTCGTCGAGGGAAGTGGGAAACTTGGTTTGAACCATTCCAAGTGAAGGGTTGGATTTTGTATCGGGCTCAAGCATCTGAATGGTGGGGAATGAAGATCGATGATGAAAATCTCCCCATGGTGGCTCATCGCCGCACATAACCTCCATAATTGATTCGTCAGTGGGAAAAATCAAAGTGAGAAGATCAATAAGTGGTGGGGATGAATGAGTCTCAGACGAGAGCTGTGCCACGATGTGATGGGTAGAACAATTGACCCAATCGGTGGCTGACTGGATGGCTTCGTACGCTGCGAGGTTTCTATTCAATGGCATGGAGTTGCCGTAGTTTTCAACCCCAGTGGGACTCGGGATTACCCATGAATCATTGGAAGGGGTGACATTTGATGAAATCATGTTGAACATGGGACCCCAGCTTTGGGAAAACTCCAATAAGGGAAGAATCCTTCATAAGACCAAAGCCAACGTCTTGGAACCGGTACCGAGGTTGATCCAATAACAGGACGGTGTTGGCGGAGTTCGGATGAGAGTCTGGGATACAGTAATCAAGCTGATCTATGGTGACAATTTTCCCTTCATGAGGAAATTGCACGATTCGGAAGACAGTAGATGCTATGGCGGTCATGGCGTAAAACCAATTCCGACCAAGTAGAAGATTGTAATCCAATGGTGCATCCACGACTTCGATGTGTACAGATACTGTTTTGCCCCCCAGTTCAACACCAATTGTAGGAATGAGTCCATAAGGTTGAAAACCGTGTCCGTAAAATGCCCTGAGAGTGGTGGGAGACGTCGTGACTTCGGGTGAGCCTAAGGCTCTCCAACAATTCGAAGACATGATCGACGTGGAGGCACCTTCATCTAAAACAGTGCGATGGATGTTATTTCCACGGATTTTTGTATGAACCTGGAAGGCTAACTGGTGGGAAAGCCGAGGTTTGGCATACTCCAAGTTAAACATAATAGTGTTTGAAGTATCTGGGTCCACTGCCCCCAGTGTTGAAAGTAAGGTTCTACGCTGCGTAGGGCAGTGTTGAAGAACCTCGAGAGTCGACATGGCGCAAGGTGCTTGAGCTAAATCGTCAACAATGTTGTAATTTTGGGCAGCTCGTGCATTGGGATTAAATGTCGCCTTTCATATGGTGCCCTTGGGTGGGCGTAGCACTGTGTCCGTAAGCGGTCTCTCGATATGGAGATGGCCATTAGGGGGAGGGGTAGGGGTCGGATCTTCGACAGGAGACTTGCCTTTGGCTGTCTCTGACTGTTTGTTTCAACTTGGAGGGTTCTCATATGTCTTTGAACGAGTGGTTACATGAATCTCCTCATTACTCGTCATCAGGATTTCGCGATTTGCGGATGTCTCTCCGCAAGTTGGGTTGCTCGAGTTGCCCCCTTGTGGGGTTTCTTGGGCAGCCATCTGCTGTTGCTGCTGAGGGAAAGGGTCAGTTAACACTGCCGGGCGAGAGGATCCTTTAACGAATTTGTTGACTTCATCCTTGTAGGGACAGTCGCGCGTGTAGTGATCATCTTGACAAATGAGGCAGGGAAACTTAGCCTTCCGACGTGGCTTCGGGTCATTGTGGGTGGGTTGTGGCTTGGGATTCTCCTACTGGTTTTTCTTAGATTTACTACGATTGTTCTTCTTCTTTCCTCCGGATGGTTGTGACGTAGATTGAACTGCTTTCACTTCAGAGGAGACAACAGGAGAGGGAGAAGCTTTTGAAGCAGCCTGAGGTAGAATGGGGGAAGCGGAAGCTGGTTGCCCCTTCGAGTTGGTGGCAGGCTGGGCCTTGACTGAACCGACAATACCATCAATGGGGGGTTTAGTGGCAGGTTTCGTTGGATCAGTGGTAACGCGGGCAGCATGGGGAAGGAGTTCGTGTAAAGTGCCGGATTGGGTATATACCAAATCCATATACTGGGCTGCCGAGATGGCTTGTTCCTCCGTGATCGGCCCGCGCATAGCGATATCCCTGGCTATGGGAGGCAAGAATGACTTTGTGAACCAATCAGTGAGTAGCTGATTCGGAATGGGTGCCTTGATTAGCCTACGACGTCGATGCCACTCACGGATGTGATCCGAAATGTGCGTAGAAGTGGTTTGACGCAACGAGGTTAACAGTTATGTTCTAGTCTCATATCGGATGGGGAGCTGGAAATGGGTCAGAAACTGCATAGTCAAGGTGTTGAAATCGTGGAAAGAGTGTTGTGGCAGCTCGATGTACCATTTTGCTGCCGTGCCGATAAGCGTACACTGGAAGAGCCGTAATCGAATGGAATCGTCCATCAATGAGTTGGATGAACACCAAAGATGGAAGGTCATCACTTGGTTCTTGGGGTCTTCCCCGGGCTTAGCATCGAACTTAGGAATGTCCGATGGAACTTTGGCTGGAATGGGTGGCCAGTGAGGTTCATGCCATATAGGATCCTTAATGAGCCTCGACAAATCGGGTAAATCTAGCGTGGCCAAAAAGAGAAGTTGACGATTGGTTTGCGGGTACGAGTAATAACCGTATGGTGCAGAGAAACCTGGGGGGCCCTGCATAGCATATTGCTGCGTGTTTTACCCAGATGTGTTTCCCGCAGGGTACTGCTGGAAGTTCTGTGGGTAGTAGGCCATTTGGTTAACCGGTTGTTGGATATTCTGCTGAGTGGGGATGGTAGGTATGGTACCCTGGAGTTGTTGTGTCCCAGGAATGGTTGCTGCTCCTTGTTGGGGAAAGGTTCCCTGGAGTTGTTGTGTGCCAGGAATGTTACCACTACTTTGAGTAAGTGGAGGGTTTCCCGTAGCAGGGTTGGGGGGTGGCTGCGACAGTGGTGTCCATGGAATGTTGGTTCCACCTTGATGAAGATGTGGAAATTGAAGGGATGGGTTCCATGGAGTTGTTGCAGTCGAAGGATAGGGGAGGCCAGAATTCAAGTTGGGGGGAATCTGAGATTGCCCCCCAGCTTGGTTCCAGTTTCCAAACAATGAGTACCCCCCACTTTGTGGGATTTGAGATCCCCAAGAAGGAAGCGTGCCTGGCGAGGGATGTTGAAGATGAGGCCCGGTTGGGAAACCGGTATAAGGTTGTCCGTTGCCAGGTGTATTGTACATACCATACTGAGCAGATGCTGCTGGTTGGGAGGGTTGTTGGATGGTGCCGATGGGTTGCCCTCCAGTAGATGGGTTGGATGGCCCTATAGGAGGAGGTTGTTGATTAGGAACGGGGTTCCCAACAAAGGATTGTCCTCCAGTAGGTTGGGTTGATGGTCTGATGGGAGGCAGTTGGTGACTAGGAGCGGGGTTTCCAACAAAGGATTGTCCTCCAGTAGGCTGGGTTGATGGCCCGCCAAGAGGGGTTTGGTTGTTGGGATTGGGGGTCACAGCAGTCGGTTGTCCACCTCCTGAGATAGTGTAGATAGTGGCCGAAGGTGAACCTCCGGTCAATATGGATAATCCAACGGTATGACTTGGTGTTCTTCCGACACTAGCCAGGTAAGATAGTGTCGATTGGCCAACGGCGCCAAATGTGCCGATTTGTGGAGGGGGTCTTCCATATGTGACGGGCGGGGGCAGAGAAAAAACTGGGTTATCCCTCATAGAATGTGCGCCAAACATGGGTGATGGCAGCAAATGTGGGGAATTTAACCGAGGGGTATCGGGGGTTTCGTCCATAGCGTGTTCAACAATAGGAGGACTATTGAAGACTGGGTCCGGGTTCGTATCCTGCAAAAGGTTTTCGGGGTCCGGCGGGAATAGAGGTATAGTAACATCTGAAGGTCCGGAGCCGTCTGCATAGGAGTGATGAAACTCTGTACTAGACGGAACGTTGGGATCCCGATAGTCGGGAGGACGGGTAACAGGGGGATATCTAGAAGCCGATGAGAGCATTTGCTCTGTATCACGTTTAAACTGTGCCGACGCTAACGGGGAATTAGCTAGACTAACCATACTAGACTGAATGGAGGCCATGATCTCATGTCCCGAAGGGAGGTTGGGGAGAGATACGGTACGAGGTATGTTGCTGGAAGAACCGGTTTCCTGTGGATGAACACTGGATGGCGCGGTGGTAACAGGTGGAGGCTCTGCCTGGGAAGTGATAAAGCCATAGTCAAGTTCAAAAGGTGTATCAGGAAGTTGGGTTTCTTTGATAACTTTGACGTACCCGCCCGGGATTGGAATCAAGCCGGATATATCCTGGTTAGATCCTTCGGTGGCGCCAACAGATCCTTCCGTGTCATCGTTGAAAGTTTCTAGTGGAAGGGAAGTGTTGACATCGGGGAGGAGGATGGCCTCCGGTCTAGTATCTTGGGCTGTGCTACATTCAGCTGCTGTAGTGTTGTCCACTGTGGTAGATATATCTGGAATAACAGTGGGTGAAGTGACAGTGGGAGTCTCAGATGTACTAGTGGTTGCAGAAACTGCAAGAGGTTCTGAGACTGTGCTGTGAGTAACAGTTATAGGCGGAACTGAAGATGTAGTGCGTATTGGCGGTGGAATGTTTCCTCGACCGGCACCGCAGCTAGGAGGGGCGGGAATACGTGATGCAGGTGGACCGGAGGTCCGTGGTGGTGGTGGTGGCGGTGGAGGGCTTTTGCCCTGTACTCTTCGTGATCTCTGTGGTGGTTCTGACATAATGGCAGGAATATGAAATCCGGGGGCAGTCTCGTAACAAAGAACTCAAAAATTCTAATGCAGCCGAGTGTGCAAAAGAGGAGCTAGAAAAAGCAAGGCTCGCAGGCCAAAAAAGCAAGCTCTAAAATGTATACTAAGATCAGCGTCTCAGTAAGCGAGCTGAGAAAAACAATGGCCAGAATGCCAACAAGTAATCACTAAAAGAAAAATGACCCTCTACTAAGATGAGATAACAAGCAAACTCCTAATTAAGAGCTGGAGACCTCAACAAGTTGTATCCTTCGCAAGGTGATGAAATCCAAGTCGAACAATACAACGTGAGAGACCAATATGAGAAGGATATCCCTTTATCGAAAGGGATCCTGAGTAAAAGAGCCATAGTAGAAAAGTCACTAAGCTACCTCGTTCATGACACGTTGGAAAAGGTTTTCAACGCTTCTGCCTTATCACCCTTGCATTACTATGAATACAAGGAAGACAATGATCGATGTTGCCTTAGGGCTAAGTGGAGTGCGGCATTCCACAGAGTCCGTCCGGTTCTCGATCTCGCGGTGGTTTAACCCCTGAAAGTTAAAAACAGTCAGGAGGCCCCTCCACAAACTAGTCTATGACCGTGTTAATAAATACTAGAGGATTTTAGTTCCCTAGAGGACAACAACTATGTCTCAGATGAAAATGACAAGGCGGAATTATTTTGATGCCTATCCTCGGTGTCCTACCTAACTACCAAATTCTTTTGATTTCCTCAAGTGAGGTTAATGTTGGTTTAGTTAGGGAGATTAATTTTAGTGTTTGTATTACTCAATCGGGTAAGTGGACGTGAAACTTGGTGGTGTTGTGACAACCCAAACCATGCAAGTGAGAATGAATCGAAACAAGCCTTGTATTCGATGAAAACTAGCTATGGAAGAGAGAGAGTTCTTCGATCATAAATGCATGAAACTTTTCACAATCAATGAAAAACCACTTCAAAACAAAATTTTTTGTTTTCTTTTTCTAAGTAAAGCCAAACTGAAATAAACACTTCTTTCCAATTCACTGATCTTGCAACTAGAATGCTTCAAAAAATGAGAATTGATGTGGCAAATTAAATGGTTCACTTCCTAATGCACAATAATACTGCTAGATCATTTCAATCCAAACAACACAAATGTTCTCCAATGATAATTTTCGATATAAGTTTGAATAACAATAATGGAAACAATGTGATTATGAAATATACTCAATCCAGTAAAAAGAGGACAGTAGTAACAGTTTGGTTGTGATGAGAAGATCAAGCCAATGCAATCAGACTGAAGGGGTGACCCAATGTGCAAATAATGCCACTAACTCATAAAATAATCAAGCTCACAAGAGAAATAAACAAACCACAAAGACTGTGCAATGAACATGATAGTAATAAGCAACAGAAAACACCAAACTAAAGCAGAGAAAATAAAAAATGACTCAGGAAACCAAACATGCAAGAAAAATTGAAAAAATGCAGACACTACCGCGTGGCAGAAACAGGCTAGAGCGCGGTACTGGTACACTACCGCTCTGGTAAGAGTTCCGGTTACGCGGTACTACCGCGCTGTAGACAGTAGTGGGGGCGCGGTATTGTTGCAAAGAATGGAAAAACGCAACTTTTGAAAAGGAGATTGAAATTTTCAGGGTTGCTGCAGACCTAGAGGACTCATTGATCACTGAGGGAGGAAAGATGTAGAGAGGAGGGGTGAATAAAGGTCAAAGAGACCAAAATTCAGTATTGGTTTGAAGAGAAAGAAGAATCACAATAAAAAATGACTGAAAGTGAGATAAATCAATCAAATGGGGTTCAAACCAGCGGAGTCGCCATTTTTTGTTGTAGAAATTTCTCCCTACGGATAGGTAGAAACTCTCTCAGGTTAAAGTAGACTTTAACTGACTCTAAACTAAGACAAAAAGATAACAAATGCTACCTTGAATTCCTAGATCTAAACAAATATCTCAAGATTATATTGCTGTAAGAAATGGAAGAGATCTAATCGACCTTCGATTCAATTGCTCGTCCTAATGGTCGCTTCAATTTCCAAGTCCTCGCGAATGAACCTGTTATCACATATATAGTAGCCGTGCTACCATACATTATTTTTCTGATTCCAATACACTATTAAGCCAGTTCCCTTACATTGAGATGCTGAGATGAGCATCTATATTGGATCACTATCAGATTTTGTACAGCAGTTGTATTCTCCATGCCATGACTGAGTCTCAGGACACTCAGAGAGATGACCGATGTCCTTCACAAGGTTTGTGCATGAACCTTGAAAGGATGTCAACAAAATATGAAATATCTGGTCTCATAGTTGTAAGGTAGATACGGCCTCCCACAAGCTGTCGATATTTGGTCGCATCCTTGAGTTCTCTTCCTTCAATTGATGTGAGCTTCAACTTTTGTTCTGGAGTTGAGAGAGGATTGCAAGCTGTCATGCAAAATCTGTTCAACAATTCTCCAACATACTTCTTCTGGGAGATGAATATGTACTGAGGATGTTGAGTGACTTCAATTCCCAAGTAGTAGTGAAGGTGTCCCAAATCTATCATTTCAAAGCCATTATTCAAATCTTTCTTTATGGATGCAATGTAACTTTCATGGTTCCTTGTCATCAAAAGGTTGTCTACATACACCACAAGAAACACAACAGATCTTCCAACTTTCTTTACAAACAATGCTGCGTCATCAAGATTATAGTGTTTGAAATCTAACTTTAGAAGATGCTCGGTTAGCTTTTCATACTATGCTCGAGGTGCTTGTTTCAGGCCATACAAGGACTTGACGAGCTTACATACCTTTTGTTCGTGTCCCTTCATAACGAAGCCTTCTAGCTGGGACATGAAGACATTTTCTTTCAAGTCTACATTCAAGAAAGCTGTTTTTACATCCATCTGGTGGACTTTCCACCCATTTTGTGCAGCCAAAGAGAATAAGGTCCGGATGGTAGCCCATTTTGCTGTGGGGGAGAACGTCTCTTCATGGTCAATTCTCACTTGGCAAGTTCATTGCTCACTTGGCAAGTTCTACTGCACAAGAAGGCCCTGTACTGTGAAATAAATATGATCCACAATCATCCAGCATTCGTTGCTACAAATGATCAATCCCGAGACACCATGGAAAACTGGGAGGTCCTCTTGGTGAAGAAAACATAGAGGGGAAGGTCTATAATCCATCTATCAAGCTTTAGCCAAAGGTTGCAGACCAAATATGGAGTAATGGATAATGGATGATAAGACCATAGGTGGACCCGAAGGAGGGGGTAAGAGCTCTTATCAATACCAAGGGCTACCTTGGTGACTTGGCTAATCAAACAAACCACACTTCTTTCACCCTCGTCAACCTAAGGGGGATACTGCTGGCTATACTCATCACACAATTACAAAGCATTCTTGTTTAACATTTGATAAAGTACACATCATCATCATCATCATGGCATGGTATTCAGTATTCAATATATCCTCCTATGATCATCCATTATGGAGAGTCACTTTGATATCATATGGGGAGCCCAAGAGCAGCAAAGATGAGCTCCTAACCTTGGGAATAAAAATCAAAATCTGTCTGTAGGGGTGCCCCACAAAGTGTGGCACAACAATGACCAAAGTAGTAAACCCCATTAAGTTGTATTTAAGAAGGAAACCACTGGCATTTAAGTAGTATTTGAGAAGGAAACCACTGGCACTTGCATAGTATTTAAGATGTATACTCCCAAAATTTTCCAGTTCTGAAATTTTTTCATTGAATTTTTTTTATATACCCTATTCAAATTCAAATTCGAACTTGGTAACTATGATTTGTTTATTTATGTACCAAGTATTGTCAATATTAATATGCATTTTTGAAATGGATTCATGTTGGATATCTCAACTGTTTAACAGTTACTGTTTGCTAATGCATACCATATAATGTATTTTATAATGTACATACGTAATTACATATTTTTGTTTGAACATCTATTTTGGAAAGTGAGAGGTTTGCTTTACTATCTGCAAAATAGTCATGCTTTTGAACATCTTACAGTTGTCTTTGTCATTGAGTGCTTTGGAGAGAGTGCAAACTATGTTAATCCTCTTCATCTAAAGCGGTCTGCTCTGCCCCTATCTGTGGTACAGATGGAAATTCGTTCTGATCTTGTCGATGCACATTTATATGCTTTCAGAAGGTATGTTTACTAATTTGCTGTCACATGTCCCTTTTCGAAATTTGATTTTAACCATCTTTTAGAGAATATACCATAAGGTTTTGTTTAAGCTATACAATTTTTGTAGTTTAAAAGTTTGATTTGTTGCTATTATTATTTTGGGATCTTCAATATTTTATGCACAAGTCTTTATTTCTGTTGCTGAGAATTTGAATTTGGTAGAACTGTATTGCTGGATGTTCTGGACCGGAGGCCTGAAATTCGCAGTATAAAACATGACCTGGTGCCGTATCTTGTGAGGTCGCAGCTGGTAAGTGAACCGAAGTTTGATGTCTGCTAAATCATTTTCCATTTTTTTATTGTTCTTTTCCTTTTTCCATTTGAACTGATAATTGTTGGTTGAAGATCATGCTTTCTAACCTTTAACAGGCTCTTTTTTTTAGAGATATGAACTTTCACCAAACAGTGAAATACAAACAAAAGAAACAAGGAATGGAGGCCCTGCTTTTCAGAAAAATGGCTCATGGCAGCAACAAATTCCTGGTACCCTAGGTTTCCCCCTACAACATTCCATGGATATCAGTGGTCGGAGAGCTGCAAATGTATTGAAATGCTGTGCTTATATTGCGAGCAAGAGTAAATACTGTGCAAGATTGAATTCTATTCAGGCTTTTGGTGACATAAACAGAGATGTAAGCTTTTGTTATTTCAACCATCATTGGTATTTTCAATTTTGTATCAAATAGGCCAATAGCTCATGCAATCATGAAAATGATACGGGTTAGAAATCAGAATTAGCACTTCCAGATAACTTGTTTGCTTGTAAAACTATTCAATTCCTTGTTGGTGCAAAGGTTCTACACCAACATCTTGCACTGAAATGTTTAGTCATTCATGTCTTACACGATGTCCCCTAGATCTGTTCAAGGGGAAATTGACCGGGTCTTAATTACCTTTTAGGTTGTGGGAGAGGCAAGTCATCTTACAGGTTACACTCTATCAGCTCATAACAACATTGTTCTTTCCTCAGAAAATTTTGGTCCCAAAACTACGGTAAACTTTTAATTACTTTGGATACTTTCCCTGACTACTGTTGGTATTTTTCTTTTTATTTTACTTGGGTTTATGTTTTACTGTGTATTTAAGTGAATGCATCGAATAGCTTAATCTCAAAGGAATATGCTCTGATAATTGTTTAGATTGGACCACACTGCATGGTTGGAGAAGGGTCACAATTGGGTGACAAATGTAGTGTCAAACGATCTGTTGTTGGACGTCACTGCAGAATTGGCTCAAATGTAAAGGTATTACGAAGACCAAAATTTCTTACAACACTTAAATTGTTGTCTGCTGCTGGTCTCTTGTTTGTGATTATCGGAAGACTGTATTTCAGTTGAATAATGGATTGTCCTTCTTTATATAGATTGTTAATTCAGTTGTGATGAACCATGTCACAATTGATGATGGATGCCTCATTCAAGCATCAGTGATATGCAGCAATGCCCACCTTCAAGAAAGGGCAACTTTAAAGGATTGCCAGGTTTATATTACATGCTTATTTGACCTCTTTTACTGAAATATGTTATAACTTGAAGGTATAGAGCCTGGTTCTGAACCTGTTTTGGGCATTTCACAGGTAGGAGTAGGGTATGTTGTTGCTTCAGGGACAGAGCATCGGACAGAGGCCTTGGCAAAAAAGGAGAAAGCATGATGCACTAGTGGTAGTTGACTGCCAGCAGTTTTCCTGGAATGTTGGAGCAATTTAGTGAAGTATTTTTATTTTCCTTGTATTGAACAGCAGTTTTTCTTTCTTGGGGCCTTACAATGGTCAGAGGGTCTATATGATCTAATGGCAAGAACTCCATTAGTCTATTCATCATTTATTCTATATTAGTAGCATATAAAGTTACAAATGGATAAGGTGTTCAGGCAGGATTGCTTGAAGAAATTATTTTGCATCTGGCCTTTCAATGTAAATTTCCAGCTTTTATGTTTTGCAATCTGGTTCCAGGTTGAATTTTCACACTTCTATATGTGTGACCTTTTATCAAATAATATATATAGGCATTCTCATTTGTGACATATTTCTGAAGGTAGTAGTTTTTATAGCAAGTTTTTTAATTTTTTTAATAATCTATTACTGAGCTAATTCGGTAGAAAAGAAATCACAACATTCAGCATATCTAGCATATTAGAGTATGATTTCATTCTTTTAAATGTGTTTTGCCTTCTCTTTTCGTTATTTGTCTGGACGCTTTCTTTGCAGAAACTTATTTCCAAATGAACATTTTAGTAGAAGATGAACTATTCAAGATCGCAGACTATGATTCTGATACCATTGTTCCTAGTAATTATCCTTTATTTTCCTGTTGCCTATAATCTTTCAAGCCATGCCCCACTCTTTTCTAATTATGCTTCTTTACTATTCTTTTACAAAAGCAAGCAATGCTCTAGAAAGTTAAAACTACTGTAGACTAGAAATTGCATTGTTCAATCTTGAACTATGTTACATTGTTTTGTTGATCATATCCATCTTTTGCGGAATGCCTAATTTAATGAGATTTAGTCCTAAATTCTTAGTGTATTTAAAACTGTGTTATTATTGCAATTTAGACATTTAACTTTGTTTTTCTCATCTGATTTGTATATAATTCATAGGGGTCTTGTATATAATTTGTAGGGGTCCTTGTTACAATTGACAACCCACATAAATATGTATATTTTATTATAACCTTGAGAGATTTTGATAAAATTGATCATTCCAACAATGTTTTATTTTTGATCTAAGGGAAACCTTACAAGAACCCCGTCTTCCTTGGCATATCAGGATGGAGGGCATCTTAGTCGTCAACCACAATAACAATAAATAATGCAACAAGACTCTGGAGAACTCGAACCTTTGCGGGACTAGAATTGCAGATATCAAGGCGAACTCTGTTTTTTTTCTTTTTAAGCAAAAAGAGAACTATATATATTAACAAGAGGGAAAAAAGATTACATCAGACACCTTCTCGAGTACATTCCAGTATAACTTTCTCATGACTCTTATCAACCCCAACAAACAGGTATAGTGCAGTACCCTTAGATTTCAAAACAACAAATCTCAAAGACGATCCCGCTAGACTATGAAGATCCCATTCCTAGAATTTCCTTCCCACATACAGAGCACTAGGACGCATTTTCAAAAGACTAAAACCAAACTGACCAAAGGTAACTAACTGACCCATTACATAAGCGGATCTATGACTATAACACTGGCACATTTTACATATTATCAACTGTCGAAAGACCACAAAAAGAACAGTCGTATGACCAGATGCTGCGGGGTTGTTCTGAACCCTGTCAAATATACTAAAGATCACAGCTCCTCAATCCCATAGGTCAGAGACAAAAATGCATGCGTCTAGGAGGTGAGCTATTGTCTCGTTGTTTTCTCTGCACAAAATGCAGAAAGATGGCCTCGCAAAACCCCTTTTCATTAGGTTGTCCCATGTCAAGATACGACCTTTGAGAACAAGCCATAGGAACAAAGTTATTTTGAGCCATAGGTTATTGGACCATAGATTCTTCCATTCGTGGCTCGGTGGTTGATCCCCAGTCAGATCCTGCAGGGAGTAAGCTTCTTGGAGAGAGAACATACCCTTAGCGGAGTAACCCCATCGGAGAATATCAGGTCCTTCCTGGGCTTTTATTCGCCTTTGCAAGAGGTGGTCATAGATGGTTTCCCCTTCCTCATTTCCGTAATTTTCTCTCTACCATTCAATTGGTTTCCATTTTCGAAATCCACGGTCATCCGCCTCCCCCTGCCAATAATGGTTAACTTTCCTCCAACCTAGCTCTTGAAGAAACATAGGGGTTTGGAGATTTGGCAAAATATTATGGAATACTGGCTGTTGTTGCCAAGAATCTGTCCATAAGTTGGTCGAAGAGCCATCCCTTACTTCCCAAAAACTGTGTTTCTAGATTAAATTCCTCCCAACCCTCGCCATCTTCCAGATATGTGATCCCGCTTCTGGCCCATCAATTCTGATCAAGTTTTGTTGGGGTACATCCGGAGTGTATTTGCTGCACCAAAGTCTTGCCCCAGGTTCCTCGAAATGGTTAATCCACCTCCACCACACTTTCGCCCCACAAACTTTACTAAGCCTTTCAGGATCACACAGGCCCAGATCCCCCTCTTTCTTTTGCTGGAAAAGAGTGTCCCAGTCCACAAGGGGCCATTTGCGATGATCTGCTGTGCCTCCCCAGAGAAAGGTTCTTTGGATACTGGGAATTTCTTTCATCACTGATTTTGGAGCTGCCAGATCCGAGAACAAATACAGAGGCATTGCCTGTAAGACAGACTTCACTAAGAACATTATGCTAGGGCGATTTAAATCTTGTAAGGTCCAACCTGACAATTTCTCCTTCATCTTGTTTAGGAGTTCTTCCCAGGAAACCTTTTTTCAGAACATAGACTGATAGGGGGGCTCCAAGATATTTGGACGGAAGGGAGCTCCTTTGGAAACCCAGAATCCGAAGGATATTTCGTTGGGTAACTGGAGGGGTGTTGAAGAAAAAAACCCGGGACTTGTCCTCATTGATGGTTAGCCTCGAAGCTTTGAGGAAGAGATTTAAGCCTTTCTTCAATTGTCTGGCTTCCTGCATTGATGAATGTCCCATGAGGAGCATATCAACCACGAATTGCTTATGAGTCAAACGTCGGTCGTAAGGAGGGAAGCAGAGGCCTTTGAGGGCATGTTGGTTCACCATATGAGTGATAAGACGACCCATACCCTCAATCATCAAAACAAAAATGAAAGGGGATAGGGGATCTCCCCGTCTGATACCCCGAGAAGGTTTAAAAACATCCGAAGGAGTTCCGCTATTTAGAATCGAGAAGAAGGCCGAATATGTCAGATTGCCTATCCATCGGATCCAGTTTTCTCCAAAGCCAAAGGAGGCCATCATCTTCTTCATGAAATTCTAGTTGAGCTTATCATAGGGTTTAGAAGATAGAGTTTCAACATCATTCCTTCTTTTTTAGTCACTTTGAGGGAGTGTAATACTTCATGAGCTAAAATTATACCATCCAAGATTTGTCTCCCCTCCACGAACCCCGATTGTTCAGGAGAGATCAGTGTAGGAAGAAGGGGTTTGAGACGATTAGCAAGAACTTTAGTGATAATTCCGTAGATAATATTGCAACGAGCTATGGGTCTGAGCATACCTGGATTGTCTGCCATTGAGGTTTTAGGCACCGGAGTTAGAAATGTGGAGTTAAGAGCCGAAAGAACTCCCCACATTCTCTTGGATTCCTCTGCGATTTCCCAGACCTCATGCTTGATCAGATCCCATAAGTGGTGAAAAATTTTTGTAGTGAAACCGTCGGGGCTCAGGGCTTTGCCGTCTTCCATTTGGTTGATTGCATCTTCAACTTCCCGCATCACTACCGGCCTGATCATCATCTTATTCTGCTTCGCCGTAACCATCCTGGGATGACCCTTGTAAATTCCCTGATGGCCTCTGCCCTGTCGGTATTAGGTTTAGTAAGCAGGGATTTGAAGTGGGAAATCAGTTCCTTCTCGATTTCTCCACGAGTGTCCACTGTCTGTCCATCTTGGGTTTTCAGAATGGATATTCGATTATGGTGCCTATGTTGAATGGTTGATCGATGAAAGAATTTGGTATATCTATCGCCATACTTCAACCAATGGTTCCGTGACTTTTTTTTCCAGAGAATTTCCTCTTGCTTTTCTCGTTTGATGAGTTGATCTGAAACAAACTTTTCTTTGTGATAGAGTTCATCTGTGAGACCCTCCGTCATGATGTCTTTCTGGATGTCTTCCATTTGTTGCTCCAACTTGACTTTTTCTTGAAAAATATTATCGAAGACCTCTTTATTCCAGGTCTTTAGTTTTTCCTTGAGAAGCTTCAATTTTTGTTGGAATTGATATATCCTTGTGCCTTGAGGAGGAACCAGTGAATGCCACCAGGTCTCCATTTGGGCGTGGAAGTCAGGATGGGTTAGCCAAAATTGTTCAAAACGGAACAGGCATTTCGCTTTGATCCCTATGTTACTCCAGACTAGATTAGTCGACCAATGATCCGAGCCTGCCGCCAGAAGGGACCGAGATGCCAGAGCCCCACCGAAAAACATTATACTCTCAAAAATTAAGAATCTGTCAAGTCGAGCTCTACTTTGAAAGAATGCATTCAAATTGAATGAGCTAGCTCAATGGGTGCAAAATTTGAACATGGGGATGCACTTTGATCCACTTATGTGTACATGTGTTATGAGATCATTTAATATAATTTGTGTGGGTGCAACCACACATTTGACCACTACCTCAAGGTGACCCCATGACTCTAGGAAAAACCTTTATAGGAATTGAACCTTTCCCACTAGTGGAAATCTTCTTGTCTTCACCAATGGATCCAATTATTCCAATCCCCATTGCAAACCCTTAACTCTAGCTCTCCCATCTCTCGACCTGGCCCCCATCATGGACCCCATCCCCATTGCAACCCTTTCTCCCTTGCGGTCTGACCTTCCCCACTCGCAAACACATCCTATTGTGGCAACCCCCCTTTCATGAACATCTTTCCTAGTGGCTATCTTCCCTTGTTGCGACCACACCCTTGCAACCCTACCTTGTTCGTCGTGACCCAACTCTTGTTGTGGCTTTACTTTGTCCTCGATCGCAACCGCTTCTCGTTGTGGACCCAACGATGACCACATCCTCGATAGTTCGAGTTTCCCTTGCTGTGGCACTTCCAATTGTTGCCCTAGTGGCTACCCTCCATTGGTGGCACTGTTCCGTACATGACCTAAACGGTTCGTATGAGCAATCACTCCCACTCCTTCCCTCTTTTTCTTGTGCCCTCATCTTCCCCCTCCCCTCCCTTCCTCCTCGCTCCCTCACCTCTTCCTCTCCTCTTTTAATTACCCCACTCCAATTCATCCTCCCTTTGCCCCTCTTCTTTGGAGTAGACTCCTCCCCCAATTTCTTCATTCTCCCAATCCTCTCCATTAACTCCAGTGCACAACACATAAAGATGCCCTCCCATCCATCTCAATGGAGGTTGCCATGCAGAGCGGTGACCACATCTCCCGTGGTTTGACTTGCCCCCATCGTGGTTGCTTCCCATCGTGGCCCCAAACATGGCACTGTTGTGCCATACGTGACCTGAACAGTCTGTATGAGTAGTCACTCCAACCCCTCTTTCTTTTTTTGTGCTCTCAACTTCCCCTTCCCCTTCCCTACACCCTTTTCTCTCGCCTCCTCCACTCCTCTTCGAATTGCCCCACTCTAATTTATCCCCCCTTTGCACTTCCTCTCTGTAGTAGACTCCTCCCCCATTCCCTTCACTCTCTCCACCCCCTCCATTAACCTCGGTGCACAACACAACGATGGGTCCCTATCCACCTCAATGGAGGTTACCAGGCAAAAGCAACTAGAAAAAGATGCATACCTAGGGCTGGAACAACAACATAACAACTTGCAGAATGGAGAACACCAATATAAAATTGACAACTTTGACCCTGACATCATGGTAATCATCTCAACAAATTAGGGTTTTAGTAACCTAGGTTCACAACCTTACAAAATTGTTGGAAAAGGTACAATGGAAAGCGCTTACTCACCAAAAGATTCTTCGAAGTGGAACTTGAGAATTTATCCCTCAAGAAATTGATGAATGAAAACAAACTACATGACCTTTCAAATGACACCATACATGCTTAAATCCTCAATCTTAAAAACAAACAAGAGGAGATTAGATCCCAATTGGTCACCTTTAACAACAAACCAACTCACATCAATTCGTGGGCGAAGGTGGTCTGGGGAAAGCACAAAGCCCCTCCTTGCTCCCTTGCAACAGTTGAAGAAGTGGTGCAAGCTAAGCTCATTGAGGAGTGAACCAGGTGGGCAAGAGAGTCAAATCTCAAGGTAATGGGTCTACTCTTATCTCATCCATCTCTTGACCCCATGGAGGTTGAGGCCATGTTTCTTCGAGATAACCTCGACTTCCACGATGTGGACCTTGAGAGAACTTGGCTTAGCGTCAATTCCACCCTTTTCCTTCGGTTTACGGCTATAGATGATTGAATTCAGGTGTGAAAGCTAAGCATAAACTATTCTTTCTTCCTGGCAAGCTCTTCCTAGATGAAGATCTCACTAGATCACATGTTACAAAGCTAAAAAACTCTAGAAAGTTGGTTATGGTAACATAACATGCTGAGAAATGGGCATTCAATAGGAACTTGAGTAGTCATTCAGGAAGCATGACATGCCGAGAAATGGGCAGTCAATAGGAACTCGAGTAGTCATTCGGGACTCCTTCCTACTTGGGTAGGAAGCCTGATATGGGGGTTCCATGATGATGTGATGAATGATCAAATGTCCGTTATGCGAACCTCTTGTTCTCCAATTGTTTTTTGTTTTTCTAAATGTCATTGGGACAAGTCCCTCTTCTTATCCTTCTCCTATTCTTGAGGAGATGAATTATAAGGAAAGAGATGTCTCATCTCATTTAGAATGAGCCTCTTCATAACTTTGAGATCCTTTTTATTGTCCATCTTTTCGATATCCTCTTTATTGGCCATGTTTTTCAACTCACATTATATATAATTTTGTGTGTTTACCAATTGAATATGTGTCACTAACTTATTATTAAATTCCTTAACCTTTGCCTTTAAATTGGATATCTAGATACAGATTTCTTCATTTTCTTCATGAGTGACGGTTGAGATTTCAGTAGATTTAGCAGGCGAAGTAATTTTTGCTCGACCTCTTGCCATTATATCCAACTAATATTTACTAGAGGTCTTTTCTATTTCCTCTTTATTAATATTTTTAAATCAACCAAAATAGATATTCCAATAAAAAATTATGCAAGTTTAAAGTTAACATACCTTTAAAAACCTTCGTTTGTAAGTTGTCTTGTTGGCTAACCTTGCTCCTGAATTATCTTTGACACTTCAGCCCCTTGAGGCTATTTTTTTCATGTTGTATCTTGGTATGTTTTCTCTGCAATCCCACAATATTGAACCAATTTTATGTTCCAAGAGAGTTACAGTAACTTTCCCAAAACTTGTTATTTTTGTTCCTTTCAGGAGAGAAATTGTATGGACTGACACATGCCCAATTTTCCTTTTCTTCTAATTTTTTATGACAAACACTATGGCATGTATTCCTTCTTATGAAACATGTGGAACTCAATTTGGATCTCTCAAGCTTAATATATATTTGTTTTACTCAGAAGACCTGTTTGAGACTAGCTTTTGGACTAGTAAAACATCCTAACTTCCACAAAATATAACTATGAACATATAATGTACTAGGACCTAAAATGTTCAACATAGACACTTCACTATGTCCTCTAAGGCTCCTAAAAATTTCACTATCTAAAACATCCTCAAAAAAATGTTATAGAAAAAATGGATCTGATACCAAATGTTATGCACCAAATTCTAGAAATAACATAAAGGTAGAAAGAAAGAACTCAATCCAATGCTTTAAAAACATAATAAAGAGATGGATAAGAAGTCTGTTTGAGGAGGAAGACGCCTTATACAATGTATCAAATACATAAGACAAGACGAGATGATCCTACAACTAGGCTTCCTTGATATATATATATATATATATATATATATATATATATATATAGGAGACAAATGGTATGATTACAATTCTCCCTGACCATACAATTGAAATTAAGGTCCTAGACAACCAATAAAGACAATACCGATATAATAATATAAATGTAATGTCACAATATATAAGGCTTAACATTATGAGTCCACATTGATAATTGATGATGCACCTTAATGTAATATTTTTTTGATGCATTTCATGGTTATGGAAACCAAACCATTTGCGGTGGCGGTTGGGGGGGGGGTATTTTTAATGAGAACCCCCTTTTCCAAATAAGTTCATTCCTTGGATTTTCCATTGAAAAAACTATTGTTTGAATGCTTAACATGGAAGAGTTGAACCTCAGAAATTTGATAATGGTTGTATAAGATTTTTTACATATTTCTGCTAGCACTGATCCCTCCTTAATAACCCTACTTGGAATTTGATTTATGATGAAGAGAGAATCTACAAGGATCATTTTTTTTACTTTCTATTCAAGAATAAGGTTATTCCCTTGGAGGAGGGCATAAGATTCTGCAAGATTATTAGTTATTATTCTAATTACCCATGAAAAAGCGCATTGCATATTTCCTCCAGGGTTGAATAAGATCCCCTCCTCCCTTTGAGGCTCCATCGAAGAACAATTTGTGGATTTTCCGCGAGCTATTATACGATTGGAATTCTGTTTTAAAGAGGTCAATTTTCTGGCTTGAGGTCTAGAGAAATGTTGTTTGGATTGAGGGGGGATCCCACCCAAGAGATATATCACCCATTTAATTTCCTACAAAATGATATTTTTTGAATTAAATACCTCTCATCCTAAACGTTTCAAACATCATAGCTTTTTCCTTGAAAATTGTTCTCATGGGAGGATAGTGAATATAATTGAAAACTACCTTGTTTCTAGCAATCCATATTTTCCAACAGATAAATTTGGGAAGTTCCATCCAAACTCTACTCAATCCATGTTTGTTTTGAAGGGATCCAGGATAAAATTGTTTCCAAGAGTAGAACAAATTATACCATTGAATGAGAAGCATGATTATGTCCCCTAACTCAACCATCAGTTCTTCCCAAACTTGGACATCAAGCATAGTCACATTCCAACAACATATGTTTCACCATTTCTTCCTCTTTCATGTAGAATATACATCGAAAGGGCCCTAGATATTCCTTTAATGGATATTTTCTTATTTTATAATCCTTCCATGGGCTAAGACCCAACAAAAAAACATTTATTTTGGGAAGATAGTTTGGGTTCCAAATCTTCTTCCATAATTTAGAATGAGGAGAACGTCATATGCTTCGCAAAAGAACCTAGTATCCATCTTTAATTGATCATGTCCCTTTCTTATCCCATCGTATGATATTTTTAAGGTGGATTCTAAGAGGAGACAAACTATGTAATAGAGATAGAAGAATAAATTAGTGAAATTGAAGATTCTCAGGCATCAACAGATTTATCCAATTTTCCAATGACCAGAACAATCCCAAGTTTCTAAAATTTCTTCATAATATTTGATACCTCTAAAGTTCATGCAAAGTATAAGATCGTTCAAGTCCATTTTTGTGGCTAGGGAAGCATGGCCTAGGATATTATTGTCCCATAGGTCATACCATGATCCATCTCAAGGTATCCAACAGATTTTGTCCCGGATTAAAGGACTCCCCCGCTTTACATAATTGCCAAATGATGGAGCCTTTGTTCCTTGTCTATGCTTATGATCCCGTTTTCTCTAAATTCTTCTTTATTACATATTTCCATCACTCATTGCTACTAGAAACTAGTTTCATGCCTATGCCAAATTCATCAAATCAACATCTTTGATGCTGACTACTCCATGGGAAATGGGGGTTCATACTGTCTCCCATTTTATCAATGAAATTTCCTTTGTCATTTTACATATTTGTTACAATACCTCGATTATGATAATTCTTCAACCAAATATTTTATGTTAACCCAAGACAACCTTAGTTGAGGCTTCGATAAACCTTCAATCTAGGTATTTTGAAAATTTAATTTAGGCATTCAATTGAGCATTAAAATAAACCTTGATTGAGCTATAAATCTCAACTGAGGGTTTACAAACTAGAAATCTTGGTCTTTTTTTATAGGGTTTTCCGCAAATGCAACTTCTAGGGGTGAAACTCCATATTTATAATCTCAAGTGACAAAGTTGATGTCAACGGACTTATGATTGAATCATCTATTAAATGATGTGTTATTTTCACACTTTTGATTTCATATTTTGTTTTTAATTTGTTTTCTTCTAAAACTTTATTTTAGAAGAAAAACTAATAACATAAAAACTACACAATAATTTTTTTATCTAAAACATGTATGCATTTTTTCCATATTTCCTTTTGAAAATGGCATTTCTAATATATATATATATATAAATAAAAAGACATTACTATATTTATTATGCTTATACTTTTTTAATGTCAAAAACAAAAGTCATTTGTTAGCTTTTCTTTAAATTTTCAAGAATTATTCATTTAATTAAATGTAAACTTGACACAAAAACTAACGTTAATATGTTTTTGAAAAAGATACAACACTATTTTAAATATAAAATGTAAAATTTTCATTAATTTATTTCATTGAAAAATAAAACTAAGAAACATGTTGATGGATTCATTTCCATTATAAATATTGATAATAAAAATACATTAATTTATAAAAAATTAAAATAATGAATTCAACATCAATAGAGAAACTAGAGAAACTAATATGAAATCTGAATTACTTGTACTCTCGTGTGTCCTTGCTGTAGTAAGCAGTTTCGGGAACCTTGACTTGGAAGTTTTTGGAGACTCAAGAGTGACCATAAAATGGGCTAAAGGCGAATTCAACATCAAAATCGTCTCACTCTTTCAGTGGTGTTGCAGAATACAGGAAAAAATTCAGCCTTTTGACAAAATCACTTTCGATCATATCGACAACACAATTCAATGGCTGATTCATTGTCCAAAGCTACATACTAAGGGGAAGGAGTAATATTTTGGGAAGAATTTCATTCTACAATGAAGATTGATCATGGCTTGGAGCAGATCTTTGATTATTAATTTGTAGCTATTTATACTTTCAAGGATCTTATATGTTTTCTGTTTTATGGGGTTGGATGTATATTCTCATGAGGAAAGTGAGCATCGGCTTGTGACTAATCATAGGTCTCTCCAGACTTACATTTTGTACTATTTGATTCACTAATATGAATATTAGTAGTATGGTTTTTTTAGTTGAGAAGAAAAGTCCAATTTTATTTTCTCTTCTTAAAATAAAATTTAAAGCAGAAATCATTAATTCCTAATTACTTATTAAAAGTAAGTAGTTTATCAAATTAGAGAATGTGTAGATGATTTAGTGTGCATCTCTTTGAAAATATTAATATTTAATGCTTTATATGTTGTTAGTACTTCAATGACTTGTTTCATTTGAACAACAAATATCACGATATTTCTTTTCCAAATAAATGAAATGATTTGAGAGAGGTTATTATGAAAAGTAGATGTTCTTTTTTTAGGTAGAAAGTAGATGTAAACAAATATGAAGATGTTTTTTTCTAAATAAATGAAATGATATATCAAGATGTTTTTTTCTAAATAAATGAAATGATATGAGAGAAATGAAATAGTTTGAAAAGTTATTATGAAAATAGACAGTTCTTTTTTCTTAGGTAGAAGGTAGATGTAAACAAATATTAAGATGTTTTCTTTATAAATAAATAAAATGATAAATCAATATGTTCTTTTTTAAAAAATAAAATGATATAAGAGTTTATTATTAAAATTAGATTGAGGAAGTTAAAGTAGATGATTTATATCTTTTAGGTGGAGTTTAGTAATGTTATTTGGTTAAATCTTAATTTTCATTATTCAAATTACAATTTTGATTGTGAAAATAATGCTCTCGTGCAATTCCAACAACCGAAAACTACAATTTAAATATAATGTAAATACATAAAGCTCTTTATAAAAAACCACATAACAATAATAAAGTTCACATAATTTTAGCAAATTGCAAGCATCACATCACAGGTTGACAAAAGCTAGCCATGAGTAAGAAAGAAACAACAATGCACAGTCGCCATAGATGTGTAATCCCTTCTTAGATCTGTAAGAAGGGATCTTCTTGTTGCATGATGGAGTTTAAGAAGTATATATATATATATATATATATATATATATATATATATATTATTTTTTATTTTTTATTTTTAATTTTTTTTATTTTATTTTTTGGATGCAGTCTGTTCACTACACCTATTCAGCAAGAATCGAAACTGAGCTTCTTTCAGGGTAGCCATCAAACCCCACTGCTGACTCCTAACCTCAACCATTAAGAAGTATATTTTATATATATAAAAGACCTCTAAACTGCCTGTAAACATAGATATGTAAGATTCGATCTTAATCACAATCCAGGTTGTACTAACAATAAAATTCTTGAATATAACCTTTAATTTCGAAATAGATACAGATACCAGATTCCAAGTATGATAGCTATAGGCTATAGCTAATATTTACAAATGTTTATTTATTTATGATAGATATACATATGCAGTGAGAAATCTACCAGCGCGGACCGCCGGGGCCGGGAGGAGGCGGAGGCCCGGGTGGAGGCGGTTCAGGCGGACCGGGCGGAGGTGGATGAGGATGCGGATGATGATGCCAATGTGGAGGGCCGGGAGGAGGCGGAGCGCCGCCGGGACCGGGCGGAGGTGGAGGTCCGGGCGGGCCGGGTGGAGGTGGATGCGGATGCGGAGGGCCACCGGGACCGGGCGGAGGCGGAGGTCCGGGTGGGCCGGGTGGAGGCGGGCGAGGTGGAGGAGGGCCGCCGGGATACATTATTTTTATGCTTCTCACCCGCTCGCTTGTTCACTAAGCACAACGCACCGCCGCTACTGCTACTGCTCCGCCGCCGCGGCTGCTTCTATCGTCTGTTTCAGCTTCGGAAGAGGAATTTGGAAATCTGTGTCTGTCATCGTGGGCTTCCCTATAGGGGTTTATATAATGGATTTTCGATGATGTTAGAGATTTGCGTGTCGTGTCGGACTAGGGTTTGAATGGCAGATAACTGGATAGAGTTTTGTCAAGATACAGTATTCTTATGAATTTTGTGATTCTAAATGGAGGGTTTGAATGGTAGAAATCTCCAGGGTTTGATTGGTAGAAATCTCTCGTGGCTTCATCGAATCATCACTCTTTTCAAATGTAAGACTTTAATAGTATGATCGGATTTAACAACCAAAAATACTTAGCCACTCCAACAAGTAAATGAAAACGTGGGTGAAAACATTTAGAAATTCCTCAATCATCTAGATGATTCTCGTTATCGTGTTGATATTCTTTTGTTTGTTACGTTAATTTAGATATAAATAATTTAAGTGAGTTTTGTGGTTAAGAATAAGTGTTTCCTCTTATAAAAATATACTTTCTAAATTATTTAATTAATTAAGTATCATTTTAATTGGAAAAATGATACAAACAATTTGAATGATCAAATTACGCTTCATGGTTAAGAAGATATGCTTCCTCTTGTAAAATCACATATATGTACACCTTTTTAAATCTATTTTCTTTTTTGTATCCAATGAAATTAAAAATAATTTACATAAAAAAGTTTTAAACCATTTAAAAGAATTAATAAATATATAATTATTAAAAGTACAATTTAATACAACAAAAGCTCACCACACATGAGTAAGTGATTGTTTTGAGTAGTGTGGACATAGGTAGAGCCAGAGTGGAGGTCTAAACGATCAATGGAATAACAACATCACACTAAGGTCATAAGAGTGGAAGACAACATCACACTCTGTAATGTCCTCAAATTTTTTCCAAGGACCACTCCATTGGACTAGGGGATGCAATGGCGTAAGTCACTTGGTAAAGTCATGATAAATTATTAAGGTGGTGACATGGGTCACAAATTTGTATATTATAATGTCCAATATTTGTGATTAATGCAACATTAGAAAAACATTAGACAAGGAGGGCGCATAGGAGGATGAGTTGGGTCCAATATGAGTTGTAATTCCCCAAATCAAGCCAAGCATATCCAAATTTGAATTCTAAGGTGGAAGGCATCTCATAATGAAGGAATCTTATCTAATTGTAACTCCTCGGGCTAAGAATAGTAAAGGAGGGCGCACTTGTGGAAGTGTAACTCCCAATGGGAATCTATGACATCTTATGACAACTTATGACAACTTATGACATGTTGCAGGTCCCTATGACAACTTATGACAGCTTATGCCATGTTGCAGGTCCTAAATTTAGACAAGGAGGGTGCTAGAGGTTAGAGTGGGCCCACATGAGGATGTAACTCTCCCCAAATCAAGCTAATCCTATCAAATTCATATTTGCAAGGTAGATGAAATTATTATTTGGCCAAATAACATTAGAGAGAAAGTAAATGGGTCCCAAGGTGTCATTCTCTCATAAAAATAACATTTATTAATATTTTATTAAATATTTGTGAGAGAATTTTAGAATGAAGGGGCAATGCTCCATGAAGATTTATAAAAAGAGTGAAGACACAAGTGAAGGATATTTTGGTCATTTGAATTTTGGTACTTGAGATCCATTGAGATTCTCAAGATTGGGAGATGTGCCCCTTTCTATAGAACTAGTTTCAGTGGTGAAATATTCCACCTTAGCTAGCAATAGAGGAGAAATCACTCATATTTCTCAATTGTGCTTCACGTGAATGAGAGGTGAGGAGGAATCACTCAGATTTCTCAAGTGTGATTCAGTTGATGCAGATTTAGATTTTGTTCTATTGTTGGTTAAAATTCATCTACAAGTGTTTCAAATTTCATGTTTTAGTAGCATAGGTTTATGGTGTTTTCCGGGCATTTTTGTGTTGGATTTGTGGGTTTTTTCTTGAGGAGAGTGCACCATTGGATCCATTTTCACTTGCATAGATCATTCTTGGGAAGTATATGACTGCTATGTGATAGAGTGCACAATTTTGGAGGCTTCTCTATCATTTGGAGGTGTTCCTTGTTGATTTAAAGCTTGGATCGGTGAAGGAGGGCTGAAATGGTGTTTTGTTTTCGACACTTTTGAGAATTTATGGGATCTGATACCTATTCCGGTGCGTTCAGAGTGTTGTTTCTGGTGGGAAACACTTTTTTTTCACTCAAAACAGTGTTCATATGGTCAATATGTGCCCATTTTATCAGATCTACTCCATTTTGTATCTATTTTGGTAGAGGTTCGAACTTGTACAATTGTAACTGAGTATTTCATGAGTTTCGAGCCATGTAAGAGCCATTTACTTCTGTAATTAGTGTCATTAATATTCCCATACAGTGAATAATAAATATCCAAGTGTTTTCCTCATATGGAGTTCATATTTAAGTAACCGGTGATTCCATGTATAAATATTTCTCATATGGTTATGCAATTTACAATACTGATCATAAAAAATTAATAGAAGTCCCTTGAGGTATGTTACCAAGTAAATTATCTTTGTTTGGATTTATTTTAGTCTTATTGAATATTTTTGTAAGGATTAGAGTTGATTAGGAGGTGTTTGGGTCAAGATGTAAAACTAGTATTCCTATGTGGGGGAAATCGAGCTAGTTTATCACCTGTCTTGAGAGGGTGTCTTTCATACTTTCTTGGAAGTTATTTGGAGTCTATCAGTAGGCCAAATATTTTTATTTGAGTCTATTTGAATCCATTAAATCTATATTGGGATAATTTTGTTCGGATATCCACCTCATCTATTTCAGGATACATCATCTACTTCAGGATCCTGCATGATCTATTTCAGGATATGCAGAATCTAGGGTTTGCATGCAGAGGCATGCAATGGCATGCAGCCCAGTCACCAGTTTGATGCCTCCAGCACCTTATCCACCTTCTTCTAGCACCCGGGAGCCACCTACCACAGATTTTTAGCCCTCCTAAGCTGAAAGGCACCCACTTCTCACCTACTGCCAGAGAAGGGCGCACTTGTTCACCTACCACTGCAGTTCCACTTCAGTTACATTCAGTTAGCTCCGATTCTCCCTGATTTGAGGCTAGTTTCACTCCCGACTGACTGTATCACTTCCGTTTGACCTCCAGTTTGATTAGGTGACTTGTTCTGACTTCAGTTAGCCTCCCATGCGCCCCCACTGAGCCTCCAGATCCTATATCAGTGCTACACACTTCAGTTACATTTATTACACTCAGTTAGACTCAGTTTGACACCTGGATGACTGGTTGTTGTGATTGATGAGAACCACCGATGATTGATGAGGACTCCTAGATAGAGTCAAGCTACTCCATTCAGTGATTCGAATGGCCTACTTAGTCAATTCGAATTGCTCAGTCATTGTGACAGTTTGTATTGTAATTCATTCACCCTTTCTGGGACAGAGAGCACTGCTGCATGTTTTGCACAGTTTTGCACCATATTTTCTATGTTCATCTGTTGTGATTGATTTACTTGTTCATTAGATCTGCTGTGACTAATTTTACATGGTATCAGAGCCATGGTAGGGACAAGATTTCTTTTCTACAGGTGTTCTACATGAAGAGAGAGCAATCTTTGCTCACCAATAATATTTCAGCAGTGGCATGCAAAATCTCATGTGCATTCGCTCATGTGCATGCAAGGCTGGAAACATAGTGTTTGTTTGTGTGTGATTTGCAGGTTTCTTACTTCCCCCATGTGCATTCGCTAATGCAAAGATGGAGACTTCTTCTTCACAAAATATTCTTACTCCATTCAACTATGATGAATGTAAACCAAAGATGATTGCATTCTTGAAGAGACAATGTCTTTTTGATATGTGCATTGGTAATACAAGAGTTTTTGATTCCGATGAAGAGGAGAATGATTGGCTCAATGATTGTGATAGAGCTTTTGGAGTAATATGTCTTGCTATGTCTCCTTGTATGCGCTACCTCAGTAAGACTGCTGAAAATCCAAGTGATCTATGGGTCCAACTTGATAGAGAATTTGGAAAGCGGGAAGAAGAGGATCATGCTAGCCTTTTGGAGAACAAGCCCAGTGAGATCTCCTTATGTGCTCTTTCCGATCATGTGTTGGGCTCAACAATTGTTCAAGATGAAGAAGAAACTGTAGATTCAACACTCATTCTCTCAAAGTCTTCTATTTCGAATTCTGAGCAAGATAAACAAGCTCATACTCTAGATTCCGAAGAGGTTCTTGAATCCTCTCTTTCACATGAGTTTGTCGGCATGCGGAATAATGATCTACTTGATGTTTTGGAGGTAAAATCTGATTTTGGAGGTGAAGCATTCGCCCTCCTTGATTGCATGCCTTCTATAAACTTATGTTCTATCATTTGCAAAGTTTCTCAGAGTTTTAATGAAGATGAAGAGCACTACCATTCGCTTGAGTTCAATTCTCATGCACTTTTTGCTGATTTTGGTTTTGATCTCACCCTTGTTGGTTCAAAGGAGATCTCAAGAAACCATTCATCTATTTTTGGAGCTGATTTAACTTCTATTGATAAGAAGTTCAAGTTTCAAGATCTATTTGATCCGATTGGAGCTATTCCTACCTCACTTGTTTCGAATCACAGGTTCCAGGATCATCCTCATATTTTCAGATTTGTTCTCACCTTTTTCGGTATGAAGAGCAAGTTCTTAAAGTCTCCACATTCGCTTGCATCCACTGATGGAGAATTCAAGCACATGTTTTTGGAGCATGATCCATTTACTCCCAAGAGTAAGATACCTCCAGACATATCTACTTGATTTTGGAGCAGTTAAATCTTTTGGTGTACTACAGTCTATTTTGAGGGGGGGTATTTTTCCCATGAGGTTTTCCCCATTTCCTCGGTTTATTGACTGTTATTAGTTTTTGGATTATTGTATTGGGGTGACCTTTGGTCTTAGTTACCAGGGCCCCACATTATTTTTGTTAGCACATCATAGTCTAGCTTGAGGGGGGGTGTTCGGATATCCACCTCATCTATTTCAGGATACATCATCTACTTCAGGATCCTGCATGATCTATTTCAGGATATGCAGAATCTAGGGTTTGCATGCGCAGGCATGCAATGGCATGCAGCCCAGTCACCAGTTTGATGCCTCCAGCACCTTATCCACCTTCTTCTAGCACCCGGGAGCCACCTACCACAGAGTTTTAGCCCTCCTAAGCTGAAAGGCGCCCACTTCTCACCTACTGCCAGAGAAGGGCGCACTTGTTCACCTACCACTGTAGTTCCACTTCAGTTACATTCAGTTAGCTCCGATTCTCCCTGATTTGAGGCTAGTTTCACTCCCGACTGACTATATCACTTCCGTTTGACCTCCAGTTTGATTAGGTGACTTGTTCTGACTTCAGTTAGCCTCCCATGCGCCCCCACTGAGCCTCCAGATCCTATATCAGTGCTACACACTTCAGTTACATTTATTACACTCAGTTAGACTCAGTTTGACACCTGGATGACTGGTTGTTGTGATTGATGAGCACCACCGATGATTGATGAGGACTCCTAGATAGAGTCAAGCTACTCCATTCAGTGATTCGAATGGCCTACTTAGTCAATTCGAATTGCTCAGTCATTGTGACAGTTTGTATTGTAATTCATTCACCCTTTCTGGGACAGAGAGCACTGCTGCATGTTTTGCACAGTTTTGCACCATATTTTCTATGTTCATCTGTTGTGATTGATTTACTTGTTCATTAGATTTGCTGTGACTAATTTTACAAATTTGAGTCGCTTTGGTAGTGTTTGGGAAGAGTTGGAAACCCCGTGTTCTGTGTGGCCAATATTGAACTAGTGTTCCGAGTTTCTTTACCAGCATCCAATTTTATATCATATCTGATTTGGGACACATATCAGTGGAATCTAAACACATTAATGAGCTGCACACATTTAATGGACATCATAAATACACATACACTCCATTGTTGTTGCACGATAACATCTCATAAGCCACTGTTTGGGAAAAAGTTGAAAATCAACATTTAATTAAAGTTGGAACCTTGGAGATAATATTCCTAATTTCTGATTGGGGATATTGCAATCAAACAATTTATAAACGTTTTAAATCAATATAATTTGAAAATGACGATGTGCACTTATAACATGTTTTTGTTTGAGAGCAGGAGATACATGTCCTTGAGAGATAAAATGTACTGGCATGGTCGTCCCTTCATTGACAAGCTATTCTAATTCCATAATAGTGGATGCCTCAATAATGTCCATGCATCAATAAAAAATTATTGTTTTGGAGGGCCATTCTAATAACATACAACAAACACGTGCACCAATAAAAACAAGTTAGATACTTTTAAATAAATATTTAAAAATGATTCATGAACCTACAATGACTTTTATTTGAGACTTAGAGATGCATGTGCATGAGAGATCAAAGATTTTGGCATATCCATCCCTCGAGTTACAAGTTTCTCCACGTCTAAAAAATGGATGTTTTGATAGTTGATACGACCTAGTGCATGTACATGAGAGATCAAATATTTTGGCATATCCATCCCTCGAGTCACAAGTTTCTCCATGTCCAAAAAATGGATGTTTTGATAGTTGATACATGAATAGTAGATGATTTAATTGTGAAGGGTCAATCTGAATCTATCCAATAATACATAAAATATATGCTAATCAATCAAGTCATATACTTTTAAATCAATATTTGAAAATGATGCACGCAATTATAATGATGATTTGTTTGATAATAGGAGATACATGTACTTGAGAGATCAAAGGTGATGCCATGTGTGTCCTCCCATTCAAGCAAAATATATGGCCATATGAGTGGATGCCTTGCCAATTGATGTATAAATAATAGATGGTTGTTAGTATGATTTTGGACAATAAAAAGAGTGAATTAAAAGTCAATTTAAAATCCTAAATGTTTAAAAATCAAAATTTGAACAATGATGCATTAAAACAAATGAAAATTTACATGTTGGTGGTGTTGGGTCTTTAAAATGACTAGAGTCCTAAATGACAATACATACTCGCTATCAAATTACATTAAAAACATTAGAAAAACTCTAGATATTTTGTTGTCCATTCATAGAAATAAAAAAGTCATTTGATAAATTAAAATAATATTATCATTACTTGTATAAGTGAAATACCAAAATGATATCCAAAATTGGCCATTACATTTAAACACATCAATGAAGGGGATCTCAGATCTCTATGTGATGGAGAAGTATCATCAGAATACAAAATTTTAAAATGATAATAAAAAAATGTTTGAGAAATTTTTTATGTGAGTGGTTAAATATATCTAAGAAAATATGCAAAGATTGATGGAATTACAACTTGTTGGAGTTTATTGGTAAGAAAATTAGAGGAAGGCCTGTTGCAAATTCCTCAACAAGATACACATATATGTTGGAGTGGATGTTGCTTTGTAGCTTAGCTTATGTGAGGCACCTTTTTTGAGACTATAGATTTGTTAGAGATTGTTGGAGCTTTTTGAAGGAGCAACATCTCAGTGTGTTCTTGAACAATATCTATTAGAGAGTTTCTTTATTTGGAGATGGCTATTCCTTCATGCGGGAATCACTTTATGGTTTGTGGAATTGTTGGCGGATTTCTGCTTTGTTTGTGCTTTGGAAACTTAGATGCAAGTATATATTTGACCAATAAAGTAGCTCTAATTCTTCCTTTATTTCTCTTTGGAAAGATGAAGTTGGCCATCAATTATTAGCCAAAAATACTATATTAATCAAGAATGCCAAGGAGTTGGATCGTGTTGTATATTCTGATTTTATTTCTTCTTTAATATGCTTTATAAAACATATATGCTATACATTGTATATACCCATCCATTATTAGTTCTTTGATTGTAAATAAGTTTATGTGAAGATAAGAAACATTTAAATTTTTTTGTTAATATAGTAAATAAATATTATAATATAAATATAAAATAAATCTTACTATTAAAATGTATTTTAATTTTAATTTTAAATATAACTCTAAATCTAAAGTTAAAATGTATTTTAAATTTTTTAATACATTGAATAGTTAATCTAATGTAATATATAACATAAATTTGGGTGATGTATAAATATAGAGTATAACATTAGGTTGAGTGATGTAAAGTATAACATAAACATTTTTAATATATTAAATGGTTAGTATAATGTGAATAATCTAATGTGAGATATAACATAAATTCGAGTGAGATGTATAAATAGATAGTATAACGCAAAGTATAACATTAGTTTGAGTGATCTAAAATAGAGCATTAACATTTTAAATAAATTAAATGGTTACTATAATGTAAAATATAGCATAAACTTTAGTGAGATGTCTAAATAGAAAATATAACGTGAAGTTTAACCTAAACTTGTGATAAAATATAAAATAAGCGTAAGTGAGATGTACTTCAATATTATTTGAGGAGATGTACTATAAAATGCGTAAGAGAATTAGATATATATATTTTTATTTTATTTTATAATTTTAAAATAAATATTATATTAAGGTGGTAGCGGTTTATCGAGACCAAATTTGGTTTATTGAATTTTAAGAGAAAAGACTACTTGGATTGCTGTAAAATTTTATTTAGCTATGCACAATTTTTTTAGAAAGAAGCACTCTTACGTTGTCATTTTGGCATGTTAGAAGGTTAGGTAGGTTTGTTTTGTAGCAAAGAAGCACTCTAATGTGAGTGTACACGAGACACTCTAAGAGAAAGTTGCTTTCATCCTCAACGCTCATAGTCTCACAAAGATGACAAATCCTTTCCACCCATGGTGATTTTCACTATGAAGCTCATGAGCGTTCATTTCTATATTGTTATATTAATTTTCTTCTTCGAACTAGTTAAAACAGAGAGATATTTTTGATCTTCCAGATTAGGGTTAATGACCTCCTTGTAGTATCTTAATTTTCTTTTAACCTATAATTATTTTTCGCCCCACATTTTCTCTTTAAACTTAGACGTGATAATATTTTTAATGTTATTGATATTATGAAAAGTGGCATTTTTGTCAATTCCCCAATGGTTTAATCAAGCCATGGCATCTTTATACCAGACTCTCTTGAGCCGAAGGTGGTCATGAGTTGATTTTAAAGCAAATTTAGAAAGTCTCTCATCTCCCATGTTATTTACCATATACTTGTACATCAAGTACCTAGTCATAGCGATGTTCTTGATGGGGAGAAGACCCACTTCTAGTAAGAGAATATGGTAGGGTGTATTGATTTTAATTTTGAAGATATGTGTTATGAAACACTTCTGTAATTGTTCAATATTTCTCTAGTATTTTCTAGAGATGCCACAACACCAAACTTCACAACCGTACAAGATAATGGGAGTGATGAGAGTTTAAAAAAGGAACTTATTTTTATCCCACATCACAAGGTTTGTTGATTTACAATTGTTTTCAAGACCAAAATAAGTTTTCCACCCTCCATTAATAATTTTCGCAATGCTCTAGTTTCAGTTGAGCTTGTGATGAATATCAATTCTGAGATATTTGTAAGAAGACACTTCCTTCAAGTTGATAATCATAAATTTTATTTTTTCGGTGTTCACAGTCATACCCATATTAGAGCATAAATCCTTGATAATTCTTAATTGCTTATTAATATCAAAGGGGTACCTTGCCATAAGAACAATATCATCAACATAGTGAAGGAGGATGATGACTATTTCAGCTAAGGTCGTGCTAGCGTAATCTGCTTCTTCTGAACAACCTTAGATAGCTTATTGATATATATGCCGAAAGTGTAGGGGAGAAGGGGAAACCTTAACTCCAATATTACAATTAATATATTTTGACCACCCCTCAGTGCTCTTAAATTTGGCCAATGATAGTCTCATACAACTTTATTGTGACAATTCTTAACTCAAAAGGAACTTTTAGCTCTTCTAATCTATTTTGCAAGTTGTTTCTAGGCACCATATCGACAACTTTCCTAAAGTCCACAAAGAAGCAGAAGAGATTGGATTTACTATTACAAAATTCCTCCTCAAGGATCTTAAGCGTAACAAGGTGGTCCATGGTAGATGTATTCTTATAAATCCTTCATGACCTTTAGCTATTTACCTTCAATTTCTAGCCATACAAAGATTTTCTTTTCTAAAATGATACCATAGGTCTTGGCTAAGAGATGATTAATCATAATGGTTCGATATTTAGAGGGGTTATTTTTATTACCTCTTTTAAAGATAGGAATAATGAAGGTCTAAGTCCAAGGATTAGGGAAACCTTGCTTGAACGCTAAATTGAAGAGTTTGTGGATGTGAGAAACGAGGACATGCCATGTCCTTAGCTTTTCGATTTGCTAGGTGCTTAACCCTAAAATCAATGTCTTCTAATGAGAAAATTTATTGAGAAAACTTATTCAGTTGTAAGGAGGGTTTAAATGTTATCTGTAACATGAAAGAATTCTTAAAACTTTCTAAATTAGGAATTCCAATCTTTCAAAAAAATCTTATTATTAACTTTAATTTTACTTGTTAGAAGAGTTTTATTGTATGACATTAAATATGGATTTATTTTAAATGTTAGCAGATTTATATTTTTATCATTATATAATTTATTATATAATTTTTGAGCAACTTTGATTTTTTATTGTTAAAATTATAAGCCAATTTTATTTTTTTTATTGTTAAAATTATATTTTTAAATGCGTAAATAAATTAATTTCGTTTAAATCATTCTACGGTTTCACAAGTTGACATACTTATGATAAAAAAAAAGCCTTTACATATTTAATTGTAATGAAAATATACAATTTCGATTTCACAATCTCAAAATACTATGCACAAATAATTTACAAGTTCACATAACTGTGACAAATTGTAGTCATTCAAAATGCAGAAAGCTTCATAAGTTGACAAAATCTAGGCATTTACTGCAGTGCATCCATCTTATTGCATGACGAAATTTAGGAAGCATGTTTTACATATAAAAAAGTCATTAAACCGCTTCAGTCAGCATATATCTGTAAATCCTTTTTATATTTCCATCTTCTTGGAGGATAGCGTTTAGGAAGTATAGTTTTTTATAAAATCAAATCTCTAAACCATCTCAGTCAACATAGATCTGTAAGATTCAATCTTAACCAAAATCCAGATTGTTAAGCAGGCGATTACAAGAGACTTAAAATCCAGGTTGTTAAGGAGGTGATTATCAGCAACAAAATTCATGAATATAGCTCCTAATTGAGATTTTAAGATGAAATCAAGCCAGCGATCAAAGATAATTATCGGCATACAAAGCTTCTCGAAATTGGTTGTCCAGACATGAACATAGATCACTCATGATATATTAATATGTGAAATCTCAATTTGATTTTTTATATATAATAATAATAATAATTTATTTTTAAGGTCACTGCATATCAATTTAGTGTATGATACACAAACACCAATTTAGTGTATGAAATTTGAAGAGATTTAATTGCTAAAAATAGACAGAGATATACATCCTGTAACTTAAAAAAAAAACAAAACACATGTTATCAAATCCACTTAACCAAACACAATTGTAAAGAAACCTGGCTGAAGCTTTTGGATCAAATGGATCAAATGAAATAGATATAAATGCCATACTCAACAGTATAGCTAATATATACAAATGTTCATTTATTTATTTTTTACATCGAGACATACATATACATATGCAGTACGAAATTTACCAATGCGGGCCGGGCGGACCAGGCGGGCCAGGCGGAGGGCCGGGCGGGCCGGGCGGAGGTGGGTGCGGATGAGGATGCACATGCGGAGGACCAGGAGGAGGCGGAGCACTGCCGAGGCCGGCTGAAGGCGGAGGTCCGGGCGGAGGCGGATCAGGCGGGCCGGGTGGAGGTGGAGGTGGAGGTTCAGGAGGAGGTGGTGCAGGCGGGCCGGGCGGAGGCGGGCGAGGTGGAGGAGGGCCGCCCGGATGCATTATTAATATGTTTCTCACCCGCTCGCTCGTTTACTAACCACAACACACAGCTGCTACTGCTACTGCTATACCGCCCGCTTCTCCTTCTATAGAAATTCGTCCGTTTCAGCCGTCCGCAGAAGAGGAATTTGGAAATCTATGTGTTTGTCATGGTTGGATTCACTATAAGGGTATATATAAGGGTTTTTCAAGGATGTTAGAGATTTGCGTGTCGTGTTGGACTAGGGTTTGAATGGTTTATATCTTTCCGGTGGCTTCATCACTCACGCTGCCATTTGTAATTGCTCATCCATCACAGTCTTCTTTATTCTCACGGAAGAAGCTCACAAACGGAATTTTTTAAACTGAATTTGATAGATCTTTCACATATGAACAGAGGTTGTAAGATTTGCGTATAGCAAAAAAGTATTCTTATCAATTTTGTCATTCTAAATCTAGGGTTTGAATGGTAGATATCTCTCGTGGCTTCTTCACTCTTTTTCCAGATATTTCCACGCAACCATTTGCAATGGGTCATCGATAACTTGTGGAGAAGCTAACGTACATATTTTATTATTATAAATCTAATAAAGAATTTGATAATAAAAACTGGATACCTTTCAATATTAAGCAAAATGAAAACCTGTCTTAAAACATCCAGACTTTTCTTGTTCAGCTAAATAATTCAATATCGTCTCTATCTTCTTTTGTTTGGCTCACTAAGTGAAGTGAAAACCTTCGTTTGTGAATGTGTAGACTTTTCTAGGTCTTCTAATTAGAAAGTGTCATTTTGAATAGTGGTGGTAATACTATTTGTACATTAGGTGTTCAATTTAAGTATAATATTTTCGAGTAAGTATAAGATTTCAATATCTAAGTAATCTGTGTATTAATTACAAGTATCCATGTATTATACAATTATACATCATATTTACATATCCATGGTATATAATGAGAATTTATAATCATATAGTTTTGAGATTTGGAAAACAGTTAGGACATTTATGTTCAAAGTATAATGAATGAGACTTGTCATTTTTAATGTTAGTGTGAACCAAAGTAGAGCCATGGGTTGAAAATGATGGTTTTCTCAATAGTTTGTGTAAGAAAACACATGCCTCATGGCTCTTGTTTATAATGACTTTTTGTTTGGGAGTAGGAGATACATGTAATTGAGAGATCAAAGTTGTTGACATGTCTATATCTTTGGTCACGGACTATTTTGAGGTTACAATAATGGATGTCTTGATAATATATGTATTAATAATAAATGACTGTTGTGGATCGTCATTATGATAATGTATCGTACACACATGCCAATCAAAAAAATTAGATACTTTTAAATCAATATTTGAAAACGATGAAAGCCATGTACTTACAATGACTTGTTTGCAAGATACATGTACTTGAGATATATCAATGGTTTTTATATGTCCACCCCTTGAGTTACAAGCTACTCCAAGGCCACAAAAGTGGATGATTCAATAGTTGATACATCAAGAGTAGATGACTATTGTGGAGGGTTAATTTGAGTCTATCCAATAACACATTATAAACATGGTATGGCATTAATCTAGTTATATACTTTTAAATCAATACTTGAAAATGATGCATGTAATTATAATGACCATTTGTTTGAGAGTGGGAGATACATGTATCTAAGATTCCAAAGGTAATGGCATGCTCATCCTTCTAATAAAATTCTACTCTAAAGCCATATACGCGGATGCCTCACCATTTGATGCATTAATAGTATATGGATGTTGTGGAGGGTTAGTTTGACTTTGCCTGTTAACAAGAGCCAACAAAAAAACCTAGATACTTGAAAATCAAAATTTAAATAATAATGCACTAAAATACATGAAACTTTAAGTGTTGGGGATCCTGAATGACCGAAGGCCCATATGCCAACAGATACTCACTATCAAGTTCCATAGAAAACATTAGAAACCATCTAGATATTTTGTCGTCCATTTATAGAAATATAATAACTTATTTAATAAATTTAATTTTTTTATCATTTCTTGCATTAGTGAAAGATCAAAATGACATTCAACATTGGCCATTGCATTTAAATACATCAATGAAAGGGAACTCTATGTGATGGATAAGTATCATTGGATACCAACTAAACACATGAACACAAAATGTTAAAAATATAAATAAAAAATTGTTTGTGAAACAAATCACGGTTAACTATTAGAAGTCATCGTTAACCAGATGACTCCCTACTACTACGAGAAGTAGTCAATGATTCCCCCTATATGTTCCCTTGGTTGCATAACACATAACAAATTTTCCCTTGCGGAAAAATGTTTCTGACAACTGTAACAATGTGCCTCGTGTCTTATCAAGAAAGCTAGTTGCAGGAGGTTATAAACAAGGAGGATTTCAAGGTGAAGATGGTAACATACATGGTTTGGATCCACCCTAAAATTATGTCTATCCTAGGGAATCCCTCATCCAACCCTTGCAGAATCTAAAATATCAAAATAATGACATGTTTATGTAGGATAAACTTGACATACAATTTCCTAAGGATGTACAATGGCATGTTTGTGTTGTCATGAGGGTCTTCATCCAACACTATGTACCATAGATCCATCCAATCAGCCTTGATATTTGGTTCTATGCACCAATTGATGGAAATACACGTCCTATTAGTCTTAGGAATTAAGTTAGTACTAGGGTATTGAGAGAGGAAAAACATCATGTCTTTTATTATTTTTAATTTTTCATATCATGATAATTAAGGCCATTTGCATAAAAATTCCTCTCCACATCCCTATAAGAAGCAGTGTTATATAATTCTTCTTGGGAATTGTCATAATTCTACATGGGTATTGACAATTGTGTCAATAAAGTCAAGTGTTTTCCCAAGTGAGAAACATAAATGGTATCCCTCTCTAAACATAGAACTTAGGAATTTAAAATATGCTAATTACACCAATATTTCAACATTTTGAAGTTGAGGAGGGTTAGGTATTTGGAGCCTCTTGGTTTTCCATGTCTACCTCTAGAACTAAAGGGTTTCTATTTTTATTTTCAAGATCAAGGTTTTGGGGTTTTGTGTAATGGCCTTGGTGCAGAGGCACCTTGGCCATCTCCCCACACAAGGGAAAACTTGGCATGGGGCTTTCCCAAGATGCCAAGGAGGGCCTAGCAACCCGAATTGGAAGCTTATTTAGAAGGCATGTGGGTTGTGGAAAGTTGGAAGTGGACACCCTTGAGGGAGATGGTCTTGGAAGCTCGACGGGGTGGCATGCCAAGTGTGCTCAGTGAGTGCATTAGAGTGGGTGCCAATAGTTGCAGAAAATTATGGCAACATGGAAAAGGGTGCATTGAGTGGATGCTTTCCCAAGTGTTACAGATGCATGATATGTCAAGAAAATGGGTGGAGCACATCAACCGGTTGACAAGTTGGGTGCACGCCCGTAATACAATGAAATCCTAAGGTGTGGCAATCCTTGGCACATTGGTGGTGTGATCAGTAAGTGGGAAAGCGAGTGAGGTAGTCCCATAGAAAAAGGAGTTGTATACAAATGCATAGATGAGTGCTTCATCTAGTAAAGTGAGCGCATGTCAAGGACTTAGCATGTGGGTGTGGGATGACACACGGGTGAACCCCTTGGGCACCCACATCTAGCACACATAGTATAAGTTAATTGTGTATCATCCAAGCTCAAGGAACAACACACAAGTTTGGTTGAATAGAAGGAAAGTTCGCATAAGTCAAGAATTTAAGGCACATTGGGGCGCGCCCTCCTCTGGCTGGAGCCAGAGGAGGGTGCACTTGTCTTGGCACATGTTCACTACATGAAGGTTTTCGAGCTTCACTTATTATACATGATGTGAGATCTTTAGTTCTTGGAGAGGTAAGTGTCATCATCTTGGGGAGGTTCCTTGCCTTAGGAAAGTATCTAGGAGAGGAACCTCAGTGAATAGACTTGGGCTGGTGCAAGGTAATGATACCCAATTATGACACGTTAGTTGCAATGACATTCTGGAAAAACAAAAATATTATCATTAAAATCAATTATTAGAGGTACCTACAAAACTTTTTCTGATTAGGTGTAAAAAGATGAAACGTAGAAAAACGGATGAACTTTCGGAATATATAATTTTTATTTATGGAAAAGTGGTATAACCACCCCAAAATGTCATTATTCGAAGATTGGTATGTTATTTTTTTTTCTAAAACATAATGCACATGTTTTTTTTGACCCGCCTGTTTTCTATGTACATTTTCAATTTACGAGAAAAAAAATATGTAGAGGCATAGGCAACAGAAAAATCTTGTGCGGGGCTATTTTTCCAAAATTTTAAAAGTCAATTTTAGATTTTTTTTAAATTACCGAAGTTAGTGAAGCCCTAAAACGACATTGTCAAGTTTTAATCCACCATATCATGGTCTAAAAATAATCAAAATGCATTTTTTTTTAGGTTGTAGTTATTTTCGTGCTCTTACGTGGGTTCTTTTCTGTTTTCGAAATAGGTAAGCCAATCAAAAGTTATAGGCCAAATAAACGACCTATGTTTTTCATGAATTTGACATGAGTGTAGTTTAAAATGAATTAAAAATAGAGAACAACAACAGATCTATTAAAAAATTATATATTTGGAATCTACACACAAAGCTCGACAAGTGTGTGCAATTTCATTTGCAGTGCACTCGTGGAGTTTATGCAGAACTAGTTGTGAAAAACATGAAGTTGTAGCGTTTGATGTTTTCTACTATAAATAAGGGATAAATCAGACCGAGCCTAAAGGTGCATTCCGAAGCTAATTCCAAGCCTGCAAGGGCACCAAAAACAATTTGAATTCAAACACGCGCACGTGCAACTACGCTCATGCGCGAACACGTGCACGCGTGATTGAAAGCGCGCACGCGTTAAGAACAGTGCGCACGCGTCCTTGCGCGTATGCGCTATTGTATGCCTTTGTATGGTTTATTTAATTTCCTTTGTCAAGGGGATACATGAAGTTGATGAAGATGTGATGATGAAGAAGATGGCAATGATGGAGATGTTGATGAGGAAGGGGGAGATGACAATGATGTTGAAGATGTTGATGATGATGAGATGATGGTGATGGTGATGATGATGATGATGACAATGATGATGAAGATGACGATGAGGATGATGGTGATGATGATGAGATGATGGTGATGGTGATGATGATGATGGCAATGGTGATGAAGATGACGATGAGGATGATGGTGATGATGATGATGATGATGATGATGGTGATGAGGATGATGGTGATGAGGATGATGATCATGATGGTGATGAAGATGATGATGATCATGATGAATATGATGATGATGATGATGATTATCACCATCACCATCACCATCATCATCAACATCTTCATCATCATTGTCATCTCCCCCTTCCTCATCAACATCTCCACCATCGTCATCTTCGTCATCATCATCTTCATCACCATCCTCATCAACATCAACATCATCTCCATCATCATCATCTTCTTCATCCTCATAACCATCATCATCATCATCTTCGTCATCATCATCATTGTCATCATCAACACCATCATCATCATCATCCTTCTTCCTCATCTTCATCAACATCTAGGTCATCATCTTCATCGTCAACGTCATCATCATCATCATCCTCATCATCATCATCCTCATCATCAACATTGATGGCGATGATGATGAAGATGATGATGACGATGTTGATGATGAGTACGATGATCATCAACATCATCATCATGTTCATCATCGTACTCATATTCATCACCATCCACCATCATCATCATCATCATCTTCATCATCACCCTCTTCCTCATCATCATCATCAACAACATCTTCGTCGTCATCATCATCATCATCATCAACAACATCTTCGTTGTCATCATCATCATCATCATCATCATCATCATCATCATCATCAACAACATCTTCGTCGTCATCATCATCATCATCATCAACAACATCTTCGTCGTCATCATCATCATCATCATCAACAACATCTTTGTCGTCATCATCATCATCATCATCAACAACATCTTCGTCGTCATCATCATCATCATCATCAAATGATGACGATACGAAGATGATGATGATGATGACGACAAAGGTGGCGATGACGAGTATGATGAGGATGATGAAGATGACGATTATGATGACGAAGACAAGGATCATCGTGACCATGATCATATGATGATGATGATGATGGTGAGGATGATGAAGATGGCGATGATGATGATGACAAATATGATGATGATCATATTCGTCATCATCATCATCATCTTCATCATCGTACTCATATTCATCATCATCCACCACCACCATCATCATCATCATTGTCATCCTCGTCCTCACAATGATGATGATGATGAAGATGATGATGATGATGATGGTGATGATGATGATGATGGTGATGATGATGATCATGTTATTGATGATGATGAAGATGATGATGATGATGAGAATGATGTGCTGCATATTTGTCATCTTCATCATCATCATCATCATCATCTCCATTAGTCATCATCATCATCATCCGCATCCTCACAATGATGATGATGATGATGATGAGGAAGTTGATGATGATGATGAAGATGTTGATGATGTGCTGCATATTCCTCGTCATCTTCATCATCATCATCATCTCCAAATTAGTCATCATAATCATCGTACTCATATTCATCATCATCCACCACCATCATCATCATCATCATTATCATCATCATATCATCACGACGAAGACGATGATGATGTGTTGCATATTCGTCATCATCTCCAACAACATCTTCGTCATCTTCATCATCATTGTCATCATCATCATCATCGTCATAATCATCATCCTCATGCTCGTCCTCACAATTATGATGATGACGACGACGATGATGATCATGCTGTGGATCATGTTGTGGATGATGATGATGTGTTGCATATTTGCCATCATCTTCATCAACATCATAATCATCATCATCACCATCACCATCATCTCCATTAGTCATCATCGTCATCATCATCATCATCAACATCATCATCATCATCTTCATCATCATCATGATCTTCATCATCATCATGATCTTCATCATCATCATGATCTTCATCATCATCATCATCATCATCATGACGAAGATGATGATGATGATGATGATGATGATGATGACGATGAAGATGGTGATGATGATGATGACGATGAAGATGGTGATGATGATGATGATGACTACTGGAGATGATGATGATGACTATTGGAGATGATGATGAAGATGCTGACGAATATGCTGCACATCATCCTCATCCTCATCATCATCTTCATCATCATCTTCCTGATGATGATGATGATGATGAAGATGGCTATGACGAGTATGATGAGGATGATGAAGATGCCGATTATGATGACGAAGACACTGATCATCGTGACCATGATCATATGATGATGATGGTGATGGGGAGGATAATGAAGATGGCGATGATGATGACTAATGAAGATGATGATGATGGTGATGTGTTGCATATTCGCCATCATCTTCATCATCAACATCATAATCATCATCATATCCATTAGTCATCATCGTGATCATCATCATCATCATCATCATCATCATCATCATCATCATCATCATGATCTTCATCATCATCATGATCTTCATCATCATCATTATCTTCATCATCATCATCATGACGAAGATGATGATGATGATGATGACGATGAAGATGGTGATGATGATGACGACGATGAAGATGGTGATGATGATGATGATGATGACTACTGGAGATGATGATGATGTTGATGATGAAGATGATGATGAATATGCTGCACATAATCCTCATCCTCATCATCATCTTCATCATCATCTTCATGATGATGATGATGATGAAGATGGCTATGACGATTATGATGAGGATTATGAAGATGCCGATTATGATGATGAAGACAATGATCATCGTGAACATGATCATATGATGATGATGGTGATGGTGAGGATGATGAAGATGGCGATGATGACGACTAATGAAGATGATGACGACGAATATGATGATTTTGATGATGATGATCATATTCATCATCATCATCATATCATCATCATCATCACCATCCTTGTCCTCACAATGATGATGATGATGAAGATGATGATGATGATGATGGTGATGATGATGATCATGTTGTTGATGATGATGAAGATGATGATGATGATGAGGATGATGTGCTGCATATTCTTCATCATATTCATCATCAACATCATCATCATCATCATCATCTCCATTAGTCATCATCTTCATCATCATCGTCATCATCATCATCTCCATTAGTCATCATCTTCATCATCATCGTCATCATCATCATCATCTTCATCATCATCATCATTCACATGCTCTTCCTCACAATGATGATGATGACGACGATGATGAAGATGATGATGATGATCATGCTATGGATCATGTTGTGGATGATGATGAAGATGATGATGATGTGCTACATATTCATCATCATCTTCATCATCAACATCATGATCATCATCTCCATCAGTCATCATCATCATCATTATCACCATCTTCATCGTCATCATCATCATCATCACCACCTTCATCATCATCATGATCTTCATCACCATCGTCATCATCACCATCATCATCATCATCATCATCATCATCGTACTCATAATCATCATCATCCACCATCATCATCATCATCATCATATCATCATCATTATCATCATCCTCGTCCTCACAATGATGTTGATGATGAAGATGATGACGATGATGATGGTGATGATGATGATCATGTTGTTGTTGATGATGAAGATAATGATGATGATGAGGATGATTTGCTGCATATTCGTCATCATCTTCATCATCAACATCATCGTCAACATCATCATGATAATCATCATCATCATCATCATCATCATCATCTCCATTAGTCATCATTATCATCACCATCTTCATCATCATCATCATCTTCGTCATGATCTTCATCATCATCATCATCAGATCATCATGACGAAAAACCTTATTTTATTGCAATTGTGATTCCACTTACAGCAGATGAACACTATTCGTAAAATCTTCCATGATGAGGAGGCCCTCCATGACTACTTGATTAGATCCTTTACATCTCATCATCTTCATCCTACACTGAGACAAAAATTAACAGGTGCCTTAGATTTTGATTAATACATCAATGTAAAGAAGAGTGCTCTGCATATTACATGAAGCCAAGCTTATACCTTCTGTGCTATGCTTTGCCAACCTTCCATAGGGGTGGGAGTATCAAGACTGTTATCCTTCCCCATAAATTAACCGGGAAAATATTTCCCAGCAAATAAAACTAACCATCAAAGTGCATTTTGTCACATTTGCATCGCCCTATGAGAATAAAATCTGATGGTAATTATGAACAAATCTGACATACTGCGATCTCACAATAATCGCACCTCCGAGCAGTCTTTATACAACATTACTATATATCTACTATGTATTTAATTATTCTTGATGTAATACATATGTTTCTAACTGAAAATTAAATTAATGTTTTGAAATCAAAATACACAAATTTGTAAATATACCCTTAAACCCCCAAACACCTAGAAGCACTTAAATGCACTTAGGGATTATGGGTTAGAAGAGGTCCTAAAGGCCTTTATGGGGGAGGGGCTCTTTATGGGGAGGGGCTCTAGGAATAACCCGACACATTTATATCTGTTGGGCAATAAATACAATGAACGTTACCCACCAACCATTGCAACGTCCAGCAAGGACGCACACGCGCCAGAGGCGCGTGCGCGTCCCTGTTGAACATAAAATTTAGAAAATCACCTGCATTCTTTCTCTCGTATTTTTTTCCTCATTCATCGCGTTTTGTTCGCTGGTTTCACGCACAGTCCAACAAGCATTTTCATGGTAGATTGAATTCATACACCATTTGGATAAAAGACACAATATTTGGGGCTCTATTTGGCTCTTTGCATTGAATACACACCTATTGGGCTCTATTTGGATCAATTTAGTAAATACACAACAGTTGGACTCTATTTGGCACCTTGGATTGAATTCTCATGCTACTTGGATACACATGAAGTCTTCTTACATATAGTGGACACATCAAAAGAGCATTTGACATTTAAAGCAAAAAGCAATCATAATCCTTGAGGTATGGTGAAAATTTGATCTTGTTAAATGTAATTTAGTCTTCATTCACTTGTTTGAATGGCATCTATTTTGGTTTTTCCTCATGAATTGTATGATAGATCTATTTTAGTCTTCTTAATCTTCAACATGGACAATAAAAACATCCTACCAAAAAAAAAACTACAACATGCACCAAGCAATGCTTTCAACCTTTCATGAAGATAATAAAAAAAATTTACTTGCATCACCACCAATAACATTTCATAATCACATTCCTCCATCTAGTAGACAAACATTTGTTGAATTCCTTATGGTTTCACTACAACAACTCACACAAACACCTAAACAATTGAAAATGAAGTCAATACCATGAAAATGAAGTCAATATGAGCTTCTCCCTTGTAGGGAATTCGCTGGACTACTAACATCCCATACCACCATCCAATACCATCCTACTGAGTTCCTAGATGTGATGTTGTAACTTTATATGTAGGGCATTCCCAATAGCTTTTAAGATTATATGAAAACATTATCACTAGATGTTGTTGTACATAATCAATTGCTACATCGAGCTTTAATAATCATGCACATCGAGTTTTAATATCTTGTTTGTTGTTCATTCTTGCAGGGGTCGTATTTTCGTTTTTCCAAAAGCGCATTGAATATGGGCAACATACGTAATAATCAAAGATAGTCTAGAAGGAGGCCGCTGCCCCCTGAAAAGGCCCATGAGATAAGAGAAAAGGCCAGGTTGTACATGCAAAACCGTAAAAATCAAAATGTTAGTGCCTTAGATCCATCAACAAGCAATGACGAAGTGGTTGAAGTCAATCAAATCTTGCCTGATGTCGAGTATGAAGGGATGGATGTTGAACAAGTTCTTAACTGGCAACCACCCCAAGAAGAGCACCCACCTGGCGAACACACTCCATTGCATGACCAATTACTGAACGAAGGGCCACAACAAACCATTGATGAGACTCGTACTTCCTTGCCGACTCCCTTGCCTCAACTATCAACCAGACGACGAAGAACTCCTAGACATATTCATGTGGATGAAAGTTCATTTTCAGGACTTGAAGGTAAGATGTCCAAACGCACTATTGATTTCCATTGTAACAAGATAATCAAAGATTTTTTTGAATCCAAAACCGATGCAGCAAAATGTCAATTGTTTCTTGCTTTGTTAAAATCACATTGTCTAGCTCATGTTAGGAGAATTTTGTGCATAAAGGTAGTTAGAAGTTCAGAGGCCAACAATCATGTTGTTAGAAATCTACAATCTGCATTTAATTTGATTGGAAAAACTTCTCGCACAAAAGATTTTAATGCGGCCCATCGTGTACTGTCGGAATAGATTGTAGACAAATCCACAAAGCAACGTCGCCTACTATCACACACATGTAAAATATTTAAAGTAGATAGAAAGAATCTTCAAAAGTATTTTTCCATTAGAGAAAAACTTGAGACCCCAGTCCAAAACGATTGTTGGGACTTTGTTGGTAGGTGACCTCGTTCAGACATGAAGCTCATTGATGCTGTTAAAGAACTAGTGCAAAAGTTTTGGCATGATAACACTAGACCGTCATCGAATCAAAGAGATGTTTTAAAGTTGAGAAAAGGTGTTGGGGGGGTGAACCCCATGTCAAGCACTTCCTTGACACCACACAAACAGAACTCTATGAGAGGTTCAAGAATGAGCACACACAATTGAACTTGGGCCAAAGGTCCTTCGAAAAATGCAAACCTTGGTATGTTAGAATTTGCATTGATCGCAGTACATGTTGTTGTAGATACCATGTAGAATTTGAGTACTATTATGATACATATAGACATATATTTTGTGGTTTTCATACTAACATTGTGCAGGATTTCCCTTCGTTACAACCACCGAATGCATCCAGAGAATTTATACATAGCATAATGTGTGGAAGGCCTGAAGGACAAAAATATTATAAAAGATCATGTTTATATGGGACGTGTTCCAGTTGCAGTGGATTTGCATTATTGAGCCGCTGCATCCACGCAACCTCGGAGCATGAATTTGGGAGGATGTCAGTAGAAATGCAGAACTTCCAGTACATAACATATCAAGTAGATAGTTCAAAGGAAAGCAAAAAAATTGTATTGGTGAAGTCACAGGTAATCTAAGTTTGCATGCTTTCATACTGTACATGTTGAATTTGTACATATATATTCAGATTGAAAATGTCACGTTGTATTAATGCCCTTGGTTTTGTGGCACCAGGTACAAATTTGTGATTTCATGAAGGAATTCTACCAAAAGACCGAGCATTATGTACAGCACATCCATGTAGCACGATGGATGGATGAACAGTACAGACAATGCAGGGACACCTTTCCCAAGGGTACAATATTGTCGGTTGTGGACTTTGCGGAAAACTATACCCTACAGCCACAAAATGAGATTCAAAGTCAATACTACCATTCATACCAAGTTAGCATAATGGTCCATATCACGTACAGGCATGCGCCAGAGAGCAGCAACGACATGAGGATGATATTGAAAGAGACAAAATTCTACATCAGTGACGATAGGTGCTACGACCTGCATTATGTGCAACATTGCTTCAAAATTTTCAATGATCAGCTGAAGGAGAGAGGGATACATATGGATCAGCATTGGATATGGTCAGATGGTTGTGCAGGACAGTTAAAAAATGCATGTGTTTTCCAGTGGTTGAGTATGTTGCACAAGACTTATGATGTGCTGCATGTATGGAACTATTTTGAGACCGAGCATGGAAAGGGAGAGCACGACGGGGCTGGAGCATGTCTCAAAACTTCCCTACGAAGGGAGGAGATGAGGTGCATGGGAGGCCCTCATATTCGGAATGCCGAATCCACAGTTCGATGGTGCAAAGAAAAAATGTCAGATCGAACCACGGAGCAACACATACCAACAGGTAGAGGACATGTCAGAAATTTATGGAATGTAGTTGATATAGATCTATCGCATTCTTATAGTTGTAGTACTGTGCAAGGCACTCGTGGATTTCATTCGGTTCGAAGCTCAAACAATCCTTTATTTGAAATATGGATGCGAAAACTTGCTTGCTTTTGTGGGTCTTGCAGCAGTTGTGAGTGGGATGAGTGCGAATCAATGGATTGGGTTGATGAATGGGATCATGTATCATTTGCAGTGGACCCACGTGCAGTTGCTGAAACAATCCAGTTAGAGGAAGTCCAATCCTCTATTTCGAATGAATATGATCATATATCTGATCTTGTACAACCAGGTAAACATTTCTGCATGCATATCCCAGTTCCCTCCTTGTTTTTGTAATTATCCAAGTTATCAAACCACTGCTTGTTGGAATATGACCTTAAAATGCATTTTTGTAGGACACATCTACGCAGTTGTCACCCCGACAGATAGTGCAATTGGGACGAATTATTGGTTGGCACAATGCATCCAGGGGAAGCAAACCCTCCTCGCATCATTAACGGATAGTGAAGGCATTACCTTTCCGACTGGCTCGATGGTTGTTCAGGGGGAATATCTTACAGTGGATGGAAAGGGACCAAAGAGCAATGGCTACACATACACAAATTATAGACCAGGGTCGCGGGTGTATCACTTTACGCACTTGATCGTGGGTACAAACATCCAACTACAGACAATGTCAACGAAGTTATAAAACATGGTACACTACTTACTACCTCATGCGGAGCATGAGAGGTTGTTCGAGACAATAAAAAACCGAGAGGATCCAGAAGGCCTAATTGACTGATGTGCATAGTATAGCCATGTGATTATTTATTCATGCACGGTTAATGTTATTCATGTTAGATGGTTTATTTGAGATCGTTATCTTATATCGTTTATTTGGAAGTTATGATTTATAGCCATGTGATTGTTTATTCATGTATGATTAACCCTAGAAGCACTAATATAACCCTACAAACATAATCTAGCCCTAGAAATGCTAGAAAGCTAAACTAACCCTAGAAACACTAATCTAACCCTCAGAAACTAATCTAGAATCCTAGAAACACAATCTAGCCCTAGAAATCCTAGAAAGCTAAACTAACCCTAGAAACACTAATCTAACCCTCATAAACTAATCTAGAATCCTAGAAACATAATCTAGCCCTAGAAATCCTAGAAACACTAATCTAACCCTCAGAAACTAATCTAGAATCCTAGAAACCTAATGTAGCCCTAGAATCCATGACCCACCACATGTACCCTCAATAGGGGGTATTTGGACTCCAAGTGGGATAGGATCACTATTAGAAGGGTTTGTTACCCAATCTATTAAGGGCCCAAGTCACATTGATTCATTTCCAGTATTATATAGCCTATATGCCGCTAATCAAATGCCAAAAAGTCCGGCTGGGAGAACACTTGTTATCTTACACACTCTAATTAACCTCTAGGAAAAGCAACAACCATTGCTCTGCAACCTGTGAAGGCTGCGCAAGAAAAAAACTAAGTGCTACTAATCAGAGGAGGGTAGTTGTCACTGGATTGGGAGTAGTCACTTCCTTTGGTCATGATCCAGGTACTTTATAGGGAAATCTTCTTCAGGGACAGAGTGGTATCGGTGATATTTAGAGCTTTGATTGCTCTGATTTTGCAAGTGTAATTGGCATCAATGCGATTCATTTGCTTCCTCTCATTTACACATTCAACATTGCCTTCACACAACCTCTATGACCTCTATTCCTTATGTAGCTCAGTCTCCATGCTTTATGCACTACGGTCATAATAATCATAGCAATTGTCTAATAATTCATAAACACATATGATCAATCATGACTACTCAATCCATCGTGATGTCGCATAAGTAAAAAAAAAATGAGACCAAGACTTCCTTGGGACAAAATATTGTTGATTCATATCTTCAATCCCCCCATCTATTACAGTTATTCTTCACAACTACAAAATCTCAACAATGACATAATAATTGGGAATCACATTCAACTCAAGCACATCATTAGTAGTACTTATTTGCAACTTTTCCATGATAATTCTTTCATAAAACATAATATTAGTAGCATCTTGTAGAATATTTTCTCATTATACGGTGCATTGCATCAAACCAATAGACAATGACTACTATTTTGCAATAAATAACCTCCAAAAAACATAGAACCAATGACATCATAGAAAAACCATAGAACATAGAAACACACTATGTAACATAATTATCAATGAAAAATATACTTTATTATATGTTAATCCTCTTATCCTACAAATGAAACTTCCCAATATTTTGTTGCTTCCAGTTCTCTTGTCAGATTTATTAGAAAATATAGGGAGATGTTTTTCAACAAAATTCAATGCAATTGCACATTTATTACATGTATATGTACATTAAGGACATGTAACTACTTCCTTAACAAAAAGATAAGTTGAGAGAAAATCTCTTAATAACTTAACACTCAACCTAAACACAAAGATATTATAAAAATTAATCATAAAAATACTCACCTAACACATACTTAGCTGAGAGAATATCTCAATTATATCAACATCCACTTAGTTAGGCTCATAACAACCACATCCACCCTGTGATACCTCATGTATACATCCACTTAACTTATGTGCACAAACTTCAACCATATGTGAACCCTTCATATAACACCTTACCTAATCTAGTAGGTCAATCACTCATAATAACCATGAAGTAATAGGTCATAGTATACATATGCAAAATTCTTCATATTTGCACTTGTATCCTCATCCATTAGCATACACCAAATATATTTGAAAACATTGCATTATCAATCCTCACCCAAACCCTATCCCTAACCCTCACCCAAACCCTAGCACTAAGCCATCTTCTCCATCCTCACCATCACCATCACCGTCACCATCAACGTCTTCATCATCACCAACATCTCCATCATCATCATTGAATCTACCTCTAACCCTAATTCAATTTCCTTCTATAACCCTAGCCCTAACCCTCACCCAAACCCTAGCACTAAGCCATCTTCTCTAGCCTCACCATCACCATCACCGTCACCATCAACGTCTTCATCATCACCACCATATCCATCATCATCATTGACTCTTCCTCTAACCCTAATTCAATTTCCTTCTATAACCCTAGCCCTAACCCTCACCCAAACCCTAGCACTAAGCCATCTTCTCCATCCTCACCATCACCATCACCGTCACCATCAACGTCTTCATCATCACCACCATCTCCATCATCATCATTGACTCTACCTCTAACCCTAACTCTAACTCCAACTCTAACTCTAACTCCAGGTTCCTCATTAAAGCCTCCATCATCATCATCTTCATGACCATCGCCATCGCCATCACCATCACCGTCAACCTCTTCATCATCATCACCATCATCATCATCATACGTGCCCGGTGGATGATTTTCCAGAGTTGACCCCCGTGTGCAAAAATTGCACACTCCCTCACTGAGCAAAACCTTAGTTTCCAAGATGGACGTACAAGATGAGGGTGGGGCCACCGGGCCGGAGGTGAGGGGCACCCCTAGCACTATCCCGGCGTGCTGAATCCAATGGAGTTGACGGTTCGTTGATCCGAGCCATGGTATTCATTCTATGGCTCGTCCCGTCTCGCATCTAGAAGGCCTTCAGGGACACCTGCTGGATACCTGCCGGGGGCGTAGAACTCCAACCGTGCAACAAAACCGGGTTCCGGGGAGTCCTACAGGTGTGTCTTGGCAGGTTCTGGCCGGGAACGCTAGCCACAAGTGCCCGGTGGAAGATTTTCCACAGTTCACCCCCGTGTGCAAAAATTGCACACTCCCTCACTGAGAAAAACCCTAGTTTCCAAGATGGACGTACAAGATGAGGGTGGGGCCACGGGGATGGAGGGGAGGGGAACCCCTAGCACTATCCCGGTGTGCTGAATCCAACGGAGTCAACGGTTCATCGATCTGAGCCATAGTCTTCATTCTATGGCTTGTCCCGTCTTGCATCCAGAAGGCCTTCAGGGACACCTGCTGGATACCTGCCAGGGGCGTAGAACTCCAACCGTGCAACAAAACCGGGTTCCGGGGAGTCCTGTAGGTGTGTCTAGGCAGGTTCCGGCTGGGAACGCTAGCCCTAAGTGCCCGGTGGAAGATTTTCTAGAGTTGACCCCCATGTGCAAAAATTGCACACTTCCTCACTGAGCAAAACCCTAGTTTCCAAGATGGACGTACAAGATGAGGGCGGGGCCACCGGGCCGGAGGGGAGGGGCACCCATAGCACTATCCCGGCGTACTGAATCCAACGGAGTCGACGGTTCGTCAATCCGAGCCACGGTATTCATTCTATGGCTCGTCCCGTCTCGCATCCAGAAGGTCTTCAGGGACACCTGCTGGATAACTGCTGGTGGCGTAGAACTCCAACCAGGCAACAAAACCGGGTTCCGGGGAGTCCTGCAGGTGTGTCTAGGCAGGTTCCGGCTGGGAACGCTATCCACAAGTGCCCGGTGGAAGATTTTCCACAGTTGACCCCATCTGCAAAAATTGCACACTCCCTCACTGAGCAAAACCCTAGTTTCCAAGATGGACGTACAAGATGAGGGCGGGGCCACCGGGCCGGAGGAGAGGGGCACCCATAGCACTATCCCGATATGTTGAATCCAACGGAGTCGACGGTTTGTCGATCCGAGCCACGTTCTTCATTCTATGGCTCGTCCCGTCTCGCTGCCAGAAGGCCTTCAGGGACACCTGCTGGACGTAATCCAAGTCCTCTCGTTGGTTTGGGTTTCGTGGCCCTGGAGCAAATCCCCATCACTAATCAAAACCCTAGCTCCGGAGATGGCCCGTTGGAACCTCTTCTGGCTCTTTGGGGGACGTTGTGGGGGGTCCCCTAGATGAAACCCGCTGTCCCGGACCCACCGGAAGCGACGAATTGCGAACCGAGCCACGATTCGGGTGCTACGGGCATTCTAATCGGGCGGCCCAGGGCCATTCAGGGACACTTGGAGGATTTGGCCCGGGGCAACAAAACCCAAATCGGCGAGAGGACTTGGATTCCATCGCCTCCCACAGGTCCACGTGGCCATTGTGGACCTGTCCAGGATGGCCATGCATGCCCGGGGGCCTCCGGTCAAGAAATGGCCCCCTTTAGCGAATTTGGCATGGCCTTCACTGAGCAAAACCCTAGCTTCGGAGAAGGCCCATTGGCACCGCTTCTGGGTCTTCGGGGGACGTTGTGGGGGGGCCCCTAGCTGAAAATCGCCGTCCCGGACCCACCGGAATCGATGGATTCGTGAACCGAGCCACGGTTCGGGTGCTACGGGAATTCTAGTCGGGCACCCCGGGGTCGTTCAGGGACACTTGGAGGATTTGACCTCAGGCCACGGAACCCAAACCAGCGAGAGGACTTGGATTACGTCGCCTCCCACATGTCCACCTAGCCATTGCGGACCTGTCCATGGTGGCCACGCACGCTTGGGGGCCTCCGGTCGAGAAATGCCCCCCTTTAGCGAATTTGGCATGGCCTTCACATTGGGGTCAACTCTGGAAAATATTCCACCGGGCACTTAGGGCTAGCATTCTCGGTCGGAACCTGCCTAGACACACCTGCAAGACTCCCCGGAACCCGGTTTTGTTGCACGGTTGGAGTTCTATGCCCCCGACAGGTATCCAACAGGTGTCCTTGAAGGCCTTCTGGATGCGAGACGGGACGAGCCATAGAATGAAGATCGTGGCTCGGATCGACGAACCGTCGACTTCATTGGATTCAACACACCGGGATAGTGCTAGGGGTGCCCCTCCCCTCCAGCCCGGTGGCCCCACCCTCATCTTGTACGTCCATCTTGGAAACTAGGGTTTTGTTCAGTGAGGGAGTGTGGAATTTTTGCACACGGGGGTCAACTCTGGAAAATCTTCCATCGGGCACTTGTGGCTAGTGTTCTCGACCGGAACCTGCCTAGACACACCTACAGGACTCCCCGGAACCCGATTTTGTTGCACGGTTGGAGTTCTACACCCCCGGCAGGTATCCAGCAGGTGTCCCTGAAGACCTTCTGGATGCGAAACGGGACGAGCCATAGAATGAATACCGTGGCTCGGATTGAAGAACCGTCGACTCCGTTGGATTCAGTCCACCGGGATAGTGCTATGGGTGCCCCTCCCCTCCGTCCCGGTGGCCCCGCCCTCATCTCGTACGCCCATCTTGGAAACTAGGGTTTTGCTCAGTGAGGGAGTGTGCAATTTTTGCACACGGGGGTCAACTCTGGAAAATCTTCCACTGGGCACGTATGATGATGATGATGGTGATGATGATGAAGAGGTTGACGGTGATGGTGATGGTGATGGCGATGGTCATGAAGATGATGATGATGGAGGCTTTGATGAGGAACCTGGAGCTAGAGTTAGAGTTGGAGTTAGAGTTAGGGTTAGAGGTAGAGTCAATGATGATGATGGAGATGGTGGTGATGATGAAGACGTTGATGGTGACGGTGATGGTGATGGTGATGGTGAGGTTGGAGAAGATGGCTTAGTGCTAGGGTTTGGGTGAGGGTTAGGGATAGGGTTTGGGTGAGGTTGATGGTGATGGTGATGGTGATGGTGATGGTGATGGTGGTGAGGTTGATGGTGATGGTGGTGGTGATGATGGAGATGGTGATGGTTTCATCTCGCATCCAAAAGATGGAGATGGTGATGATGACGAAGATGGTGATGATAATGAAGATGGCGATGATGGTGATGATGGTGAGGTTGATGGTGATGGTGATGGTGATGGTGATGATGGTGATGGTTCCATCTCGCATCCAAAAGATGGAGATGGTGATGATGATGAATATGGTGAAGTTGATGATGATGGTGATGGTGGTGAAGTTGATGGTCATGGTGATGGTGATGATGATGAAGGCGGTGATGATGATGGCGATGGTGATGAAGATGATGAAGGCGTTGGGGAATTTATTTATATCCAATGTATTTGACTCTAAGAACCTCTCATGTGTGATTATAAAAAAATCAGGATTCCCTAAACCCCCAAACATGCCCTTTCAAAGAATTTTTTTTATCTTTGAGTGTGGTATGGGTGCCAACATGAGGTTTTGTCTACTAAGGATGGATCTTGGCATATTGACCATGGTTGGGGTGATGACAATGAGGTTCATATGACTCCAATGAATCTTCCATGGATCATGGGGTAAAATGATCTCTCAAGTATTATTGCATGTGAACTTGCACATACCAAGCTACAACAAATCTTTCACAGGAGTGGATTTGTCTATGTGAATAGATAAGTGAAAAGATTTTAGCAACAAGACCTATCAATTTTAACTTGGAAGTATGGGAAATGTTCAAAGTGGGATTGAGAGGCTTGATGGTGATTGTAGTAGTGGGAATGGTATTGGTGAGAATGATGACATGATAGTGGAATTAAACATTAATATGGTGACCCTGGAGCTTGGATCCTAGCCTAGAAACATGAGAGCCTAGCCTAAAAACCCTAGTTGGTAGCATAAACCCTAGTTTGTATTCTAATCACAATGAAACCCTATTATGTATCCTAAGATCTAGCCCTAAATTATAATACATGTAAAGATTAAATCATTTTCATTGTACATATATATTCATCTGCATACATTTGAATCCAAACCACTATACACATATATGCATACATAAAATTAGATCGCTATCACATAATGATAAATTAAGGAAGTCCTAATTGTACATGGTAGTGGATGTGATGGTCATCAAATCAAAGGTGGCTATATCTGTGAGTGAGAATTAATGAGCTAGCTATACATCGTGCTCAAGGTTGTCCTATTTGTATGGTGACAATTGATTAAGAAATGATTCCATAACTTGGTTATTAATTTGTTGCATGATCTTAAGTGGACAAAATGGTCAAAATAAATACTAGTGACGACATTTCATTATGTAGAGTATGGCCTTTTTGGATCTCATTATGTAGAGGTATTAAAAATCATGTTGGATCTCATTTTAACCTTTTGACGACAATGGACATTTTCTATTTTTAAGTGTTCTTTTCCTAGTACTCAAGTTTCCAATATATATCTTATGTGCCATGAGGTGTGATTTGTCCATCCATTTATTCCGTTTGTTTTTAGATTAATTCTCACACATGATTTTGTTTGAGTTAGCCTATGTTTACAATGTTCTCTTAACATAGATACCATTAGAAGCTTTTACATGTGGAAAGATAAACCAAGCTGAACTACGATATCGAACTTCTCTTCTAAGATCTAGGTAAAACCAAAATTTACACAACATCACATCATGATACACACAACATGAGACAACCACATTAGACAACGAGATATATAAATCACATAACTGAAAATCCATGTACATCGAGGCTACAAAACTCATCCAAACATATACAATTTCTGGTGAATAGTGGAACATGGTTCCCAATGTACGTACAATGGCAACTCGTGCCCTACACAAAATGCGACAACTCATGCCGTAGATACAAAATACATGGCAACTCGTGCCGTAGATATAAAGTACATCAAAACTGGTGCACAAAAGTGCCACATTGTGGCTAATGTACATAACACGTGGTGTGTCAGGCATTGTGACCACCACCGTCACTCCCAAGTGTAGATCCAAAGTCGATCTTCCTACTCTTCAAGCTACCGGTGCCTCGGGTCTTGGTCTGCTAGGAGTAGATCGTCTCTCCGGGCTCTGGAACAAATGATATAAGATACCGTCATTTTCAAGCATTTGCAACATTTACCACATTTATAAAACAAATGTAGAATTCGATAATTAAATAAATCACCTATGACATGAGTGGGAAACGTTGGGGAGGTGTCCTAGATCTGCGGAGCCTCTTAGCAATTCCAGCCTACAACATTTAAAACAATCATTTCATTGAAAAGTCATAATTGCTTAAATTAATTTTTGTTAATGCATCAAAATATTTTCATAAATTAACTCGATTCTCATCGTGAACACTTCCGACGATGGACGTGGCTGGCCTTCTGGGCTAGCAGGTGGAGCAGATGGCTGGACAACCAACTCCGATGCAGTGATGGGGGGGGGGGGGGCGTAGATGTAGTGGTATCCACTACAGGTGCAACCACTGGAGATACTGATGGGGATATTGGAAGAGTAGATGCCACAATAGTGGCGGGAAGTGGGGATGATATGGTGGGAGAAGACACGGTGGTATGGGGTGGAGGAGGACCATGTGGATTATGAACCCCTGTCGGCTGTAGGATAGAGGGTACCGAACGGAAAGGGATACGGACGGTGTTGAGGGATGGTGCATGGGAGGGTAGTCCTGCATGGAGGGAGGAGGATGGACAAATGGGAGGTTGTGGACAAAGAGGGGAAGGTGGAAGGAAGGGGGGGCGTGGACGAATGGGGGAGGATGGATAGACATGGGGGCATGGATAAATTGGGGGGGATGTATGGACGTAGGGGGGTGGGCGAGTGGGGAAGGATGGATGGAGGGGGGAGTATGATCGGAGAGGGGGGGCTGGATGGAAGGGAGGGGGTGGATGTAGGGAGGGGTCTAGATGAAAGCGAGGGGGGGGGGACTCATGGGAGAGGGTGGATACACAGGACTAAAATGCGGAGACATAGCTGCTGGTGGAACCTACATATACATTTGTAATATCACAATTTAGTAAACAAACAATAAATTAAACCATAGTAAGTCGTAACAAATCAAATTAAAAGCATGCTTATAACTACACATTGTACCTGTGTATATGGTGATGTGCCAATCCCTGGCGGGGGTGGCTGATCACCGTAGTCACGAAACACCTGTGGACAACAAAATGCATCATGTTATGAACATGTTAAACAAGTCATTATCTAGGAAATCAAGATATTCAAAAAAATTGTACGAACTATCAACGTGTATGCCATAAATATAAATACTTGAGTAATATAAATGACATAAGTAATAACAAAATTGTGTCAGGTACTGAAAATACCTCCATGTGGGGTGCTGCAATTTCAGTTGCAGTTGCCATTGCTGCATCCAGGTTGGGAGATTCTACGTTCTCCCATCTCGGTGTATCAGCTCTGAATAACTGTACATTGAAATAATAGTTTAAGTCAAACAAAAATACTTTCAAAATACTTTACAAGTTATAAAGTGATGATTGAAAACACATTAAAAAAATTGCTGACCTGATCCATATAACAACCCTCGATCGGGCCAGGGAAAGTGTGCCCACAATGAGGACAAAGATGTGGCATTGTCCCCGTCGAACTGGAATGCCCAGCATGGCTACCATTGGTCATGGGTCTATCCTGGCCCTGTCGTGAAGGCCCTGCACCTAGATCTCTATCAATGTCACTCAACCTCTCCATTGTAGTCGCTGCTACAAAGGAGGTGTGTCTGAGGAGACCACGTGCAACATTCCTCATTGCCACCTCGATCTGATCAAGCTTATGGGGCAACTGAGGTGGATGGGGAGAGGGGTTGGGGTCGTGCCTCAGAGCCGGTGGCCCTCTCAGTGGGTTCCTCCTGGAAACAGGTCGATCTTGGGAAGAACCATGCCCAACACCCTGGAACTCGGTTATGTCAAAATAGTTGACATGTAAACTGAGGCAAAACTCAGCCCACAGTTGGCGAAGGAAGTACTGTGGAACCTCCCTATTATTGCAAGGAGGTTTATCGTACACCATGAACCACCTCCGCATCCAATTGTCCCTCCACGGTTGGTAATGACACCAATCCATGCAGACACGTGGCTTTGTAATGTTCGGTGGTTGGCCTGTTTTCGGATCGGTGAACATGCTATATAATTGGGCTTTTGTAATGTTCAAATCTTTTATTGCTTCCTTGGAGATGCCCGTGGAGTAGTACTCCTGCATCCTAGCTCTAAATTGAGTCATGTCGGTCAATTGCTGGTGTGCATGTATGAGGGAGTCGATTGAGTTCTCAATTGACGTGGCAAGAGACAATCGAGATGGTTCACCCGAGTTTCTAAGATCGTGAGTGTGCACTCGCATTTCATTTACATAGTGGTTAAGGTCTTGTTCAAAATTAGGTTGTGGGTTTTGGTTTTGTTCGGCATTTGGATTGTGTTCACGGTTTTCTTCGGCATTGGGTCCAAGTTTTGGGTTTTCTTGTGTTCCACCGGACTCGGGGTTAACATCTTGTTCACTCATTGTCTCAGTGTACAATCTGCAATAGAAAATTGGTTCATTGTTTTCAAAATTTGAGAATTATTTACAATTAAATAAACAAAAAAAATCAAAAAATTGATACAAAGAATGAATAAAATGAAAACAAAACTTGATATTTACCTATCAATTGCCCTGTTGATGAGTTAGTGGGTGTTGTGGGGTGGTTTTGAAGTTGATTTGGGAAACTTTGGTGGTTGAACTGATGCGTACGCGGAGGTGCAAGTCGCGCTTGGCCGGCTCAAATGAACAATGTGAAAATTGGGCACTTTTTTTTTTTAACATAGGTGCGTGCGCGCACGCACCAAGAACGCGTACACGCCTCGGTTCAGTACCGAACCTAGCGGCGCGTGTTTGCTACCTTAGGTGCGTACGCGCCATTTTTTTTTCCGCTAGCGTGCCCCCATTGCAACGAAAATGGGGACCATCTTCGTGCGCCCGCCCACTTGTAATTTGTGTGTAGGAAGAAGTGCATATTGGAAGACAATGAAGGCTGTGCGGAGGTAGAATCACCGCAAACATGTGGGAAGATTGTCCAGGGCACAGAGTATAAGAGAGGTGTTCTAGGATGGTTGAAAAGGTTGTGATGGGCTACAAAAAACTGGGATACTTGTGACAAAGTTCAGTCGAAGCATAAGAGCAAGGCATGGATGCAGGTTGTGAGCACTACTGTGGGTAGAGCCAAGACAATGGCAGAAATGCATTGCCAGTTGATGTTGTAACTTGAGCAGATGTGAGTTGGGCATGATCCTTGAGAGTTTCTGGGGTGTGGCATCCTCCGATGTTGAATAAGTTTACTTGTACCATTGAAATTTATAAAAGGGTTGTAGGCACGCCCAGCTTGGGGTGTCGCCCCCATATATATATGTCTTGTATTTTGCTAAGTGTTGAGTGTGTTTACTATTGGATGTGCACATAAGTAAATTGTCTAAGTTTAAATAACAAGTATAAAATAGATAAAGAGTTACTGTTTCCGTGTGTAAGGCCTAGTCCGTTGGACACCTACCAAGAAGGTCTCGCCCTCAAAAAGGATTCGAGAAGTGCCGCATGGGCCATTGCATCGAGCTAGTGAGCTGGTGACAAGTGATATTAGAGCTAGTAAGCTGTTCACCAAGACATAGATGAGTAGCCAAGAGGTGTCACAGTTTAGAAGTCTTTGCAATCGACACCATTTGTGGAAGGTATTGGGATAAAGGTCCTACCAAGAGAATTTGGGTGTTGTGGGAAATCTCTTGGAGAGTGTTGCAGAAGCAACATGCACTTGGAAGAGGATGAATGGAAGGCTTGCAAATGTAACTTATGTGGCATATTCCAGTTGAGTGATGGGAAGTAGCACTGTCTACAGTGCGCCTGACACAACTTCAGGTGATCGCAGAGTAGTTCAACCTATAGTGAAATGCCCAATGAAGGGAGTGCATGGTAGCATACGTGCTAGGGTGTCAAATTGGACAATTGCAGTGAAAGGGGAACTTGGAAGGAGTGTTCCCATGTTGCAGAAGCGCTTGGAAGATGAGTTCCTAGCAGACGATAGTGGTTACCAACACCGTGCAGAAGGTTCGTTAGAGTGAAAAAATCTTGTGGAAGGAAGGGAAAAGTGTTAGAGATCATGCCTCAGGAAGGAAGTGTGCCTTGAATTGGAAGAGGTGTGCCAAGGCCTGATATACTTTAGAACACAATTAGGAGAGCTCTCATCAGCATCACACACCAGTGTTTGGACGACAACAAGTCAGGTGGGGGAGGATGTAACGACCTTGGTGCAGAGGCACCTTAGCCAACTTCCCACACAAGGGAAATCTTAGCATGGGGATTTACTAATTTACTAAGACACCAAGGAGAGATTGGAAACTCGACTTGGAAGCTTAGCGAGAAGACATGTGGGCCGTGGAAAGTTGGAAGTGGATGCCCTTGAGGGAGATCATCTTGGAAGCTCAATGGAGTGACACGCCAAGTGTGGTAAGCGAGTGCAATAGAGTGGGTGTCAACAGTTGCACACAAGTGCGAGTAGCATCACAAAGGGAACGTTGAGTGGAATTTTTCCCAAGTGTCGTGGATGCACGAGATGTCAAGCAAATGGGTGGATCATGTCAACTAGTTGGCAGGTGGGGTGTGCGCCCGTGAAATAATGAAATACCAAGGCATGGCGCGAATTGGCACATTGGTGGTGTGAGCGACAAGTGGGTAAGAAAGAGAGGTGGACCCATGAAAAAATGCATTGTGGACAAATGCGCAGATAGGCATGTCGACCAGTAAAGTGAGCACACGTCAAGGGATTAGCGTATGGGCATGAGCTGCCACATGGGTGGAGCCCTTGGGTGCCCACATCCAGCACACACGGTATAAGTAAAGCGTGTAGCCTCCAATATCAAGGAATAATTAACAAGTTTGATTGAACAGAAGGAAAGTTCATACAAGTCAGGAATCTAAGGCACACTGGGGCATGCCCCTCCTCTGGTGGTAGCTAGAGGAGGGCACACTTATCTTGGAATAAGTTCGCTACATGAAGGTTTTTGAGCTGCAATTCTTAGACAGGATGTGAGATCTTCATTTCTTGGAGAGGTAAGCATCATCATATTAGGGAGGCACCCTTTCCTTAGGAAAGTATTTGGGAGAGGCTCCTTGGTGGATAGACTTGTGAGTTGCGTGCAGGAATAAGTGCGGATTGACAAACAGTGAAGGCTGCGTGGAGGTAGACTCACTGCGAACTTGTGGGAAGACTCTCTAGGGCACGAATTCTAAGAGATGTGTGTTAGGATGGTCGAAAAGGTTGTGATGTACCGCAACAAGTTGGGAGACGCGCAACAGAGTTAAGTTCAAGCATAAGAGCAAGGCGTGGATGTGGGTTGTGAGTACTACTGCAAGTAGATCCAAGACAATGGCAAAAGTGTGTTTCCAGTTAATGTTGTAACTTGAGCAGATGCTAGTTGGTCATGCTCCCTGACAGTTTTCGGGGTGTGGCATCCTTCGTTGTTGTATAAGTCTCCTTATACCATTGAAATATATTAAAGGGTCTTAGGCACGCCCAACTTTGGGTGCCACCCTCATATATCTCCGTGTCTTGTGTTTGGCTAAGTGTTGAATGTTTTTATTGTTGGATGTGCACATAAGTAAATTAGCTAAGTATAAGTAACGAGTGTAAAAGAGATAAAGAGTTAAGGTTTAAATATGAAAGGCCTAGTTCGTTGGAAACCTACCAAGTTGGTCTCTCCCTCGGAAAGGATTCAGGAAGTGCCGCATGGGCCATTGACAATGAAAAATTGAGACACATCGATGAACCCATGACAGTTTCAATCTTGAGAATTAAGATTTTCAAAGTTTAGGTTTTGAGGATTTTCCAGTGGAAACAAAACAAGATCCTTATTTATGATACATACAATGTTTTCATTAAACTCAAAAATAATTCCAATAACAAGAAGAAAAACAAATCAAGGATTTTAAGATAGATTAGGGAAATACCTACTTCAACAATGTTTCCCATTGGAGATAATTGTAATGCTTGTTAATTAGGGAGGTTCTTTTATTGAGTGGATGGTCATGTCATTGAGGGATGACATGGTGGTCTTCTTCAATTACATCTTCGTTTTTTCTTCCTAGTGTTCTCTCTCCATTACCACATGGGGGATCCATAGATATGAACCTTGGGGCGAATTTGAGAGTATTAGATACCCCGAAAACCATAGAAAAACCTAGTTTTTATAGCCCAGAAATCCAGTGACGGGATTGAGTTATTTGATGACATAAGTTTGAGAAATCCAAGTGTGAGCGACTGAACAGAGGTTGGGTTTGCTTGATAAACCCAGTGAAGGCTGAAATCTCAAGGAATTAGCAGCTGGACCTTTCTATGACCACCCTGAATAGAATTGGAGGGAAGGGACGCCTGAGGGACTGTGTAGCAGAGAAGGGGACCTTCCTTGTGTTGGGTGAGGTAGGTATTGTGGGTGCCATACTGTTGAATTCATTTGAGATGCCTGTAGCTCTGTGGTTGAGCTCACTGGCTTAGCATTGCCCTCCTTTTCCTTTTGTATGCTTGATGAACCCAACTGTGTATTGGCTTAGCATAGTTGTGACGAGCTCTTTTATTCCTTTTTAATTAAATTGAGATAGAAAGCTGTTCATAAATTATCAACCCAGGGCCACAAAGGCTTATGAGTTACCAAGCAAAATATATGCTAGACACTGCAACTTGGATGATCTCAACACAGAGGAAATCAAGGAATTACTGAATTGAAATTATGATGCAATCTTTTGGTGAATAGACTCCTAAAAAATTGCCAATTAAAGAAAGAATCTTGCAATCAAATCCAAGCACTTAACTATCAACTTCAAGAAATGTTCTACTATAATATACTATGATATAACGTTCTATACATTATTTTTTTTATATAATATACTATGATATAACGTTCTATACATTATTTTTTTTATATGAAGAACATAACACACATTTTATTTCACACTAACGAGATAATGAATATGCTTTACATTTCATACACATTTTATAATCCTAATCATCATCTTAATACTAGACTTGACATTCCCAAGGTTAAGAAACACTACACATTTGCGTTATGAATATTGATAAACTATTTTGGATTGGGGAGAGAGTAGATGTAAACATGTAACAAACATTATTGAAAGGCACACGTTAGAGAAACATGAAAGAGGGATTTATACGAACATCTAAGATCATTATGGAAGGTTATATTATAGATGAAGCGCCACAAAATAATTTAATTAATGGAATAATTTCGTTGAGTAATGTTTTAACATATCGATGATGTGACATTAAATATAAAAAACATGTTGGAAAGTTATATGATAAATGAAAGAGAATATATCATGATGTAAGATTAGAATATGTAAATATTATTATGAAGATTATATATAAGTAAAGAGAAAAATGAAGAGTGTCTTGATATGGCCGTTTTCTGATTTTAAAATTAGATTATTGTTAATTTTGTTATATAAATATATATACATGAAATTAAAAGTATTTGTATAAAAGTATTTATATAATAAAATAATTAAACATATATAATATAAATATGTAAAGGGTAATATGAATAATTAAAGATGATAATATATTATTATTATTATTATTATAATATATATATATATATATATATATATATATATATATATATATATATATATAGTTGTAGATGGGGAGTGGGGAGGTAATTATAGGTTCTAAAGTAAAACATGAAGTATCATTTTCTTGGACATTTGAAGTGATTCCAAACAACAAAGAAGTGGTGCATGCTTTGTATATTGGATTGGTTATATTACAATATTTGAATGTCATGAATGACATGGTTGTTGGAGACTCTATGATCTTCATTAAGAAAGTGAGAAGGGCCAAATTTACAATAAGATTAAACATATCTAGATTTATCGAGATAATCAAAAGAATAATTGTCGACTTCAAAAGGATAGAGTTTTCCCATGTTTGACGATGTTGCAACTCAAAGGTGGATGAAATAACACATCATGTAATTTATTTAAATAAAAGGGTGTATGTGAAAAATGAGGGTGACCCCAAATTAATGCTAATTTTATAAGTTAGCTTGGTAATTTCACACATGCATGTTAGAGGAAAAGGTAATGTAGACAGGAAAGGGTCATAACTTCTCCCCTTAGTTGTGCACTCCTTACACAATTCTCCTCCGTCACCCACTATAGTGTGGGTATTGACAACAACATGATAGTTCACCTCTTTACAAGTGGAATTTCAAATCAAGGCATGGGTTTCAAGATTACTACTATGTTGGATTTTTGGGTCATCTTAGGTAGAATTGGTTGGCCACCTTAGAAGTTTGAGCTGGTCACCATGAAGGTAATCCATTTGAGTCTTAGCCTAGTTATTATAGGCATCCATGTGAAAACACTTACTCCTATGTTGTTATATTCTCTTAGGTCTTTTCTAGGTAGTGGTGTTATTGTTAGTTTAAATATTGTAATTTGAAACAATTCAGAATTAATTGTAGTTCAATTCCATGGTTTTGAGATAAGTATGGTTGATCACAATCACCTAGGAAGTTATGGAAATTATGGGCTCATTGACATTTGTAAATATTTAAGAAGTATGGTTGGCCAAATTGAAGGTCTACATAAAACATCCTTGCATTCAAATGAGTATCAGATACTCAATTATCCATACATGCTACATTGGAAAGTACTTTAAAGGCATAGAATAAGATGAGACTAAACTTTAGTGGAACTCGACATACACGATAATATAATACTTGGTTTCTCTTAAAGATTAGAATATTTGATAGGTCATCTTGCATATTCCATTGGTCCAATTAAGAAGGAGTGGCTTGAAGATGCCACAATGCAACATGCCTTTAGAGGCCCTATAGACTTAGTGCTAGCTAAATTAAAATAAAATAAAATGGAATTCTAGAATCTATGAAGATAAATTTCTATGGTAGAAGCCAAAAATGTGCATGATTTTCATATTTATCATCAAGTTTTTATGTACTATCAATGCATTTTGATAAAAGACCACTCTATTAAGATATATAAATTTAGATGTTTCTCAAGAACACATACAATGTATATAGAATAAATAAACCTTTTTTCAATTGCTTTTAGGATAGTAAGGTTTATATATATATATATATATATATATATATATTTCAGGACATGATATATTTGGGCAAACTTTGAAGTACTTCCCCTCATTTCGAGGATGGTACCTGGAGTAAACCCTATAATCTTTAGGGAACAAGGCCAAGTCAACAAGGGAACAAAGTCATTACAATAATTTCTCATTATAAGCTCAACATGTCACTAACGAGAATAGAACCTGGGTGAAGAAGATAATATTCATTCCCACAGCTAAACAAACTACACCCGCATAACAATATATATATATATATATATATATATATGAAATTCAATGTGATGAAAGGGATAGATATCAACATGTAAAATAAAAAGAAAAAACATCTCATACATAAAAAAATATAATAAGCTATTATAAAAAAGCCAAAGTGAAATACCAAAAAAACAAAAGATTTCTTTTTATTAATGTAAAAAATCTAAATGTTTAATGTTATAAATATTAAATTAAATAAAATTAAATAAATTTAATGAAAATGAATAAATTAATTAATTTTAATTTTTTTATAAATTTAATTCTTAATTTCTAATTTTATTATTAAATTTCTTTGATTTGATAACAATAGTTTACTTAATCGTGGTTGGATTGGACCCAGCTGGTGTTGTTTATGTAATTTATGTTCTGAATCTGCTGATCATCTTTTTGTGAGGTGTTCGTTTATGCAAAATATTTGACTTCTGTGTTGTAAAGAACTCAATTTGATGTATGTTTGGGATGATTTGGACTTTGGCACTGGTATGCTCAATTGGGTTAGGGAAAACAAGAAGCCACTCTTCCTTCCTATTTTTATATCTTGGGCTATCTGGTATACAAGGAATGAGGTGATTTTTCAGAATAAGAAGCCTGATGCTGTGCAGTGTGCAAAGTCTGTATGTAATTTATTACAGATTTATCCTGAAGTGGAACATGGAAAGAATGTTGTGAGTGAGAGTTCTTTTTCCTATGTGGATTCGCAGCCGATTCTATTCTTTGACGGGGCTGCTCAGGATGGTTTGTGTGCGACTGGTGGGGTCATCTATATCAATGAAAACCATTACTTTTCTCTTCGTCTTAATGGAGGCAGAGGTACCAATATGAAAGCTGAGTTATTGGCACTTTGGGTTGGTCTAAAGGTGGCAAACTCCTTTGGCTTGGTGAATCTCAAAGTCTTTGGAGATTCTAGAGTTACAATAAAATGGGCCTCAAATGAATTCAACCTCAATGTTATGGATCTTAAAAATTGGTGTGCTCGTACACGTCAGGAGATTTCAAAGATGGACCAGATTTCTTTCGAACATATTTACAGGTCTCACAATTCACAAGCTGATCAACTTTCAAAAGATGCATTTGCTGGTCCTGAAGGGTTTCTTTTTTGGGAAGAATGGCTGGATGCCTGTCTACTTGACAGGGGTAACTTATATTTCTTTTAAGATATTTTGTTTCTCTTGGGATGTTAACAGTTTTTTGGTTGTAATTCCCTTATGATGGGCGATTATAATTATGTATAGCAGCTATGCTGAAGAACAGTAGGAGAACAAGTTCCGGTTTGGATATCTTGATCTAGGATATTCTCATCTATCTTTGTACTATTTGATTCAATGGAATAGCAATAGTACGATTTTTTTCTGTGGAAAAAACAATAGTTTACTTAGATTTGAAATAAAAATTTAAGTCTTCAAGTCAAAATTTTGAAATCAAATAGATGTGAGGAGCCGCTACACCTCGTAATATGAAGTCAACTATATAAATGTGATTAATGGCTTCACTTTGTAATAGGTCAAAGATAACGTTTAATATGTTTTCATTGTAATTATTTATTTGATAGAAAACAAAGTAAAGTATTTTGATTTACTTCTTTCTATAAAAATTATGTTAACGCATGCATAACTCTTTAAGTTTAACTTATCCACTAGGTTAATATGCTTATTTGCTAAGTTGGTATACCTTGTTTTCTAAGTTGTCATAAACCTTTCTTGATTTGTTATAAATTCATGTGATCTTTGTGTATTACAATAGGAAGATATAAATATATAGATCTAATTTTGTTTCTTATGAGGCTCATATATGATTTGGGTTAAACCCAGGTTTCTATACGGTATCATAATGGGCATTTCCTTCCATGCTTCTTTTTTAGTGAGTGTATTCAACTTCATTTCTCTAATTGCCTAGTCTTTTGTCTCTATCTCTTGTTTGATTGGATAATTTATTTATAAAGTTATGTGGCCTTCATTTTTTTTATTCTGATATAATTAATGTATTGTTGTAAAATCCTCACTATAGAACAATGTTATGGTTCAAGATCTAAACACACCTCTTGTACAATCAGTTCTATTTTCGCAAAATGTGTGTTTTTTGTTTTTATGTGTGGCACTGTGTGCCTGTGCACTTATTGTTGTTAAACCCTCTTTTTCCAAGTGATCTTGGTCAAGTGCTTGTGATCTTTTTTATTTGTGGCAAACTTAGCATGGTAAGGCTACAAAACTCTAAAGAATAGCCTGGCCACTACAATACAAGGTATAATTGGACTCTTCCATTAATATGGTATCGTTTTGTGGCACAATTTAAAATTGGATCACACCTCCACAAAACCACAATATCCCCGGTGGTTGCCACTAGAATCAATATATCCATCCAGGTTTTAAAGAGAAGAGTTATTCCTTGATCTAGATCTTTAATCACACTCCTTTATAAATAAAATCTGAACACTTCTATTTTTTTGTTGACTTTTAATTTATGGTGATTTGGTTGAATTTGATTTCTTTTATTCACTACCATGTGCATCATATATATATATATATATATATATATATATATATTTTAAAATCATGGTCTTCATATTCAGATTGTGTCTCTCATTTTCCTTTTCACCATTGCATTATCTGTAACTCCTTTCATGGATGATTGGGCCACCAAAAAAAAATTAATGGGACCAAAATATTGGTCTCCATCCCGGCACACTCCTACCACAACAATTGCTTTTCCATATGGGTGGGACTTACCACCAAATATCCTCTATGATCCTCATGTGGGAGCAGTTCTAGCATTTTTTCCATGATGTCGTTCAACTACCCTACCCCATTACCAATTCTTGGTGAGGATTAGTTCCTTACTTGGACTATAGATCGTTAAACAATCCCAGTGTCTGGTATTTGATTAGGGTCTACACAATTTTGGCCATAACCCCGGTCCGTGGGGAAAAAACATTGATATACTGTTGCCAATCCTAGATATAGTTTCAGGCTTAGTTAGTTTTTGAAGGTTTAATCATCGATCATAAACAATCCCAGTGTATGGCATCTCTTGAAAAATTAGTCTCATTCTGCTGAAAGCTGCCACAGCTATATTAAGCTGTACAGTTTCATTTGGTTAGATTAATATAGTTTCAAATCTTAAAAAAATAAAAAAATAAAAAATCCAACCATGAAATATTATTATTTTCTATTATTTAAATCTTTTAATTAACACATTACATGATTGATATTATCTCACACACCTCTCAACGCAACCACCATCTTTAAGATCCATGCAAAGTGACTAGAAAACACCTCTCAAATAGTTGGAATGTCTATTTTTCTAAAGCAGAAAAAAAAGTTCCTTCATATCTATTAGATAGAATCAAAATGAACTTAGTTTAATACATGAAATAAAAACCAGTCTTTCAACAACATATACCAACATAGGCTGAGCACAAAAGATCCCAGAGGAATCAAAACAGAGAAGCTACAGTGCCATAGGAATGTCTACTTCTATGTCTCTCTGCTCCTTTCTATTTTATTAAAGATAACGATTTTTTACATTTTAAAAATAGATTTCACATAATTTTGACAGATTGTATGCAGAAAGCATCATACTTTAACAAAATCTAGCCATTCATACACAAAAGGAAGAAACAATCAATGGCCTGATGGAGTTTAGGAAACATGTTTTACGCCTCAGTCAGGATAGATCTGTAAATCCTTTTTTAGATCTGTAAGATGTATCAATCTTCTTGCATGATGGTTTAGGTAGCATATTTTATATATCAAAAAGTCTCTGAACCACCTCAGTTAACATAGACTAATAAAAATCTTTCTTAAATCTGTAAGATTCAATCTTAATCAAAATCCAAATCGTTAAGCAGATAATTACCAGCAACAAAATTCTTGAACATAAACCCCAATTTCGACTTTCAGATAAAGGCAATCAAACCATCAAAGATAAGCTGGGCATCCAAAGTATCTGGAAATTGGTTGCCTTCATTGACTAAGACATGAACATAAACAGATAATACAATGATAATGATATATTAAAACTCAAAACCTATGGAACAGCCTCAACAATAAAAGCAAACAGAAAACTTAGATATTCTACACAGTACCCAGTTAACCAAACAGGATTTTGGAAATAATAATAGTGAAGAAACCTGCATAAATATTCGCAAGTATGCACTTGCAGGCCACAGATTATAGATAATATATACACACACATGTTTGTTTATTTAGCTTTTTACATATAATAACTATAGATTAACATATGCAGTAGGAAATCTATCAACCAGCACCGCCGGCTCAGGGAGGAGGCGGAGGACCGGGCGGGCCTGGCGGGCCGGGCGGAGGACCGGGTGGGCCGGGCGGAGGTGGATGCGGGTGCGGATGATGATGCCCGTGTGGAGGGCTTCCGGGACCTGGCGGGGGTGGAGGCCCGGGCGGGCCGGGCGGACCAGGCGGAGGAGGGCCTCCCGGATGCATTATTAATATGCTTCTCACCCGCTTGCTTGTTCGCTAACCAGAACGCGCCGCCGCTACTGCTACTGCTTTGTTGCCTCGGCTGCTTCTCCTTCTGTAAGTTCGTCCCTTCAGCTTAGGAAGAGGGATTTGGAAACCTGTGTGTTTGTCATCGTTGGATTCCCTATGAGGGTATATATAAGGAAGATTTGCGTGTCGTGTTGGACGAGGGTTTGATGGAATTCGTCACTCTTTTTCTTTTAATTTTTTCCACACCGCCATTTGTATTTGTGTCCACTCATAATTGGTCCTCGTTCAACCTAACAAACCGATATTTCAAAAAATAAATTTAATAAGGATTTGATGCAAATTCCGAATATAAAACGAGTTTTTACTGATACAAATCTCATATATGGATAGAGCTTTATCCTGATGTAAGATTTCTGTACAATGTTAAATTTTCTCAGTTTGAATTGAGGGTTTGAAGGGTAGATATTTCTCCCGGCTTCATCAATTTGAAGGGTAGATATATGGTGGTTTCTTCACAGTGATTTATAACAGGTTAAATCTTTTTTACACATTAAAAAAAATTACACTTTTGAGTTGAAATTGGATGTTTTTAATTAGTTTTTAGTTACAACATCTCCGTGCACCTCGATCGTGGATGCAATGCAGGTTTCATTCACTGTGGAATATGTATTGTCCTTCAAGACTTGTAAGATTTTGGTGATCCCCGGATGCGGGTGATATTGGGACAACTGGAGCGCATGCAGAGGTGGAGCCTCGACATGGGAGCCCTCAACGTGGCACCCCTCTCTGCATGCATTAACTCACCTGGCCTCCTTCTTGCCTCAACCTTGATGGCCCCTCACTTGCATTCAACTCGTCTCGCCTGGACGTCCCCTCAACTACTTGCTGGACGCGCTTCTGGTACCGTGACCATTTACTTCGGCTCTTTGCTCGCAGAAATGGCGTGTGCGAGCTTGGATTATCGCTCCTTAAACGCGCCAGGGGAAAATGCTGAAGCTATTATCCTCACCTCTCCTCGGCTCTGTCTTCATTTGTGTTGGTTCATCCAGGCTTATAGCAGTCCTACTATGCGGAATTCCTGCCATCGTCGACGTCTGCTTATTGCAGTTCTTCTCCACACTGCGCCTTCAACTATGTCCCGACCATGCGGTTCTCCTCGTCGGGGAAGTGGAAGCAGAGGCAAAAGCCAAAGGCCCATTGTGCTTGTCATTGAGGATGGTTATGACCTGGGTATCTCCATCACGGTCCGCACCCTGATTGACAATTGGGAAGCTCAATTGGTCTCGGACTACCTGGCCTCAGGTAAAGGAGGTGGTAAGATTAATGACCACTGGCTCATGAAGAACATGATGGGAAAACTCATGGAGGACATGATTTTCAGCTGGAGTTCTGTGAAAGATTCGGTGCTTGCTGCCAGAGCCAATCTCATCGACGTGGACGACCGTTTAGCATTTTTGGACACCTCCTTCTCATGGAGCCACCTCATTTCTGGACGTCGTGGTCTGGACAAAGAAAACGCCAGCGGTGGCAGTGCTTCGGGCGCTCCGACAGACGGCAAAGGTGCTCCTTCTGATGGACCCTTGGCTCCTCCTGCTCCTGCTTTGTTCTTGGCACGTCTAGCACCGTTCCCAGTTCTATCCACCATTAGGTCTCCTCCAGCAAGAAACTCTGCAACCCCGTGGACCCTGATCTCCTGGATGCTCGTAAAATCGCACCATTTCCTGTCAAGCTACTCGATGATGCTTTCCAGGGTGGCTGCCCCATTCTAGAGGAAACCCCTTATGTCGGTCCAGACGTCTGACTCGAAGCCCTCTGGTTCACTATGTTATTTCTAGCTTTTTTGTTACAGGTTGTTATGTTGTTTTTTGTACAAGTTAGATGTCTTTAACTTTAACTATGCTCAAACTACTCTCGCCCAGCCTCTCTCTAAAGGGTAGTTTTTTTGTATGACTCATAAAAATCACGACCGCCTCAAGTACCTACATGCTATATAATTTTTCTCTAGTTTTAGTTTAATATACTGTGAAGTTGTACCCAAAAAAAAAGAAAAAAGAAAGAAAAAAGATTTTGGTGATAGTTCTATTCATTGGTAAATTCTTTTCCATCCAAACTAACCCCGTTTAGAAGAAAAAAAAATCATACAATCAAATTTTAAAAAGAAATTACACACCTTCAATAACTAAATTGAAAACCTTGGGTAAACGTCTAGACTTTTCTCGATCGTCGAAATAACTCAATACCGCTTCTCTGGTTTGGCCCACCGAGTGAAGTGAAAACCTGTATGTGAACGTCTAGACTTTTCAAGATCTAATTTATTCAATATTGTCTACATCTTTTCATGAAAATCAAAGAAGTTGTTTAGTAATTAGATTTTTTTGGATCGAATTTGTCAAATCACTATTAAAAATGTTAATAGGATTAAGATTCTAATAATTAAATAATTCTTTATATTTCTTTCTAAAGTTGATGTCCTACGTGATGTTGAAAATAACGTCATTTTGCTTGCTTTTATATATATATCAACTATTACGAAATAATTTGTCAAAAATAATTAGTATTTTTTACTATTATTATAATTTTTTAGATTTTTCAAATTCAAAAAATATTTTTTAAATTTCAAGAAGATTCTATTTACCTAACTTTTTACAAATAATCATATATTTTACAATTTTTTTTATTATAAATAATTGTATATTAAAAGTATGTTTACACATGCCCTAGTGCTTATAGTTTGTTGAGGTTCAACTTAACACGTGGCATGATTTTATTAACAGGGAACATCTTCTCGTGATTGATGAAGTCACCCTGCATGATGAAGCGACAAGTAATGCTACATGTAATCTTCTGATTCCTTGGAAGTCTTTCTCTAAAAGTACGTTATTGGTTATGTCGGTAGTACGTGGCACAATCCTCATTAAAAGCCATATTTTCTTCTCATGGAATCCCTCACGACCTATTTCTTAATATTATTCTCTTAATTGTTTTTTATATGCAATCGTTTAGGAGTCAAACAACTTTGACTTCAAATAGTTTACCAATTTTATGTTTATGTTTATCTATGTTTTTGTAAAATTAATATGTTAATTTCAATATTTTAGGATGGTACTGACATTTCAAATGAAGTTTACACCTGTCCTCTTACTGTATATGCCTCATGCTCTGCAACCAACTACTTTTTGGAAAAAACTAGAGGAATCCTCATACTTGCATTTATGGCGAATCGGGCATTCATTAGAGATGGCAATCTGCCTTTTTTTCCTTGTAACACTAATACTTACATCGCTCACTTATGGACTTAAATTCTTATTTTGCATGGATGTTGTGAAGTAAGAATATTTCTAGATGGAGTTAGAGTGAACTAATTTCTTGCACCGTGGATATCATCCATGCTCTTGGTGTTGGGATTCCCTCCCACCATAGCGAAACCCATCAATCCCATGATGCGTTGCACTTTTGTTGCACCTGTGATCATATTGGGGCTCAAAAGATACAGTTAGTGGTTTTCTGAAGGGGAGAGGATTTTGTCCAAGGCCTCCAATCCCTCCACATATCAATCTATAGTCGTAAATTTTGTGGGCACAATGTTGGCATCAAGAGTTAGATGAAAGGAGCTCGTGAATGTCTTGCTTGCCATATGATTCACCCATTATACAATGTTGTTTGTGGCGCCATATTAGAGACCACCCACTAATCTAGCAATGCCCAAAGATCATTTTTCCACATTCTTCTTGTTTCTGGTAGCTCTGAGCACCACTTGTGTAGCATGGGAATCCATCTCTAGTGCTTTTGACTTTCGTTCAAAATGTTATATTCCCTATGTGGGCACTCCCACGAAATTGAGAGACTTTTTAGATGGAATTGTAGTTTTTCAAAACTGCAATTGATTTTAAAAAATGAAATGCGTGCGCGTTCCTTAACATTAGGTTTGGAGGGCCCGAAGCCTGATATTTCAATTAACACGCAGGATAGGTAGAAAGAAATGTGCACACGATTTGTAGTTACAAAATGCATGCATGATTTGTAGTTACAAAATGTGTGCACAATTTTTAGTTACAAAATGCATGTATAATTTATAGCTACAAAACATGTGTGCAATTTGAAACGACAAATCATGCACACGATTTTGTTGCTGTATATGTAACTTTGGAATGTATTTCATATATATTTATTGTACCCTTATTAGAGATGTGTTATTCCTCTATAAGGAAGTGTCGTCATGTGGATTGACAAGTGTCGCAAGTGTGTGTACTTGCCGATGGGTTATTAGACCACCATGTGTGGGGTCGGCCCTGAAATATATATATTATAATGTGGATGTACCTAGCTAGACAAGTCGGCCCCATAAGGTCACTGGGCAAACAGGTTAGTATAAATAGAGATCAGGTGATCTCTATTTAGATCACTCGGAAAAGTATCTCTCTCTCACTAAGAAAGTGGCGCACTAGTGAGGAGGAGGATCATCTGCTACTAGGAGACTATCTCAGTGTATTTTGGTTGTACTTTGGTTGAGCCATTGCTCTCTCTATCTCTGAGGAAGTTGTGGGGTTTTTCATCTTAGGGTTTTCCCCATGGAAATTCTGTGCTCTTGTCTCTCATGCTTTTGATTCTTGTGATGCTTGTCATGCTTATTGTGATTGTCATGCATTGATATACTGTATATGTTATTCTCTCAGTGAAGATCCTAGAGTATTGTGAATTAATGATCAAAATTTAAGAGATTTGTAGAATATGTTATAAACCCCAAAAAGTGCCCTTCCTCCCTACATCTCCATCCCTCTCTCTCTCTCTCTATACCTCACTCTTCCCCCCTCTCCCTCTCTCTTTTCATCAACCCTCCCTCTCTATATCCCTCCCTAAATATCTCTCCCTATCCCTCCTTCCCTATCCTTCCCTTCCTAACTCTCTCTCTCACTAACTTTCCCTCTATCTCCCTCCATCGCTCTATCTCTTTCTATATCTCTCCATCCCTTTCCCTCTATCTCTCTCCATCTCTTCCAATCGTTGACTTCATGTCACATTTCAATAGCCGAAAAAAACAAAACACATACCAAAAATAGAATGTGTATTCATGGTTTATTCATTGATCTAGAACTATCCTGAGAGTACATAGAAACAACATACTCCGATCTGTTGAAAATCAAATTTGTATACCCGCACTCCATGTTTCTTTTGCATACCTCAGATCTAGCACTTTTGTTGTTTCTTAGGCCGACCCATCATTCCAATGGATCCGACCACATCGATTCACACTCCACCATGAAAATCTAGGAGACTAAACAAATTTATTCAACCGTTCTCATAACAACGATTCCATCTACACTCAACCAGACCTTGATCAGATCCCTCTCATTGGATATTTAGAGTCTGCTAAGCTCCGATACCAAATGTTGGTTCTAGGACGCATGCCTCCCCCACCACTCTCTCTCTCTCTCCCCTACCATCTCTCTGCATCCCTCCCCCTTCTCTCTCTCACACACACCTTTCATCCCTCCCTCCCTATATATTTCTCTCACTCTATCCCCATATCTCCCTCACTCCCTCTCCCTCCCTCCCTTAATGTCCCTTCACCCCCTCTCTAGTGTCCTTTTGTCCTCTCTCCTTATCCTAAAATCTCTCTCTCTCTCTCTCTCTCTCTCACACACACACACACACACACACACACACACACACACCTCCCTGCATCTCTCTCTCTCTCTCTCCATCCCCTCCGCTCCCCCCTATGTCTCCCACCCACACCTTTTATCCCTCCCTTCCTATCTCTTTCCCTCACTCTATCCATTTCTCTCCCTCACTCCCTTTAATTCCCTCCCTCCCTCTAATACCCCCTTTCTATCCCTTTGTACCTAACACACCACCTCTCTACCCCCCTCTATCTCTTTCTCACTAAAATCACCTCTCTCCCTTTTTCCCTAACCTCCCTCCTCTCTAAAACCCCTTCTCTCTCTCTCTCTCTAACCCCTCTCTTCCTCCCCCCACCACTAATCCCCACTCCTCTTTATATCTCTCTACTCTCCTCCCCCTACCTCTAACCCCTGCCCCCCCTCTCTCTCTTCCCTTGATCCACCCCTAACCCCCACCTCTCTCTCTCTCCCACTACCCCTGCCCCCGTTCTCTCTATCTCTCTCTGTATCTCTCTCTTATATACAACCCCCTCTCTTCCCCAAACCCATAACCCTCCCCACATCTTGCTCTCTCTTAACCCCCCTCCCCCCCTACCCCTAATAACCCCCCCACCTCTCTCTCTCTCTACTCCAAGCCCCCCACTCCTCATCTTGCTTATATCCCTACTCTCCATGAAACGTTTTAACACATCCTTTGTGTTGGAAGAAGGCCTAGCGTTATCATGCCAAAATGCATGCACTAGTCCCTTCACTTCTTCTACTAAATTCATGTCTTTACATGGTAACCTACCACTAAATTTCCATAATTTATACATTTTCCTTTCTATTTCAAGACCATCTCTTCTAATAGGGTATTTTTTTAGAGTTTTTGAATGTAAATTGACAATTTCCGAGAGTATTTTTTTAGATTTTTTGGAGGTAAATTGACAATTTCCAATGTGCATTTAATCTCTTTCTTTCTCTCTCTCTCAACCCCCCCATCCGTATCTATCCCTCACCACCCCCTCTCTTTCTCAACTACCCAGCATCTCATCTTTCTATAAAATCCCCTCTCTCTTCCTTTCCACCCAAACCCCCTCTCTCCCTAACCCTCCCCCTCTCTCTCTCCCTCTCTCTTTCCAAACCCACCTTTAACATTGGACACTAGACTTTAATTCCAATAAAATAAATCCCAACTCCCATAGCTAAACATATAAGCTAAACCTTGAAGTACACGACAAGAAGGGATTTCACTCGAAGGTATAAAAGATTGGAAAAATGCCAAAAGAAACTTGAGCTGAAGGAAACGATTTGTTTGGTGAAATCATGCACTTAATTAATACAACAACTTTGCTTTGAAAAATCAGATCATCATATGTAAAATATTATGGAATAGATCGGAATTTTGATTATGTACATCGACATTGATGGTGATATTATGTGTCCGACATGTATGTAATAAATAAATAATGTTGTGAAATGATTATCTTCTGATCTTGATCACCGCCACTCAAATAGTTTTAGACCATTTTTATGCAATTTGAAAAATGATAGAATGATCCTAGATCATAAATGGCATTCCTCATATCATCACTATCCATTTGAATGATTTGAGTGACCTTATATTTTTCAAAAACCACTTCATCATAAATTGCCATTAAAAATTTCCATTATTGACATTAGATATGCCTGATTTCGAACAAATCCCCACCACAAAAATATGAAAAGGGTGGTGTGAGTTCCCATGCTTCGTCTCTAGGAGTGAGTGGGATTCACTGTGCAGGAGACTAGGGTTATTAATTTTGGGCACCATAATTTCGCAAAGGATTTGATCAATGTCTACACAATCAATAAATTAATCCAAGTTTTCATGTCAATTGGTAAATTCATCCATAGCATAAAAATTTGTGAAATGCTTGGATTTTCCAAATAAATCTCTCTAAGCCCCCCCCTCTCTCTCCCTCCCTCACTCCTCTTCCTCCTGTCTCTCTCTCTCCCTCCCTCTCTCCTCTTCCCCCTGCCTGTGTGTGTGTGTGTGTGTGTGTGTGTGTGTGTGTGTCTCCCCCTGATCCCTAACTCTATCCCCCCCCTCTCTCTAACCCCCCCTCTATATCTCACTCTCTCCCTAACCCCTGTCTCTCTTACCCTAAACCATAACCCACTTCTCTCTCTCTCTCAAACCCCCATATATCTCTCTCTCTCAAACTCCCCCCCCCCCTCTCTCTCTCTATCCATAACCCCCCTCTCTCTCTCCAATCCCCCTCTTTCTTCCTCTTCCCTTAGACCCTCCATATCTCCCTATACCTCTCACTCTCTCCCAAATCCCTCTCTCTCGTCCTCTCTCCCTAACTCCCCTACTTTCAGTATCTCTCTAATCCCCCCCTCTATATCTCCCTCCCTTCCTCCTATTCCCCATCTATCTCTCTCTCTCTCTCTTTGTCACCCTAACCTTTACTAACCCCATCTCTCACTCTCTCTCTCCCCTACTCCTCCACCTCCACCTAACCCCCACTCCTCTCTCTCTCTCTCTTGCCCAACCCCTTAACACCCGCCCCTCTCTCTCACTCTCACTACGACTAACCCACTATCTCTCCCTAATCCCCCTCACATCAAACTATCATCCACTTCTTTTGTTCCCTCTACATCCCCTCCACATTATCCCCCTTTTGTTGGGTTAATCTTAACTCATTGATAGAGAAAGTTAATTGACTTTGGTTATTGTTGTTATGGACCAATGGTACTGAGAGATACACCCACGGTATTTTTGTGGTGTAATCCTATAAAGAGGTTGGTTTTAATCCATTGTAATATGAGCATGTGTCTGTAACTCTCACCAATGGTCAAGGGTACCTATGCTAGTAGAGCCACACTCGACCATTCCTTGGTGGATTTGGACAAGGGGAATAATGAAGATCTTCTACTTGTTTTACTAGGTTAAGGGGTTTCAAGATAAATCATGGTGTCTAGATGTGCATGATGTTATGGTTTTATTTACTGCTCTATATTTCTATTATGTATAATAATGTTTGTTGCGTCCTAGAACCAACATTTGGTATTCGAGTTTGGTAGACACTCACTCTCTAATTAGAGTGGTCCGATCAAGATCGAGTTACCTTGATCTACATGGTGGAATGCAAATTGAATCATTGTTATGTGGGATTAGCTGAAGTTTTTTTTTTCATTCTCCTAGATTCGCACGGTGGAGTGTGAATTAGTGTGTTCGAATCCATTGGTGTGATGCATCGGCCTGAGAACATGGAAAATTTTAGGGGCTAATCTTAACCCAACGGTGAAATTCAAGGGTTTTAAAATCCTAATGGTCGAATTTTTTATATTACACCCATTTACTATCTTTAGCACACATTTTATTTAGAAAAAAATTAATAAATAGAAGGTTAGCCTAGTCATATTTAGGAAGGGGAGCTTAGAAAAATGTTTTCCGCCCTAAAAAATTCGTGTTGAATCTTCTCTTGGCCCTTGTAAATCAACTGGTAGCTCCCATTCACCCCATATGTCTACGAATGGTAGTTTCTAGGGGTTATTTCACCCTCCACCCACCCCAGAAAACAAGGTCATGGTTAAATTTGCCCAATTTTATGGGTCGAATCTAGTTTTACAGTTGCATTCTCCCTGTATAAGCAATTTTTAGTCTTCACTAATTCCTCAAATCAAGTAAGGCTTCATGATCCATTGAATTGGAATTGAATCTCTACTTTGAGAATAAAATTGATTATATTTTAGGTTTTTTTTTATCAGATCACTGAAAGGATGGTGTCACAGTGGGTCTTTGCATTAGGGATTCTTATCCTCAATCGATGATGGTGTGTCTCTACTAGTCCTTCAACATGAGTACTTGTTACCAAATCCATCTCTACTATGTCAACTCTTGCTAGTCGCTACTATGTCAACTAGAGGCTAGTAACGCTTTAGTTCTATTTTTGTAGTGGGTTTTTGTAATAATAATAGTCTTTTGATGTGATTGGTCAAGTATGATGGCTAATTCTTTGAGCTAGATGAATGTTCTAAATGTTACAAAGAACCCTTCATTGTTCTCATTTTCAATATAGGACCTTTAACATCCCTAATAATTTTTTTATCTACGTTAACAAATAATATCTAACTGAATAAGACATAATTCTATAGATAGAGTTAAAGGATAATTCCTATGTGAGCTTGTCTTTCTAAAATAAGTGTAAGTTTAATTGAGGAAGGTTTTAAAATTCCTTTTCATACAATTTTATTTTCTAGCATCCTCTAAGAAATTTGGAACCATATGAAGTAAAGATTTCAATGCTTTGGTTCCCTTAGCCTTGGATAGTATCTTCTTAGAGATATATTTAGATTCACATAACAAATACACAAGTCCCTTCTACCCTCATCTGACTTGTAATCCCCTAAGACATTTGGCTAGATTGGTATTTGATACTGGATTGGCCATAGGATCATTTCGATAGTTCAGAATGGAATATATGTTGTTTATAATGTGAGAGGACACTTTCAACAGATCGAGGGAGGAAGTCTCAGGTTATGCTATAAAAAAGGATATCATTGATGAAAACAAGAGATTTTTTATGGCTGAATGGAACCAAGACTCTATTCATGGTGGTTTGAAAAGTGGCAGGTGTGTTAGTGAGGATCAAGTGAATGAATTTGAAATCATAAACCCAAAGATGAGTGTGGAAGGTAATTTTATGATTGTTAGAAGGAAGAATTGGAATTGATAGTAACCAAACTAGAGATTAGGTTTTGAGAAATAGGTGGCACTATTAAGTTCATCAAGGATGTTTCCAATACAAGGGATATCAAAATTATTTTAAAGGTAATATAGAAACAAAATGAGCCATATTTCTTCCAAGTGAGAATGATCGAGGTAGCACGGAGAATTTATGAAGGTTTGATGGCCTTGATATCATGGATTTGTTGCACAAAATGTTTAACTTTTTTTTCTTCTTGTATAAATAAAGATAGGGTCAACAGTCAGATAGATAGAGGGGTAGATTTGGGGATGGCTTAATAATTTGATCCACTCCTCAATCAAGGTGAAGGAAGTAGGTAGTCCTTAAAAAAATGGAAAGGAGATTGGAGACCACTTTGTTGAGATTGGGTAGGTGATGAACAAAGAGCCTTACGAGTTAGGACAAGTGAAATTACACTAGTAAGAGAAAGCATCTACGCCATCCAACTTAACAGTGAAGCCAACATCCCCTTTATGAGAGTGGAGGCTATCACATTTGAAGAGTACGAATCTAACAACATTGGGTTAAAATACATTTAAGTTTAATAATTTTTCCCTCATGCTTGATGGAAATAAACATTCATTGTGGTTCATTTCAGATGTGCCCAAGGTTTAAAAACTCTAAAGTTTAAACACCTAGGACCTCATCATTCCCTCCAATTGAAAGGAGAAGAAATTTGAAAAGAAACTTTGATCTCCTGTACTGACTCATACCTTTCTTAGTTCACCTTTGCACTTGAGGATTTTGATGGCTTGGAACTTTAAACTCAAATGAAGTGGTAGGATTGACATATAATTGGGGTTGTTTGACCTTTTAGGAATCTATGAAATTATGAGTGCTTTCTATGTTGAACATTATGATAATTCGTTGCTTGAAGATAAATATATTGACTTTTAATGTCCTAAGACATTGAATAGTAAGCATAGTAGAAAATGTATGTTTTGGGTAACCATTATCAGGATAATTCTGGTAGGGGTGCATCTTCCTCATTGAGGGGCTCTTCAATAATGTCCTCTCCCTCTTCATTAGGCCGTCCTTTTTCTTGGTAAAATCAGTTTTGGTCCTTTTTGCACACACAATGATGATTAGTGTCATATGACTTATTACAATAATAACACATGTCATTTATTATTCATTAAATATTTCAGTAGCAAGGGGTAGTTGAATTTTTTGTTCAAATCATTTGTGAAGGAAGTGCCATGCCTTGAAAACAAAATCTCTTGCTTCTTTTGATAGTGAAAAATCTCTTGATTCTTTTGATAGTGCCTTAAAAGCAAAATCTATTGCAAATCCCATATGTTTTGATTGAAATGTTTCCATTAAACAAAAGTGAGTAACAACTATTCAATGTGATCTATACAATGTGGTAGAAGCATCTCAGTTGACTTGGCTCCATTCACATTTCACAAGCACTAGCACAAACACAAGCATGGTCACAAGAAAGAATGTGTCATTGTACAGAGTTGAACACTTGGGAGTTGACAACAATGCCCTATTTTCACTAACCCTGTAAGTCACCATTGATGAAATCCCATATTTGATAAAAAAACAATGGCTGAATTGGAATTTAGTTGGTATAAGAAGGTTGTTGTGTACTAATTTTTTTGACAAAAGATTCAACTTAGGAAAATATTTTGTTTATTCTATCATCCAAATTTTTGAGTTCCTCTTAGTAGGGTTCCATTTGAAGAAATTTGTGGGATTCAATAGAGACAACAATTCACAAGGAAGTGAGAGAATAAAAAAGAAAAGGATGAAAAAAGGTGCCAACACTAGAGAGATAAGATAAGATAATTTAATTAATGTTTGACTAAAAAATTAGGTAATGGGACTAGAGAGTACAATCAGTTCTAATAAGTTGTATGAGTGCAAAATGATACTCGTAAAACAAAAAAAATAAAATCTATAATACGCTAAGTAATACAACCAAGATTACCTAGATCTATATATCATTAGGAGGATGATTTCATTTAGAGAGTGTCCAGGGCTAAGAAGGCCTAGTTGAGGGACCCTTAGAGGAACCTAGAAGATGTGAGCAAAAAATCTCCCAATATTTGAGGCTGAAGGGGGTATTCTAGCAATGTGGGAGAGGGATAGATGATGCTTTGTAAACATTAATGTGGATAAAAGGAGAGTTATAATTATGCAACACTATTTGATGAGTTTGGTTTACCAAAATAATTATCCCCTCAAGAAAGAAATCTATATTAGCTTCTCAAAATACAACTAGGAGGCAAACGCTAGTATTAATGTGGTGCTCACAACTATGGTTCTCTTTGCATTCATGAACTAGATAATGAAACCTATGGTGCAATCAACTATTAGACTTACGGGAATAGGACAAATTAGGCCAAGACTAAAAGTTTTCAAGGTTTCATATTATTGTGCAATGATCCACCCAGTAGTATTCCAAAAGGTTCTGAAGATTCCCTAGATTGAGATCCACCTTACCATGTTGCAGCTAGATCTACAAGTGGAATTTTGCACATGTTAGTGATTCATCAAATTAGGTAAACATGGAGAAATGTTGAATTTTTTTTACAAAAATAATCAATTTTTTCTCTGAATACAAAACAAAATTTATATGATAACAAGTTTCCATGCTACATGAAATTTGATGGCCCATGGGAGCTTATCATTAAGAAAACTAGGTTTATAGGTAATGGATGTGGGGAGAAGCTGATAAAATGGTTTGAGGCCTATTCCTGGAATAACTTAGCAAAGGGAAAAAAACCAAAATAGATGTTTCACAGTATCTTCCTTTTTAAAGGGATGAGTCATGACTATATGTCACATCCCCTCCCGTCGATCCAATGCAAGGGAGGAAACATGACTAACATTCCAGGGCTTATTTGGGAAACTCAACCCCGTTCATTAATAGCAAATTCATAATAAAATAAAAACTCATGTGTGCAGATTCATACTTCAAATAAACACAACAAAATGATACACTATCCACACATAATTGCATCATGCATTCAACATATAATCATAACAGTCATCAAATTAAACATTGCAGAACACAGAATGAATATAATTTAAACCACAAAGAATACTTATCTTCAAAATGAACCGTCCAAGCAACTGGCTATGTGAAAGCAATGTTCCACCCAGCCATAGGTCTCTGTCTAGCATGTATTATTTCAGCTAAGAGACCACCCTCGAGTTGGGTTGTGTATCCACTAAGGAGGAACTAAACAAGCTCACTCACAGCCATGGTTTCACATCAACAGTCATGCTACGCCGACAAACAGTTTGGTTTATCAAGCATGCAAGAGACAAAGGAGGAATATGCTAATCCAATGAGCTCAACCACAGAACTACATGCATCTCAACTAAACTCAAACAGTCATGGCACCCACAATACCTACTACACCCAACACAAGGAAGGTCCCCTTCTCTACTGCATAGTCCCTCAGGCGTCCCTTCCCTCCAGTTCTCTTCAGGGTGGGCATAGAAAGGTCCAAGCTACTAAATCCTTGAGATTCTATCCTTCACTGGGTTTATCAAGCAATCCCAACCTCTTTTCTATCCTCTGTTCGGTCATTCACACTTGGATTCTCACAATTCGGTGACCAAATGACTCAATCCCGTAATTGTATTTTCGAGCTATCAAAAGTGAGTTTTCCTATGGATTTCTGGGCATCTAACACTCTCAAATTCGCCCCAAGGTTCATGCCTATGAATCCCCCATTGGATTTCACCATCCACATGAAATTATGGGCGTTTATGGCACTTCAAAACGTGGGTTCATGCAAAGTTTCGATTTTTGGTTTTTTTCATTGTTCGGTTTGTGTAATGGATGAAAACTGAAGCTTAGTTGTTCAACAATGGAATGAGAATTAGGAAGAACAAATTCCCATGAGGTAGAGTGACTTGTGGGTCAAGGAAATATAGCCCATACCTGCCATACGAATTCCTGGGTTGCCCATGCTCCATTGAAGCCAAGGACTGATTTCTTCAACAACTTTCTTACATAGAATTAAATGTTAGCAAAGAAAGTCAAATGGGTTCACAATATGACATTTGGATACATATGGTTTAACCCCACAACCCCCTCACCACTCCCTATTGGAATATGCATGGCCCCTTCTCATTAGTTGCTTCCATAGCCAGTTTTTGGTATTTTATTGCAATATTAATATTTACATCATTCTACAATGTTCCATGGCTTAATAGAACATGGGCAGTGTAATATCAAATACTTGAATTTTTAATAAAATTCGAGCATACACTAGCGAGGCTTTGGCCTTGAGCTCCATGCTAGGAAAACATACATCACATGTATACAATATTTACAATAAAAGCCAATATATCCTAAGGGTCAAAACGAGGGTATTACACTATAGATTTTATAGACCATGGTAACAAAAATCTGCACTAAAATAATTCCTAAAAAAATATAGATAGCTAAAAACTAAAAGCCACTCAAAACTACAACTCTAATAATGCTAGAATCTATAAACACATACTGCAAAATGTATATACCAAAAAATCAGTGGATGGATTGTCAAAAGTATATATGTAAACGAGCTTAAACATTAAGTGTGTAGCCTATTTCCCTGTTATGGTCTTATTCCATGGCCATCTTATTGAATTTGTCCATTGTTTTAAGTCTAGTTAGTATATTTTTGAGGTGGTTGATAGACAAGAAATCCATTGATGTAGATTCCCATTGTTTGGATTATACTAGCAACAACTTAGCATTTTTTAGCTTATGTTGGTATGCTACAATGAGAAACCTATCACAGGTATCTCTATGTGATGACCCATCTTACATAAAAAAAATTCTCTTTGAATGTTTGCTAGTGTGTTCCTCAATCCAAAGTATGTAGTTATTTTTGAGTTGTCTTCTTCTTTGATTGACTATATTGTCAAGGTTGAGTTACACACAACATCTTCCTATAGAGATGTCCATTCATAAAATGGTAGTCTTTCCATTTTTATGTTTAAGTTTAAAAATTTGAGCTGTGATTGACTTGCTCAAGTAGGTGGCAGCTTCAACAGAGTTCTTTTTGAGCAGATACAACTCGTTGAAATTTGCAAACTAAATTAACCTTCCCTGTGTTATTGGAAATTGAGATAGGCAGTCCAAAAATTTGTTGGGTTTCCACTTTATATATCATGAGCAAGTTGAGTTCTTGTAGATAAAGTTACCAACATTAGTTCTCAAATATCCTACAACTTGGGTTGTGTCTGTAAGTAATGGAGTGGTTTGAGGTTGGTGTCGACTAGTCTTCTTGTCTAGTAGGTGTTGTTTCTAGTGCATGAAGGCTTGCATAATTATGAACATCTAGTCACTAGTGCTTAACACATTTACAATCATTCTCATCACATTTTTTCCAAATCTTAAGGACTTGCATAATCACATACAAAGTATAATATCTAGCACAAGTTCAAAAGTAAAGAAAATGCAAATCTAAAGGATAGGGAAACTACTCCTTTCTACTACTTAACTAACTATTTTTTACCAAAAAACATTTGTAAAGTTTTCGTTTGAATCCCTAATTTTGATACGTAAACAATGAACTTATATCCCACTTACTTCACCAACACAGATATTTCACAATTTGTGGAATTAGGTTTTGGTCTCTGTTTTGAGTGTCATATAGAGATATCTGTCTTTATAAGGATGGATACAAGGTCTATGTTCTCAATGCGGTTCTAATTGAAAACCTTATTAGCTACTCATCATCAATAGGAATAAAAAAATTTGTTCTCATATTGGCTCACTCGCTATGGAAAACCAAGACCAATGATTGAAAAAAAAACAACTTTTCACAACTCTTGTTGTGCCAACTAAACCCAACAATTATTGCACTATAATGGGAGTTAAAAGAATACTCAGTTTCTTGTTCACAAGTGTTTACACAATACTTCAAATCTTCTTGCATGATATGTTGAGAACTCTTTTATATTTCCCATTGAAGTTAAATTTTGCCAACCAAACATAACATTGTTAAGTACACATAAACAAGTACACATAAACAACTATAACTCTACCCATTCGTTTGCCATCGTTCAAGCAAATAAGAACTCTGTTATGACAATGTGTTGTGGTTTTATATTTACAAAAATATCTCCGATTGTAAACCTATCCATCCAAACATCTCTAGTCACGTTTTCTTGTATAGTTCTAGTATGTAGGTTTGGATGCAATTACCATTAGCATGCTTTGAGTATTTAACTTAGCTTTCACTATATATATAGTAGGGTGTCATAGATGAAACTCCCCTGAAAATCATTATATAATTCATAATGCCTTCAAAAGTTCCATGTACTTTTAATCAAACTCCATTCAACTTACACTCCATTAATTGAAACCTATATGAAATAATAGTTCTTTAAAACATATGTGAGATGGCCTAATGCCTACCTTTCCTATGGTAGGAGTTTGTAGAATAATTATTAGTTTATTTACCACTTGGTACTTGGTTCTATATTTTTTCCCAATGAATTGACCCTTCTTATATTTTGGGGATCTATCTACTTGAAGTTAAATGGATTGTCTTAGGTGATCCCATTTCTACTAGGTAGCAACAACATCTCTATATTATTGCTATGTTATAGTGGGAATCCATTTGCTGGCCCCATTTATTTTTTCCCTTCTGTTGGTGCTCCTTTTTCTAGAAATTTCCTTGTTCTATATTTTGTTTCCTATATTTGTGTATGGGGTTTTCCTCTAATATTTGAATATATATAATGTGTAGGATTAATAATGTTTCCTTTTCAAATTTATCAAATGGCTATTAGAAACGTTGGTACCACCTCCCATCATTTGATTGGTAAAAGAGTGATCCAAATTGGAGAAGTCACATCATGTCGACTCTTGATTTAATTACAGGGAAGAATGCATGAAGGATTATAACTTACCTGCACAAATAGGCCTATTCTCATTTACCATCCCATCTCCTTCAATCTACGTGCCCATTTTCAAACCTTCTCTATAATTTCAATACCATGTTCAATGGACCCTCTACTATGAAATCCAATATGCATTGCCTTGTGAAAGCTGACAAAGGTGAAGGGCGAAGAATCTGAAATCCAATGAAGGTGAAGCACAAGGAATTTGTGAAAGCTAACTATGGTGAAGTTTGAGTAGTCCCGGGGTTGGTATTACTTTTGAACCAATATATACATATTCTCTTGGTTATTGGTTTTTGAGTTCATGAGAAGCAAGGAAAGTCTGCTCCTCCCTCCACTTATTGTTGCTTTCCTACTTGATTTATAAGTGTAGAAAAGAAGATGAACATATGACAACTTTTTCCCAAATACCAAGACAACTATGGAAATCATATCAATTGGGTTCCTAATTTATTCAACAAACATGCTTCTGCTTCATTTATTTGGTAATTATTCTACTTCATTTCTTTGGTAATTATGTGGAGTTCTTTGGTTTGGGGTGATTTCTATAGAGAGGATAAAATAAATTTGTTGTTGATTGTAGTCTGTAATTTGATTTTATCAACATAATTTCAATCGATAACTCTCCTCACAACCACCTGGGCTAGACCCAATTAACAGTGAAACAATTCGCATATATTACTATACTTATTAAATTTTGCAGAGAGGTCTATTTTAGTGTACCTTTTTGTTTCTTTCCGTTAGATGTGTTTTTCATAAGGAGGGAAGTATGAGTAATAGATTTAGAGGTAGTTAGTTTTTTTTTTGTAAGTACCCATAGGGATTTGAACTTGTGACCTTCCATTTACAACTTCTCACCTCAATTACTCATTACCAATTTCTCTACTCCCCGTGGGATAGAGATAGCTAGGTTTCGTTGGATTTAATTTGAAAATTTGAATTTAGCTCAACTTGAATTGTTCTCTTTATAATGAGGGAATGGGCATCTAAAACATTTCAGGAAAATATAATTTGAAGGATGCTAATTTTTTTTTTTTTTTTTTATCTTTTCTTCCACGAAAAAGTCAACATTTTAACTTGATCTTGTGCTAGAGTGGACATGGAAACCATTGTGATCTGGCTTTCTTTCATGGTGGTCTCAATTGGGGATTGAATTGGATTAAAAGAATCTATTCCTTTTAAAAAATCAGACTAAGATTTCCTTCAAAATCATGTGAAAACAATATATGATATCCAAAATTTATATAGATATTTCCATAATTTTGAATGTCATGAATTTATAGGTGGTCCTCCTTCAAAATGTTGGCCCTAGGGGAAGTCATATACAAGGGAAGTGGTGCTCCTATTGTTGTTTTGGAATTCTGAGAATCACTTTTATTTCCCATTTTTTAGAAAGTATGTGAGAGCCCATTGTTTTTGAAGATATATGTGATTGTAGCATGGTTAATGATTCTGTTTTTGGTTTGGAAATTATAAATAAGGATTTTCTCATTGTGTGGGATCCTTATTCTCAGTTAAACCATGATGTGTATCTTGTTAATTGTTACTAAATCTCTTACAAATAATATAATTGTACTAATTTTATAATTTTTTTCATGCAGGTTTCACTTCTGGTTTCTAGATCAGTTTGGAATTTCAATTGTGGAATATATAGTTAGTAAGATGTCAAACACTAATTGTGGGAAGAAAAATTCAAGATAGAGGGCTGCACTATCATACTTTCAAAATCCTCAATTTAGGAATCCACATTCTATTCATGCCTCAATCTCTTTTGAGTGGCCTATTAATGAGTGAGATGTCAACTCTTGCAAGAATGCATCGTATATCCATATGATGGATTGAAGAATAGGTTCCTCTAGTGATCAAAGTGAGACAATTGCACTTTCATAAAAAAACTGGTAATAAAATGTTGAATATTTTTCCTTAGAAGGTGACAAAATCCATTCACAGAAAAGGAAGTGGCCAATGGGACATAGGAGGGTATTCCAAGCGGGATGGATCTCACAATTTCCATTTATTGAACTAATACCTCTAGCAAATGAGAAAAAGTATTCAAGAGAAGTTAAATTCATTGCATATAGTTGGAAACTTGGCATAATAGTGAAATTGCAAATGAAGTTAGATACACCATAGAAGCATGTAGGAAAGGTGTATGTTAAGGAAATTGTAAATGGAAAGGATAAATCTGTTATTAGATGGAAATTTTCTCAGGAATGTTGACATAGAAAATATGAAGATGAATATAAGAAATTCTTAGTCAATAAGGAAAAACTTGAGGCAAGTGGAGGAACCATCATATCTCTATTTGGAAAGATGATGGAAATAAATTTGTTATCCAAGGTGATTCAATTATGCATTGTATTTCAGATCTTATCTAGTGGTCATCCTATGACAAATTTTATCCAAATTTAATGAAATATCTCTCTTTTCTTCAAGTGTCGAATTTTCCATATTCTCATTGGTATGTAATGAGTGGTTGGGAATGGGAAACATATATAGCTCAAGTAGAAAAGGAGGATATGAAAGAGAAGATTGCAAATGCCAAGTTTTTGTCATTGTCTTTGGATGAGGTTACAACTATTGATTTACTTTAGGGATTTGAATGAGCATTTATATGGTTAATGACCATATTCGGAATTCATATCTACTTGGGATTCATAAAATGAGTGACAGTTCTACAACATAAAATATTTATGAACTTTTTATTAATAGTTTGAATGAAATTGATGATATGGATCATTTAATGATTTCAAAAGAGTTGGTACATGTTGGAGTAGATGGAGCATTGATAATGCAAGGAAAAAGGAACGACCTTTGTGTTAGACTACAACTATCATATTTACCATATATGCTTGGTATTCATTGCATGGTTCATAGGATTAATCTTGCATTTAAAATAGTAAGCAAGTTCCCATTGGTTTCAAAAGTTGAATATCTTGTACATGAGGTTCATGTATACCTTTGTTGTAGTCCCAAATGATTTTTGGAGTTTCAAAAATTCCCCGACGATGTTATAAATGGAAAAAAAAAAGATACTAAAAATATGTTGATACAAGATGGACCTCATTGAAAGGACCAACTCAAAGACTATTTAGTGAGTAAGAATCCTTGGTAGGGGTGATGTACAAACATCGCTTCAATGTAGACAAAGCTCAGGATCTCTTTCGACTAATTGAAATATAGATATTATTAACATTGGATGGAATGATTTCTATGCTACATGAAATGGATATCCTTGTGGAAATGTCCCAGGTTCACACAATTTACATTGCATAATACACAAATGCAAGAAAATTAGCACACATTGCATTGGACAATTTGTATATGATGGAAAAGTATTTTATAGGTATTTTATTGGAATAGGGTCATCAATATAGAAAATGCTGATCTTTTTAAAGTTTGATGAAAAGGGATGCTATGTATGGTAGTGCATGGGTATATGGTTCCCTTTCATTATATTCGTAAGATAGGATGAACCACCAAAGAGTTCCCCGTGTCAAGAGAACAATTTGACAATGTTGTGATTTCATTGAGATGTAACTTGATATAAATTGCAAAATCACTACCATCAGAGCTAAGAGAACGATTTCCTTGAGATGATTTGTTGGAGGACATGTCTGTGGTATACCCTCAATATTGGAACAATTGTCAAAGTACAAAAACTTTAAGGGAGGACTTTTTCGCAAAAATAGAGGTTTTAGTGAGCCACTTTTGTCGAGAGACCCAGATACATGGAGAACATATTCAAGGTATTTTGGATGAGGAAAAATTGTTTGAACAATCCCAATGCTTTGGTGAAACAATGTGGGATGAATTTATAAATTGGAGAATCCTCTAGACTGTGGTGCAATAACAAGATTATTGACTCTTTTAGGTGCTAGTCAATACCTACAAGAAAACATATCCAAATATTTAAAATTAGTGGATTTATGTCAAATCATGATTTTGGGATCAATGGAGGATGAGATAATGTTTAGTGCACTTTCATTCTTGAAGTCAAATTTGAGGAACAAGCTTGATAAAAACATGGATACATGTTTAATATTATATGCAACAAAGTATGACGTTAGCAATTTTCTACATGAAAGAGCACTAGCTCTTTGGTGATCAGATTGTGATAGAAGGGGAGAACGCAATATAATGACTTTATATGATGAACTTGATATGGAACATAATGTTTTGCAAGATCATAATGACAATCCATTAGGAGAAGATAGTGTTCAAAATGTAGAAAATGAGGACCAAGCTGGGAATTTCAATTGGGGATTTGAAAGTTGATAGAGTCCAATATTTTAATCTAATTCAATATACATGAGGGGACTCTTATTTTGGTATATGTGTTCAATAATACATTGGTGGTGCAATATTACTATGTCAATTTGAGGTTGGATTTCAGGTAAAAATAATTTCTATATTTTGTATTTTCATTGTAACACTGGAGCTACATTTCCTTCATGCATGTTATTTCAAGATTGATTTTTTGATATTTAATTAATACATTGTCTCTTTCTTGTGTGTGACATGAAATGAAGCTAGATTTGATGAAGTTGGGACTTGTATCTTTTCAGATAGATAGTGTTATAGTATCAAATGATAAATAACTAATTTAACAAGACTCTCTCTAGGCAACGACGGGCTCATTTAAGTACATGAAATTCTTTAAGGTAGCAAGATCATTATATGTCAATTTGAGGTTGCACTTCAGGTAAAAATAGATCCTATATTTTTGTTTTCATTGTAACATTGATGATTGGAGCTATATTTCTTTGATGCAAGTTATTTTAAGATTGTTTTTTTTATATATTTAACTACTGCATTGTCTCTTTCTTGTTTGTGACATGAAATGAAGTTGGAATTTGACAAAGCTAGGACCTATCTCTTCACATTGATAGTGTCCTAGTATTAAATGATAAACAATATAAAAATACATCCACTAAGCAACAATGGACTCATTCAAGTAGATGAAACTGTTTTAATGTCTAGCTCTGATATCTTGGAAAATTTCTATGGTTTGTTTTCTACTTGTGTTTGAAGTATTTACCGAATTTGGAATTTTGGGTTTATTTTGGTTAAAGATTGTGTTAGTCCCTTGAATGCTTCTAGTTCTCAATTGATTCTTGACTGAACCCTTTGTTGCAGCTTGATTGGTTTCATTTGATTTCCATTGATTCAAGGGTTTGAGGAAAGATTTTTTTAATTTCCTTTCACTTGCATGAACTAGGAATCTTCACTTTTTAGAATCTACTATACTTATTTTATATTTTCCATGAAAAAACTTATCAATATTCGGAATGGGAAATGAGATCAACATATCTAAGCGAAGAGAAAAATGGTCTATGCACTAGGTTCCTATGCATTCATCATATGAAACCTATGGGCATGAGACCGAAATTCACCTAATTCAATTGGCATAAGTTTCATATGTCATGGTTTAAAATTGTTATTAAAGCCCCATTTCATTCTTTGTGAATATTGAATGGAAATGAAAAAATCGATTGTTGGCCTTGATTAAATAACAAGCTATGTGACTAATAAATTCAAGCTTCCATTGAATCTAGCACAAAATATTATGATAATCAAGAGATGTTGGAAAAGATCTCAAGAGGAGTTGCAGTTTTATTAATATATTGTCGACTCCGAGATCAGTCATGCTTTTTTTTGTTTAGATGGTTTACTGCAATTATTATTACACATATGTGAGAAATTTTGAATTATTACACATATAAGAATGCATGATAATTTCTTGGGATTTTTTGATCCCAACCAGTTTCTTTTCTAAATGGATAAAATAATTTTGTGCAATTTAGTATGTATGTATGATGCCTCCTTTGTAGAGTCATAAATATTCTTAAGCATTGAGTATTTGTTTCACTACCTCTCTATCTTGTGAAGGAGGGCCTCTTATATGTTCTGATGGGCATACCATTTTGGAATAATGGAATTTTCTGCCATCTCAAGCGGCTTATTCAATTTATTCCATTATCTGTGTAATGTTTTCAATTGCATGTATAAGGTAGGGACTATTATCTGAACATGGGTTGTCTATGTCCACATGATAGATCATTTCACATATAGGTTCTACTAATTCAACAACAAATTTAATCCCTGCCAAAAATTGATCATCCAAAATCATATGTTTTACCTCAATGGTTGTTTGATGTAGATTGCTTCTAGATTTCCGACATCTCATTGAAAATCATGAAAGGTAATGTCACGTCCCCATTTTGACCCCCCTTCGCATTAAATCGTAAATGATGTAAATATTGTTACTTAATCATGGTGAGGAGCTCAAGGCCAAGGCCCCACCATTGATTTAACATTTTATGTATCGGAAAATAAAGAAATAGATGCCTATGGTTCTTGTGCTAGATAGGCACAATGTATATAAGACATCATGTAATTACGAATTCTTAATGAAAAAACCCACAACCGGCTATGCAATGCAACAAAAGAGATGGGGCATGAATCTCCAAGGAATAGGGAGGGAAATTATCCAAACCCTTGAGCCAAAGGTGTTAATCCATGTGTCAATGAGAAATCCCATAAACCACCAACTACCCATTTTGGGTTATGGACCCAATCATTTAATTCTTCCAAGAAATTGGTTAAGGCAGTTAATGCCTTGGAAATGAAGAAGTATGGCAGCCAATTTCGTGCATGGGCAAGCCATCAACCTGGAAATTCGTGTTTTTGCTTGTTGGGCAAGAAAACACCCACGAAATGGTTCCCAAAGCCATTCTGAAGGAGGAGTCTTCACTCATTCATGCAGTTGGAGCTAGCTGGGTCTTTCCCTACACGTTTTTCATCCAAATCCTGCATTTTTCCATGCCTGGGAGTTCGTTTTTGCATATACAGTAGCTTGGGAGAGAAGAGCCACGCTTTGGGGACTGTATGGAGGTCGTTTTTGCCCCCGAATGTCCAAGGACGTTTTTCTAAAAACGGATTGGCTTCCCAGGGTTGTTTCCCCATCTTCCCATTTCGTTTTTGGGTGTTCCCACGTTTTTCTGAGTTAGCTGAAACCCCATCTCATGGATCTCACTGTAAAAACGTTTTATCCTGCCCCATAATTGGGTTCTGCTGTTGTGTGCATCCTCGTTTTTGGTTTGAACCTGTGAATTGAAGTTTTGGAGTGGTAGTGGACAGAAGTGGCTTGATAAACCTAGTGGGGGAGACAACCTCTCAAGAAGATCAAGAGGGCTTTGGTTACTCTTCTATGCATACCCTGAGAGCATTAGATAGGGAAGGTATGGCTTGAGGGATTGTACAGCAGTGAAAAGAATACGTCCTTGTGCTGGGTGTGTAGGTATTGTGGGTGCCAAGCTAGATAGATCTTGCAAGGTTATCCCTGGCTCTGTGCTGGAGCTCACTAGCTTAGCAATTCTTCCTTTCCATCTCCTAGCAGCCTGATAAACCCAATTGTAGATTGGCTTGGCTCATCCTGGTGTATGCTTGGCTATGTGTGAGTCTGCTGTTCCCTGGTTCCTTGTAGAGATCATGCCCAGCTCGGGGATGGCAGTGGTGTTGAGAGATTGAGGAGCACACTGGCCTACGGTTGGGTGGAACGTTGCAGTTGCATAGCCAGTTGTGTGGACTACTTTCGCATAAGATAATTATTCTCCTGTATTAACTTGCAATTACTTATTTGATGAACATCTTAAATGTATGGTGGAGGTGCAATTCTTAATATTCCGCTGTGTTTTTCTTAAAAATCATACATTTCCATATGTCTCTGTTATATTATGTGAATGCTATGGTTAAAAGTTTCATGGGGCTAGATGCCCAGTTTAGTACCACGTCCATTATGCACTTTCACATGTATAACTTCATTGTAATCTGAATGCTTGTTTAAGATGTATGGGGTTGGATGCCTGGTTTAACGTCACGATCCTCTCCATCTAGCTGGTATGATGGGAGGGGACGTGATAGGTAAAATCCCCCCTCCTACCTATTAGTGGTTGAAGAAAAGTGTAATAAGTGGCCAAGGGTCCATTATAGAATTTCAATTAGAGAACTTCTTAAGACAAGGGCATAGATTAGGTATGAATTTATATATATTTGTGTGTGTGTGTGTGTGTAAATGGAGCTTCTGATGGGAGCCTAGTTTTAATTTCTAATATTTCAACACCATACTCTATAGTTCTTTAGGTTCCAAAATTTCACCAATCTCTCTATTTCCGATTCTTCAAATCAATCACTTCAATCAGCCACAACTCTATTCATTCACTAGAAATATCTGAAATGTATTGGTATATTCATCAAAGCAATCAAATTTTGGTTGTATAGGGAACCATATTTTTGTAGTTCCGTTAATAGAGAATAATTTCTTCATTTATTCGAATGTAGAACTAGGGAATTCATTTGAAAAATGTATGTTTTCTTGCAAATGAAATAACGGTCTTTCATTTTTTTTATTTCTTCTTCTTCCAACAAATCTTTGCAACATTCTAAAGTTTGCAGAGTAACTCCATGAACATTTTTTTTGCCAACATAATTGCTTAAATTTTTCTTTGCATTTATGTATCAAGTCTCTATAATAAACAATTTCCAATGGAGTATCCTTCAATTTGAGATCATCTTGGATAAGATCACCACGATTATTAGCAAAGTAAGCTATATAATTGATTCTTCAGAAATGATCCATATGAAGTCTATATTTAGAGGTTAAATCTAACCATTTAGAAGAATATTAATCAAAATGCTTTAAATTTAGCAATTTCATTTAATTTCATTTTGTTGAGTTGACTCACTACTTCTTGAATCTATTGGCAGTCTCTGGAACAAACCATGTCCTTAGAAGAGAATCAAGGGATGCTAATCCTAAATGAATAAAAATATATCTTTGATCTTATGGTTGTGATATCCATCCATCATACACATTCCTGTTATTCTTCTTTTCACAAATGCAATTATTGTTCAAATGTCTAGGTTATTGATTACTTGAAACTAGTACAAGCTTCCCATCCAGATTATAATAAAATATTCAATATTGGTAGAATCATTTAAATCAAGCACATATCCACTTGTACTTGCGTGCATTAAATCTTGTTCTACCTTTGGAATTTTAGTGATCAATTGTACTCTATGTACCTTATGAGTACTAGTTGATAAGAAACCAAGAAACAACTTTCTTGCTTCTTTAATTTATTGCACTTGTGGTGCTTTATTTTTAGTTTTTGATTCACTTTCTTTAGAATTTTATTGTTTGTAAAAAAAATTACAAGTATTGGTATCAGGTGCTTTGGGTTTTACATGGTAGGGATATAGAGATTCATTTGAAGAGATTTTGTCATAGAGATAAGAATAATGTGACTAAGTAGAATCAATCACTTGTATTTGTACAAGCATTTATTGATTCTTTAGGGAATGTCATCCATGTGATATGTTTATTGGACAGATGCCAAGAATCCTTGATTGGTTTGGTTGGTGTACATGGGATGCCTTTTACCAAGATGTTTCTACATATTGTGTAGAAAAAGTTGAAGAGGTAAAATTCAAACTTTTTATTGAAGCAATGCCTATCTTCAAAATTCTTATGATATTGCAACTTGTTTTAAACCATCCATTATCACCCTCTTCTTGATGATATTGAACCATTGTGGCAACTTACGTGGAGTCTTTATAAACAACAATATGTTGTTTGTAGACAAGTTTGTATTCATATTCCAAACCATCTTCTCATTCTTTTTCATTTTATAGTCAATCTTTGCTCTTCCTTTTCTAATGTTGATTGTCATGTCTCTCTGCAAGATGTAGTATGCAAATTTATATCCCAGTATTCATTTATTCATGTTGGCTGCAATTCAACATGTTTTGGGTTCTAGGGGTGATGGTATAAATGCTTTATAGGGATTTTAGAATATACCATAACTCTTTCTTAATGCTTGTTTAATGTCAAAACATGCCCATAATTGCCAAAAAAATGCCCAGGATCACTGTTCACCAACACAACTAACAATGAATGCCTCTTATGTTCCAAGGCTAGCCTAGAAATCCTATAAAAATCTATGTGAACACACTATGCAAATAGGGAGGTAACATGACTTCATGGGTAAGAGAAGGACTCAGGGCTTGTTACTTTCTAAACTTGTACTTGAAATAATGATTCCCTGGTATGAATTAGGGAAACCCTTGTGGTACTTAGGAAGTTTCTCACTATCACCACAACAACTTTCCTCTTGTTTTTGGCTATTTCTTTTCCACCACAAGGGGATAATACCTAATTTTGGTGATTCAGACTTGCCAATGAAACTCAAATAAAAGTTAGTTCATGTAGCAAGGTTAAACTACAAAGAGATTAAAATTCCCGCAATGGAGACTGAGATGCATACAATGGAGATTAAAATTCCCACAATTGAGTCTAAACTATCCGCAACAGACTCTAAAATGTTCACAATGGATTCTAGAGTCTAAAATGGCTGCGATGGAGATTAAAATGCTCGTAGTGGAGTTGAAAATTCCCACAATGGTAATGAAATTTGGTTTTCATTGATGTCAACTGATGTCAATTGATTTAGTTTGAGTCAATGATGTCAACTGATGTCAAAGATGTTACATCATTCCTGTGCCAGCTTAAAGAAGTATATGGAAGCCACTTTGAAGAAGTATATGCACAAGATGGTGAAGGACATGGATGTCAGTTTGAAAAAGTATATCGAGAAGTTGTATTCAGTCTGAAGATGTGTGTCCAAGGATACATCATGCATGATCTGTTTGAAGAAGAATCTAAGGAAGGTACATCATGCAGATCCAGTTCAAAGAAGCACATAAGTAATGTATCCTACATCATGTGGTACCTGTGTAGATATCAAGTCCACCAAGTCATACTCTCTCAAGGAAGCATTCAAAGAACTGGTTGGACAAAGGTACATATGCACAAGCAACCAAGGAGTTAGTCAAGCAAAGGTACAAGTGTGAAATCATGTCAAGAAAATACTCTGGAATGCACAAGCATTGTTTTATCCAAGATCGGGAGTGTGCAAACAGTAAGAAACAACTTATGGTTGAACAATACTAAAAGCGTACAAGTCTTACCAATCATAATATGCTTTTAGTTAGTAAAAGGTGCACAAGTTCCAAGAAGGGTGAAGGAGTTGAATTTTTTTATGCGCAAATCCCACAAGCCGATGATACAGTAGGTGCGCAAGTTCCACACATGATGATGCTGCAAGGGTCAAAGTTGCACCAAGTAGAAGTTATTTTATGCGCATATTTTGTAAAGAATTAATACATCATGTGCACAATACCCACAAGTGATGGTACAACAAGGGTCAAAGAATCACCAAGTCGAAGAGTAAATATGCACACATACCTCAAAGCAATGGTACATCGAGACCACAATAATACAATACTAAGGTGTAAGTCCCACTAAGTCAAGGACCATGGATGCATAAGACCCACAAAGGATGACACAACAGCTGTGCAGAAGATGACATGTGGAAAAAAGCACAATCCGAGAAATATGGAAGAAGGGATGCCACAACCAACTTGTGGACATACAATACATGCAGAGCATGTATAAATAGAGATACAAGTTGGATATTTTAAGTAAGCTCAATGGTGATATTGTAGAGCTTCAAGTGGAAGATACAGTTTTATATTCGGGGCATAATGGGATTGAGGACATAACAACATGATCTAGTGAGGAGACGAGTGCGCACATGAAGCATAACGAAATACTGATGGTGCATAGAATGATGTTGTAGATATGTGACATATGCTCAAATACCGAAAGGAAGAATCGTAGAAGTATGCGCAAGTGCGTGAGGACCGAATGATAGTATTGCTGGTAGCACACAGATAGTCACATATGTTGTATTTCAGAAGCGCAAAGACAAAACCGAAGTATATCATATGATGTGTTGATGTTTGGCTGATGAACGAAAGTTGAAGTGAAGTGTGTGAAGTTGAGAATTCCATCAAATGCACAACGACATAGCATCAACAAGATCTAGTAAGCATGTCATGATGAGAATGATCTGAGACAAGTGCGTTAAACCGAAAGGACGAATCAATTGATGCACGACATGTTACAGATTGTTAAAAATATTGTGGCACTTAAACATAACAGACACATCAGTAAGTGCGCAGTTCCATCTATTACTAGTGCATTATCTCAGAGCAACAAGTTATCAATTAAAAGCACAATATCATTTGGTGAGTGCAGTTGTGCAGCAATAGATCGATAGAGTATACCTTAGCGTAGACTACAGGATCAACAACACACAGTACATGAAGTAATACATCAACAAAAGTGTATAATTGAGAGGAATGAGAAGTTAAGTGATGTATCCAGCACAATGACAGTGAATCATTTGCATACGAAAGAAGTGCATAACAGAACTAATATCAGAAGATTAGAAGTGTGCATGAGTTGGAAGTTCAATAATTCAGAATCTTATATTGGATATTTGGGCGACATGACAGAGAAAGGAGTAGGAGGCTGTAGCCTCCTTCCAATTGGTGCTGGACAACACAAGGAGTTGGAGCTTCCTTCAGGTTGGTGCCTGTAAAACCATCGCGTCGGTGCCTCCTTCCATTTGGTGTTGGTAAATACAGGAAGTTGGTGCTTCCTTGAATGTATTATTTTTCATTACAAAAGAGCATTCCATGGTTTTTCTCCCAATTGGGTTTCCATGTTAAAAATACTATGTGTTATGTGTTCTTTGTCTTGCTGCATATATGGATGAATGAATTTGTTTATATTGGATGCATAACTAAAGATCAAATATTAAGTTAAGACTAATCTGTTAAAGAAGGTAAAAAATACTGATAACTGGGCTAATATTGATTCACCCCCCTCTCAGTATTAAATTGATTCCAACAATTTGTATCAGAGCCAGTGTCTTCAGTGACAGATTAACACATGGAAGACAGATCGCTGTGCATAACTCAACATACATAGATTCAAAATATGAAGAGATGGATGAAGTAGATTTTGAAGGGGAACTAATCATTGTTTTGGATTAATTGAAGAAGTCAAGGAAGAAAATCAAGCTCCTGTACGACACTCTTCTGATATTGGAGGCAGACACTACCCGGAATTTGATGCTGAAATATGACAAGTACGAGAGTCTGGAAGCTTAAATTGTCTCTCTAAGGAACGAACTCCAAACATTAAGCTTTCAGCTAAAGAATGAACAAAATTGCATAAACATCATTAATGAAGAATCGTATTTTGTTAAAAGTTGTGTAGACGTGCTCAAGATTCAACCTTCGAGGATAGATCAAAAATTTGAAATATAGCACAGAAAGCCATGTCATTCGGGAAACGATCCTGCACAGCTTCGGGGTTTTTATCCTATCATGTACCAAAATATTTTCTTAGGAAATTTCTATTACTGTCACAATTTTGGTCATAAAGAAATACATTGTAGAGCTCATGCATTAGTGTACACCATGAAGAATGGTTTGCGCAATCAGATAAATCCCAAATAGAGCAACCTCAGAAAACCAGATAAAATCTGCATAGAATACCCCAATCCCTTCAGTTTGTTGAGCCTAGAAGATGAGTACAGTAATAATCCAGATCATGACAGTCATAACTGCATAAATCAACAACAATACGTGCAATCCACTGAAACAGCTAAAAATTAGAAGGCTCAAGTTCATCAGGAAGAGTAACACCTCCAATAATCCAATTAGTAATTTAGTGAAGTATTAACATGATTTTTTTTTTGATCTCTACCATTTAGTAAAAATCCCTTTTTAGTAATGACCAAGATTCACCATCCTTAAATAAATAAAATGATTAGATAGATACATAATCAGTATTCTCACATACCTTTCTTACTTATGTCAGTCTTAGTCGATTCCTCTAAGGCTTAGGAAACGTCACTGTCTTATCGTAGTAGGGAGTCTCTATACCAACTTCTTGGAACCACATTTGTAATGAACATTCTAATTGTATAATGACTTGATTCGATTGACTATATAAATAAAACCAAAACTTACTAATTCATATTTGAAACAGTTACATCTTTATGCATTCCTATATCCCTTAGCGATAACTTAAGTGTGGCTTAAACAAAAGATAAATACATTTGCATTAAAATTATACTAATATATGCATATAAGGAAACATCTTTTATCTAAGCATAAAGACTTAAAAATATACACTCATTCATCGACCTAAACAAAAATGCCACCATAAAATGTACATAAATATGAAGACCCATATACGTGGTTCACCTCTATCGGGCTACGTCCACCAAACATTCTAGATATATATTATTTATCAACAATGAGAGATTACATTCCACAACACCAATGTTGCCTTTCATTTTTCAAAGCCATTTCCTAGAGGCACTTTCCAACAATTCAGAAAGATCATACCCTATTAAAAGGATATCTGCTACTTTCACAATAATACAAGGGTAATATTCTTTAACCCTTCCAAAAAATCTAGATCTCTATCCAAAATAGGATAACCCTATCACTAAGAGTTCACACTCTTATGTTTGTGCAGATAACTTCCTGATCTGATCCTTAACCTTAGTAAAACGTAGAGCAGAGTACCACTTAATATTATTACTGAGGTTTAACACTTACCCTAAAACATTTTGGAGGTTAAACGCAATCTCTCCCACAATCCTAAGTACTTAGCATACAGTAATAAATATGTAACACGAATCATTTTCCAGGTCTCAGCCTTTCATTTTCCATCTCACAATCCTAGGTATTTAGCATACATAAATAAAAATAGATATTGAGAACAAACTAGAACTAGCATTTACGCCATCCTCCCATGACCTCTATGCAACTCCCACAGTGCATAAATAAATATTTATAACTATAAAAATAAGGACAATAATGGGTTCATCGCAGAAGTAAAGTATACTAAAAAAATAGCCGCTGGAAATTGAATCACATTCATATAAATAGACGGTTGATCGATTCCTTCGATCTGGAGCAGAGATGAAATGTTGTGGTGTATTATCACCTCGCAGAGGTAATATAAATAAAAATAGCCAAAAAATGAAATAATACAATGGATTCATTTAAGCAACCAGTCGATCGAAAACTCAATCTAAATCAGAGGTGAACCCTACAGTGTAATACAAAAGTCCACGTTATGTGTTATCTATAATATTACGAAGTGAGTAACTCCACCGAGAGACCAAACCCCCCCACAGTTCTGCGATCAACATATAAATGCACATAATCAATATAAGCTCTCGCGGCGGAGAGACCAAACCCCCACATAGTTTCGCAATCAAATTATATATGCACATAGTCAATATAATCTCTCGCGACGGAGAGACCAAACCCCCACAGCTCCGCAGTTAGCATACATATATATGCAAATGAGCAATACAATCCTTCGCGGCCAAGAGACCAACCTTGTGAAGGTTTACAGGTTATATAAAATAGTAAAATATTGTAGAATGAAAACTACCGGGGTGCAAAATAAAAGAATACTCTGAGAAATGGTGTAGGGATTCACTGATCCCGTCTCTTGAGCATGACCCTATTAATAAATTAATACTGAAAACAACTTTCATATGAATCTGGAAAGGCGAGAATCGATTGGATATTCCGCAATAAGAAATATTTACCCATTCAAATGCCTATGATAAAGATATTTATACTTAAAACACTTACCAGCCATTTTTGTGAAGATGTCTATTACCAATATTTTTGTCGAGGGCGTATCTCCATTGCAGGAATTACAAAATACTATCTTCGCTACAGAGTTCACTATCCTTCTATCACATAGATTGATCCCAATATCCTTCACAGAGATACCCTCTCCCATACATCGGCTCTATCAAATAACTCCTCGTTCACAGCAATGAACCTTTCCCACAGATCTATCCTCCCAGAATAGAGACAATCGCTTTTTCCTTCCCCCCCCCCCCCTAGCTGCGACCTCATACCTATCTATACTCGGTCTCTTTCCCTCCTTGGAGAGTCTGCCCCCTAATTCTAGAGAGAAATCCTCCTCAAATGGCCTCCCCCTCTTGACGCTGTGACTTTACTTAAATACTTTCAGTCTTCTGTGCGTTGGGGAGTCCGCCAACCCTAAAACGAAAGAAAACCAACAACAAGCAACAATTGTCTTTTGAGAGAGAGAGAGAGAGCCCCCCACAATGATGAGTTGTTTCATCCTTAAGAAGGACTGGATCTTGTGTTCAACCCACTGACAAGTGGTGGCTTTACAATCGGTGAGGATACAAATGGCAACGACGGTTTTCTCAAGGGGACAAACTCCCTAACTTTCCTCAAGGCTTGAACCGCTCTATTAGATATACATCAATTAACCTTACTTGTATTTTAATAATAAGTTTAACTTATGAGTATGCTTCTTTTAACTTTGTTTATAATTGAATAAAGCGCTCTTCATAGGATAGGTTACATTTTATACAAGTATGGTCATTTAAACCATTGCTATATATATAATTTTTTTGGAATCTATTAAAGAAGATTGCCTGCTAACCTAAATAACCAATGGCTTTGCCACCGTATCTTATTTCCCATCATATAAATGTTCTTCATATTATGATTATACAATTCCCTTTTAAGAGGTAATTTTCCCCTTATATATATAATATTTTGCATATCTATATTATATTCCTTTTGATTGTCAAATATGAGGAGATAAACTTTTTAATAAAATATATATAAATTTATCACAATCACAGTTATACTTCCACCTACTTAAATATATATATGATAATCTCTAATTGATTCCTTAATGTAATGAATGCCCTTCTCCCATTTCTAAACTAAGGATCATAGTTTTACTTAGGATAGAATAGTTTACCTAGCGTTGACCCTTAGGCCTTAGGAGTCCTTTACTGTCCTTTCGGCAGTCAGTGGATCGATGTGGGATTTCTTGCCCAAGGTATGGTTTAGTGTTGTCCTTGTTGTCAAGATGACTTCTCTTTCTATGCTAAAGGAATTAGTTTACTGACCATTTAAGTAGTTTTCATGTCACTTAGGAAAATGACATAACAATACTCCAAGTACCTTTGGTGGGGCCTTAGCCTTGAGCTCCTCACCAGGGCCATTTACATAATTTACAAAATACATTTACCAAAAATAATAATAGTAATAAGGGTCAAATTGGAGGGATGTTACACACTCCCCCCCTTAAGAATAACATCGTCCTCGGTGTTCCATAGTTTGTCTTTTGAATCCTTTTACCCTCTTTCGTTTGCTTTATTTTTCTACTTTGGTTGTCTTCACATTTTTGCGATTTCCGCAGGCTCTCTTCACTTATAACCTGCACATTGTACAACTCGTACAAGATTTTCCAATATTCTTTAGTATAACATAAGTATACAAAATTTCAAAACATGAAATGTTCATCATTCTTCCTCATCCTTGAGGGAGTACTTGCTTACTCAAGTAGTACTAACAAGAACACATCAAGATATTCATCAATCCAGTTACTTGTCAAATAGTTAATATGTGTTTTATTGTGATATCATAAAACAAATCTTTCAACAATACTTTGTTAATCATCAAACTCTCCTATGAGTTCGAAACTTCAACAACCCTTTGTTGAACACAAAATTCTTCCTCGAATTCTATCACCAATTCCTGTGGACTTATGGGCTACACTTTTGAGGTTACTCTCCTTTCTGATTGCTAGTCAAAAATTTTTCCTCCTCAAGACATCAACAACGTCCTGTCTCCAGATTTCAATCTTTGTGCCTAGGTCTTTGCCATTGATACCACAAAACTCTCTCACAATTCCCCTCAAGACTTCCTGCTTGAGTCCAGGAATTTCTTTTCCACCCAGCCTCCTACTTGAGTCTAGGAAAAGTTGCTTTAGAAAAGCAGAGTTGGGTCAATTTTTTCCACCTCAAGCCTCCTGCTTTAGTCCCAAAATATTATTCTCCCCTCAAACCTTCTCGTTGGAGTCCAGGAAATATTTCTTAGTAACAGTCATTTATTATTTCTTGTATGCCATATGCAACATAATATTCACAACAAAATATTAAAATAGATTCACATCATCAGTCATAAATCTTACCCCCAAATCATTACTTACTTTTGAGTGATTTAGCTCAACTTATCTGTATAAGTGCTTTTATAATCAGCGTTCTTCCTTGATCATGTAATCAGTCGAAGTTAAGATCACTTCCTGAAATGTTAGTATAAAGAATACTTTCTTTGTTTCAATTGCTCAACGATTGAACACATTAGTTCCATAACATTATACACATGCTTGTTCAATAAACTTGTGTATCCTTTTCAATTCACCCTTTAGTATGAATATAACTTCTTCAATATCCTTATGAGGTCAAGTGTGCTAACAAACAAATATGTTAGTATCATAATTTAAATAGTTGGTTGCATGTGGATTCATTTCTATGTTATCCAAAGATTATTTTCTCCATACTCTTTGTTATGATTTAATTCAATCATAACAAGATTTAGGATTCTTCTTTTCCTATGATCAAACACGATCCCTTAACTTGATACACATCAGTCAACTTGCCACATGAATTCATTCACATTTTTAACTCGCAACCTAGTATGTCAAATTCATTCTTGCCATCTATACTCAAGAGTAACAATTACTTAGGTTATGTTTTACACGACACTTTCGTAACAACTATGCAATATCAAAAATAAAATGTAGCTTTATATTTTGAAGATGTTCAAGTGGCTTCACCTACTCAAACCATATACAATGAACCTAATATTCTTTTCTTTCTCTTCCCAGAAAACAATGAAGATATTAGTATAAACATAGAAGGACATGATGCTTTGAAAACTTATTAAATAAAAGAGTAATTAGACATCACAATTATAGAATAATATCACAACTGAAAACGAGACAGCCCCTATGATTAGGTCCTAAAAGTGCACATAACATTCAAATAGTGTTCACTTGAACGAAGGCTATTCGACCTTTAGAATGTATAGATAGTCTTAGCCAACTTTTAGTACAATTGAAACTGATATTGATATTCACCTATGAGGCTATATTTCCTAATATATCTTTTCATGAAACTGTTGTAACCATTAAGCATTATCTACTACTATGTAACTATTTTAAAATTAAAAATATACAAGTGACTTTGCCTACTCTAACAAACTCTCTCTTCCTTGGAGTATACTAATAATACTTCATTCTGAAACTTATAGGTAGTGTGCTTAATAATTCATAATAGAATACCAACAACTATAATGCACATCTACGCAATTGGAAAACACTATTCAAAACTCTTTGTTTGATCAAGGTAATAACAAATTTTGCCAAAGTTTTCATATCTTTACTATTTCTTAGAATAGTGCTTACTGAATAATATAGAATTACAAATCAATCCAACATAAAATATTATGATGCTTCCTTTCTTTTTACAAAATTAATCAATCTTGATATAGAATCATTACATTTCACAAAAAATTTCGAAAAGTCATAAAAACAACATCTATATCAATGCATCATTCTTGTGAGATAATTACATCCTAGTGTTCCTTTGCTTCTTTCAAACTTGTCATGTATTCATTTGTGCATACCTCAACTCTGATCTTTATAGCTATGTCCTAAAACATGCTTTTCATGCTAACATTGATTATATCATTTTCTAACAAAACTGATTGCTTCAATAATTAATGAATCATTCTTTTAGGAAAGGAAATCATTTTCTTCTACACATAGTATGTGATTTATGAATTATAGTAAATCACTCACATACTTGTATAAAATCAATCTAAATATAAGTAATTCATACTTCATGTAAATTTCATAACCTTTTTGTACATATACTGAAATCATTTCAACATTATACTACTTTCCATAACAATACTTATACAACCATGTATGTATTTATATCTTCTATGTATCAAGGGAGGACTCTCGACATACCTTACTTATAACAATGATGAAAAATACTTATCTTTACTCCTTTGGAGAACTTTGAAGTTTGAACTTTTGAATGACATTACCCCTCGTCCATTCCAGTTCCATGCATCCAAAATGAAACAAAAACAAATGATTAGTAAACTTAACAACCTTCATACTTACTTATCGCATGTTGAGCTCATTAGGCCCTAGTGTTGTAACCTAATGCTTTGATACCATTTGTAACACCTCCAATCATCCAATTAGTAATTTAGTGAAGTATTAACATGATTTTTTTTTTTGATCTCTACCATTTAGTAAAAATCCCTTTTTAGTAATGACCAAGAGTCGCCATCCTTAAATAAAGAAAATGATTAGATAGATACATAATCAGTATTCTCACATACCTTTCTTACTTATGTAAGTCTTAGTCGATTCCTCCAAGGCTTAGGAAACGCCATTGTCTTATCGCAGTAGGGAGTCTCTATACCAACTTCTTGGAACCACATTTGTAATGAACATTCTAATTGTATAATTACTTGCTTCGATTGCCTATATAAATCAAACCAAAACTTACTAACTCATACTTGAAATAGTTACATCTTTATTCATTCCTATATCCCTTAGCGGTAACTTAAGTGTGGCTTAAACAAAAGATAAATACATTTGCATTAACATTATACTAATATATGCATATAAGGAAGCATCTTTTATCTAAGCATAAAGACTTAACAATATATACTCATACATCGACCTGAACAACAATGCCACCATAAAATGTACATAAATATGAATACCCATACACGTGGTTCACCCTTATCGGGCTACGTCCACCAAACATTCTAGATATATATTATTTATCAACAAGGAGAGATTACATTCCGCAACACCAATGTTGCCTTTCATTTTCAGAGCCCTTTCCTAGAGGCACTTTCCAACAATTCAGAAAGATCATACCCTATTAAAAGGATATTTGCTACTTTCACAATAATTCAAGTGTAATCTTCTTTAACCCTTCCAAAACATCTAGATATCTATCCAAAATAGGATAACCCTATCACTAAGAGTTCACAATCTTATGTTTGTGCAGATAACTTCCTAATCTGATCCTTAACCTTAGTAAAACGCAGACCATAGTACCACTTAATATTCTTACTGAGGTTTAACACTTACCCTAAAACATTATGGAGGTTAAACAAAATCTCTTCCACAATCCTAAGTACTTAGCATACAGTAATAAATATGTAACATGAATCATTTTCCAGGTCTCAGCCTTTTGTTTTCCATCTCACAATCCTAGGTATTTAGCATACATAAATAAATATAGATATTGAGAACAAACCAGAACTAGCATTTACCCCATCCTCCCATGATCTCTACGCAACTCCCACATCGCAGAAATATATATTTATAACTGTAAAAATAAGGAAAATAATGGGTTCATTGCAGAAGTAAAGTATATTAAAAAAAAAGCCGGTGGAAATTGAATCACATTCATACAAACAGACGGCTGATCGATTCCTTAGATCTGGAGCAGAGATGAAACGCTATGGTGTATTATCACCTCGCAGAGGTAATATAAATAAAAATAGCCAGTAAATGAAATAATACAATGGATTCATTTAAGCAACCAATCGATCAAAAACTCAATCTAAATCATAGGTGAACCCTGCAGTGTAATACAAAATTCCATGCCATGTGTTATCTATAATACTACGAAGTGAGTAACTCCACCAAGAGACCAAACCCCCCCATAGTTCTGCGATCAACATATAAATGCACATAATCAATATAAGCTCTTGCGGCGGAGAGACCAAACCCCCACACAGTTCTGCAATCAAATTATATATGCACATAATCAATATAAGCTCTCGCAGTGGAGAGACCAAACCCCCACAGCTCCGCGGTCAGCATACATATATATGCACATGAGCAATACAATCCTTCACGACGAAGAGACCAACCTTGTGAAGGTTTACAGGTTATATAAATAAGTAAAATATTGTAGAATGAAAACTACCAGGGTGCAAAATAAAAGAATACTTTGAGAAATGGTGTAGGGATTCACCGATATCATCTCTTGAGCATGACCCTATTAATAACTTAATACTGAAAACAACTTTCATATGACTCTGGCAAGGCGAGAATCGTTTGGATATTCCGCAATAAGAAATATTTACCCAGTCAAATGCATATGATAAAGAGATTTATACTTAAAACACTTACCAGCCATTTTTGTGAAGATGTCTATTACCAATCTTTTCGTCGAGGGCGTATCTCCATTGCAGGAATTAAAAAATACTATCTTCGCTGCAGAGTTCGCTATCCTTCTATCACATATATTGATCCCAATATCCTTTGCAGAGATACCCTCTCTCATACATCGGCTCTGTCAAATAACTCCTCGTTCAAAGCAATGAACCTTTCCCGCAGATCTATCCTCCCAGAATAGAGACAATCGCTTTTTCCTCCTCCCCCCATGGCCGCGACCTCATACCTATCTATACTCGGTCTCTTTCCCTCCATGGAGAGTCCACCCCCTAATTCTATAGAGAAATCCTCCTCAAATGTCCTCCCCCCTCTTGACGCTGCGACTTTACTTAAATACTTTCAGTCTTCTGTGCGTTGGGGAGTCCACCAACCCTAAAACGAAAGAAAACCAACAACAAGCAACGATTCTCTTCTGAGAGAGAGAGACCCCCCCCACAATGACGAGTTGTTTCATCCTTAAGAAGGACTGGATCTTGTGTTCAACCCACTGACAAGTGGTGGCTTTACAATCGGTGAGGATACAAATGGCAGCGACTGTTTTCTCAAGGGAACAAACTCCCTAACTTTCCTCAAGGCTTGAACCGCTCTATTAGATATACATCAATTAACCTTACTTGTATTTTAATAATAAGTTTAACTTATGAGTATGCTTCTTTTAACTTTGTTTATAATTGAATAAAGTGCTCTTCATAGGATAGGTTACATTTTATACAAGTATGGTCATTTAAACCATTGCTATACATATATATTTTTTGGAATCTATTAAAGAAGATTGCCTCCTAACCTAAATACCCAATGGCTTTGCCACCATATCTTATTTCCCATAATATAAATGTTCTTCAGATTATGATTATACATTTCCCTTTTAAGTGGTAATTTTCCCCTTATATATATAATATTTTGCATATCTATATTATATTCCTTTTGATTGTCAAATATGAGGAAATAAACTTTTTAATAAAATATATATAAATTTATCACAATCAAAGTTATACTTCCACCTACTTAAATATATATATGATAATCTCTAATTGATTCCTTAATGTAATGAATGCCCTTCTCCCATTTCTAAACTAAGGATCATAGTTTTACTTAGGATATAATAGTTAACCTAGTGTTGATCCTTAGGTCTTAGGAGTCCTTTACTGTCCTTTCAGTGGTCAATGGATAGATGTGGGATTCCTTGCCCAAGGTATGGTTTAGTGTTGTCCTTGTATTCAAGATGACTTCTCTTTCTATCCTAAAGGAATTAGTTTACTGACCGTTTAAGTAGTTTTCATGTCACTTAGGAAAATGACATAACAATACTCCAAGTACCTCTAGTGGGGCCTTAGCCTTGAGCTCCTCACCAGGGCCATTTACATAATTTACAAAATACATTTACCAAAAATAATAATAGTAATAAGGGTCAAATTGGAGGGATGTTACAGGAAGCCTACAGTTTAGCCTTACATACATAAAGTAAAAGGGGTAAATGGTACATAGACAACGGATGTTCCAAGCATATGACAGGAAATAAATACACATTTCTAAAGTTTAGAGAAGACAAGGGAGGGCATTTTTACTTTGGGGATAATGGTTAGGCCAAAATATTAGGTAATGGATTAGAAAGCCTAGGAACCAAAAGGACCAAGGAATAAAATGTTTTATTGGTTGAAAGCATGAAACATAATATTTTGAGTGTTATCCAGATGTGAGACCAAGGACACACTCTCACTTTTGAATCAAAACAATGCAAACTAAAAAACAAGGATACAAGTAGAATTGTAGCAACAGCCTTCGACACTCCTAACAATGAATATATCTTAGAGGAGGAAAAGGAAGAGAAATGATACATAGGACAAACCGATGAGAGTTGGCTCTGGCGTAGAAGATTGGGACACATAAATTTCGACAACCTTGTCATAATCAGTAGGAAAAAATAAGTAAGGGACATTCCAATAATTACTAAGCCATCAAACTCACTCTGCAAACACTATGTGCATCAGAAACAAACAAGAATTGAGTACCCCAAAAAACAGTACACTACCTCAAAACCCTTGGAAATGGTTCATTCATATCTTTGTGGTCCAATGAGAACCAAATGAATGAATGATGAGTTTTAATTCCTTCTTTTCATTGATGATTACACTTGAATGACATGGGTATTCTTTCTTAAAGAAAAATCAGAAACATTTGAATGTTTCAAAACTTTTAAAGAAGTTGTTGAAAACGAAACCAACTTAAGAATAAAGTTTTTAAGATCTGACAATGGAGGAGAGTATACTTGAAACAAGTTTGATAACTACTATGACAAACATGGAATTAGAAGACAATTTCCAGCAGTTAGAGCTCCACAGCAAAATGGGGTAGCAGAAAAGAAAATCAAAATTGTTCAAGAGATGGCCAGGGAAATGTTGAATGAATCAAAGCTGTCAGATACGTTTGGACACATGCCATTCATACAATTGTCCAAATTCTCAATAGATGTTTGAGTGGAACAAATATTTGTTCAACGCTGTATGGACTTTGGAAAGGAAGACCAATTATAGTTAAGCATTTCAGAATATTCAGAAGCAAATGCTACATCAAAAGAAATGATGAAAACATTGGAAAATTTTATTCCAGATCAGATGAAGGAATTTTCCTTGGTTACACTTCCATAAGAAAATCCTATAAGTGCTATAATTTGTGACTCAGAAAAATAGTTGAAAGTATTGAAGTGAAAGTTGATGAAGTACTGACTCATAGAAGAATTGAAGAAGATGATAATTTACCCTTGCTAGAACCACCATATGAAGAAAATAAAGAAACAAAAGTTCCACAGGAGGAAGTATATCAACGTGGATTAGAATAAGGAAGACTAGACACAAAGGACCCTTCCAGATATGTCCAAAAAAATTATTTATAAAATTTGATTATCGGAGACAAAGATGTTGGTGTAAGAACTAGAAGGATTTTGAACAATCCAACTGAGGAAGTGCATTTTGCATTACTATCTCAATTAGAACTAGAAGGAATTGAAGAAACAAAATCTGATGAAGGTTGGATGAAGGCCATGAATGAGGAATTAGATCAAATTGAAAAGAATGAAACCTGGGAACTTGGTCCAAGACCTAAGAATAAGAATATCATTAGAAAAAAGTGGGTATTCAGAAACAAACTAAAAGAAGAAGGACAAGTTGTCAGAAATAAGCGAGACTGGTATGCAAAGGATACGTGCAGATCGAGGGAATATAATTTGAAGAAAAAAATTCCCCTGTGGCGCGAATGGAAGCAATCAGGATATTCCCGGCCTATGCTTGTGCAGAAGATGTCAATGTATATTAGATGGATGTAAAATCAACATTTCTGAATGGATAACTTGAAGAAGAGGTATACATTGAACAACCAGATGGTTTTTCAGTCTTAGGCAACAAATACTATGTTTTCAAACTAAATAAACCTCTACATAGACTTAAACAAGCTCCGAGGGCCTGGTATTCAAGGCTGGAAAAGTATTTGCAACATCAAGGTTTCATAAGGGGTAGTGTAGACAACAATCTCTACATAAAAATTGAGGATGGAAAGATGACAGTCATAGAAGTATACATAGATGACATCATTTTTGGAAGCAATGATGACAAAATGAGTCATCAATTCGCTAAAGATATGAAAAAAGAGTTTGAAATGTCGATGCTTGAGAATTTTCCTTTTTCCTTGGATTACAAATATCTCAATTAAATGATGGTATTTTCATCTCTCAACCTACGTATGCAAAGGAGATGCTAAATAAATCCAAGATGGAAGATTGCAAGCCATTTTGTACCCCTATGGTTGCAGGGTGCAAATTGACTAAAGAATATGAGGCTAAGGAAGTTGATTAGAGGCTTTATAGATCCATGATCGGTAGTCTTCTATATGTAAATGCATCAATACCATATAGCATGCAAGTCGTTGGACTTGTCTCAAGATTTCAGGAAGCACCCAAGGAAACACATGTTCAAGTAGTCAAGAGAATTTTCAGGTATTTGAAAGGAACCATGAACCTTGGCTTATGGTATCCACTGAGAAAAAACTAGACTTAGTAGCATACACTGATGCAGACTAGGCAAGAAATATAGATTATAGGAGAAGTACTAGTGGAGCTACGTTTTTCTTAGGAAATTTTCTTGTGTCGTGGATCAGCAAAAAACAACCATCAGTTGCATTATCCACAGCAGAAGCTGAGTATATTGGAGATGTTGCTTGTTGTTCACAAGTGTTATGGATGAAACATACCTTGAAAGATCTGTAAGTAAGTATAAATCGGCCGATACAAATACTATGCGACAACACAAGCACAATCAGTATCTCCAAGAATCTTGTTATGCACTACAAAACTAAGCACATTCCCATCAAGTATCATTTTGTGAGAGATAAAGTAGCTGATAATGTTGTCAAATTATAATATGTTGATACAAAGGAACAAATTGTAGACATATTTACGAAACCTCTTCCATGAAGTACATTTGAATATCTCAGGGAAAAACTGGGCGTGGTTCTCAATCCCCAAAATAATGAGAACCCAAATAAAGAGGCGTAAATCACAGTTGGCATGAAACGATGTTTGCATGAATCACTGTGCAAATAATGATGAAGTGTTTTGACAGGAACAAGAGATCAAGATGAAGGAATAATGTAACACCTATATCAAGAAAGAAATCAAAGATAATTATGAAAGGATATCAGTGCAGAATCAACTAATGAAATCAAAATTGATAAGTACTTAGCTTGAAAATATCCCTAAAGGAACTAATAAAGGCTAATGCTTATTTCCATCTCATCGTATTGGAAAATGTATTTCTCATAGTGTTTTCCAAGGCCTCGCATCCCATGCCTGTGAAATTCTAAATCACAACAAATCTAAGAGATGAGTATACCTCACAAAGAAAGAATGAGCAGAAAAGATGAATTAGAGTGAAAACAACAGTAAAAATGAGCAGATAATTAATCATGCATGAGAAATCAGATAGGAGCATAATATTGTCACATAATCCAATAATCAGTATAGTCAACAATGATGTTACAATGGAGAGAATTCAAATCACACATGAGAATTTGAACCTCAATTGGTCTAGCATAGGAATTGTCACCACTGGAGTGCTTTGGAAGACTCAAACTCAACCAAATTGAACCTAAAATTAGTTAATTGAAGGCACAATCAGTTAATTGACCAAGGATGGCACATTAGTGAGTTTGTCATGCAAAAAAATCAGAAAAGGGTGCATGAGGCCAAAATCAGTGGCATCCGGAGCTCTAACCCCCCACAAGAGTCAACTAATTCAGGTGGACTGAACTGGAACACTAAGTAGGTTCCTACAAAATAGGGAACTGACTAAAGTGGTCCTAAAATGATGCATGCAGGGCTTAGAAGGTGATAGATGGATCCTGGATGACATTTGCACACCACTAGGGGGAAAATGACATCATCAACTACTAGGAAAATGAAATAATGCTAGGTAGGACAAGGATGGAGTATTAAAATCCTAATTACAATGCCTTGGAGAAGTTTGTGAAATACTTTCAAAGGAGGGCCTTTCTCTTTTCTTTATAACATATAGGTATGAAAGAGATAGAGAAGAGAATACAATTTTGAACTTTGCACATAATTTGCAATGAAGGATGGAATAATACTAAGAAAATTTGGTTAAGCCAAGCATATCAAGATTTGGAGAATTTAGAGGTATGAGTTAATTAAAGAAAATGTGTTATGTTTGAACTTTGCACTTTATAGAAAAGGAGAAGGTAGGAAGAGTAGGCAATGTGGCATAGGATGCAGACCAAGTTATGCAAGGAAAGATGTGGAGTATCTAACATGGCATTGGCATTGCGAAGAAAAATGAAAGGGGCATAATAGAATCATCCTCTCCAATCCAAATATCATAAAAAGTGTATGAAAGTATATATTTATAACTAGGATACTAAAGCTCCACCCTCTATATGGTAATAAGAAAAGAATATTGTACATCAAAACCTTAAGAAAACAAGGCGAGATTGAGGCCCTGACGTAGGAAGACGAGTTTTCTTGTTCTTCGTTTAAACTATAAAGTTGTCACCAAACTACCTTAACTAAAAAATAGCCACAACACCATATTTGACAAATACCTCTTAATTCATAAATTATGTGGACTTAAAAAGGAATAAAGATGGTTAAAATCAATTCCACATCCAAACTTATTCATTAATATTTGCATAATTAAACGTGGTGGATTTATCCACAACCATCGGATTAAATCAATGGTGGATTCAAAATATATAAGCCAATTTTAAAATAAATTTCGCATTACATGAAGAGAATTAACCCTTGGGCACTTTACACTAGCAAAGTCACCACGAGCCATTGGATCTCCCTTAAACTGATCAATGGTGGATTTGGAAGGGATTAAAAATGAAATAAACTTGGGATTTTAGTTCCAATTTATACATTAACAAACGATCAGTTTCAGACTCCAAAATGTTTCTAAACCGTCGATCTCCTCTACAATGATTTGAGCCCTTCGACCTCCAAGGGATAAAACTAGTTTTGTTTTCATGACTTTGCAATGTCGAATGTAAGGGTTTTGCTCTGGATTTACATAGATACCATTTTTTCATTTGATTGACTGGAGAATCAATCAATTAATATTAACCATAAATGGAATTCGATTCAGATTATGAAACACACAATTACTTCTTATACCACTACGGGTAACGCAATAAAACATGTCATTTCCAGAATTGCAGAGAATTTCACCACACAATAAACATGGTACCTGAAACTGAATCGAATGGGTTCCTTTTTTTTAAAAGGAAAACTATACAAGGACAAGCTCTCTCTTCTTGTTTGTTCATTCATCCACCAACTAACTTTTTTTTTACTGAGTTTTGTGTTTCTCTTTTTAATCCATTCACTCTTAAATGTCTCAAAACCTAAGTGATTCAAACAACAATATTTTTCACTCTAAAAATAGAAATAACTATGTTAGGAACCCATGTCAACCCTTCTATTTACTTTGTTAGTATATTTATGTTGGACGCATATGCTTTGTAAGTCGTCCCATAGTATTTGTTGATCCATAGTTTGTATTATTGTTGTTGGATGCATATGCTTTGTAAGTCGTCCCGTAGTATTTGTTGATCCATATTTTGTATTGGCCCATGGTTTGTATTGACACATGGTATTGGCGCCTAGACTTAGTATATAAGTTGGTGTTGAGACCAATGAAGGCACCGTGAAGTTATTTGTATTGAGCTTGCTCAAAGGAGATTGCCCCCTCGAAGTGGCCTGCGATCAATATAAAAGTGATTATGAGTTCTATCATTTCTGCTAACTCGTGTTTTCATTAATTAATTATTGCAGGTTCATCACATCTGGTATCAGAGCACTTTCTTGGGCTCGCTGGATGAAATTTCTATCAAATTTGTTTTTCGCATCTGTCGCAGCTTTGGATCTGGGAATAATCCCTATCCGCTTAACTATGGGAAGTACTTGGGCATAAGCCCTACGACTCATTGTGAGGAGTACCACAGGAACCCTGAAGTAGCTGGCCCATTGAGAGGACCTGCCAGCGAAAAGGGAAACGACCCCTACCTGATTGACTAATTCCCACCTGTGAGGTAAACCAAGAGCTGTTGTTTATGGCAAAGCGGTTATCAATTTTACCTGAGCCGTGGAGTGCGGGGTACTGCCCCAATACACAAGTCGTCAGATAGCATTGGTGGCCGAGTGAATCCCTTGAACCGATAGGAAGACGCACATACTTGGGGTCCATATATATTTTCAACTGATACATCACAGATTTCCTCTGTCCATAACTGTTGTCGATCACTTCACTTCTGCGCCGTTTCAGATCCGCTTGTTGCGGATCCCTTCCACGCCGTTGCAAATCCACCTGTTGCGAATCCCTTCCGCGCCATTACTGATCCATTTCTGAAAAAAAAAAAAAGTTTAAAATTCTGTTTTTCTGCCATATCTCCCTTGTTTTACCTTCGTTTCCCTTGAAACTTATCTGACACCCCTGTAATCCCATTCTGCATCTTTCATTCCTGAGAAACCTATCCCAAATTCCACTTCCCAACACCCGAAATCTCACATTTGTCTATTTTTAGGGTTTGCCATAACTTCTTCAATTTTCACCTGATTGCCTTCAAATTTTACCACAAAGTTCCTTTCCTAATTCTGCTTCTTTGTCCCTCTCTACCAAATTTTCTCATTCTTTCACCCCGTTTCTGAAATCCTCTCTTTCTGCTTCCTTGTCCTTTCAACAGTGTCCAAAACCTAGTCACACCCCAATTACCCTTCCGATTTTGTCCCAAATCCAGATTTTCCTTTACTGAAACAATCTCTATTTGTGTTTTTCTATCCATTCCCCCCCCCCACAAAAAAAAAAAAAAACTCCTGGTTATGGTTGTCACCCGTGCAGGAGCAAAACACATGGAGGAAGCACTTGTAGCCATCCAAACCAAACTCCAAGATCTGGATGAAAAATTTCTCAGCCTCCATCTTCAGCATTCAGCCATGAACAATAACCGACAGCCATAATCTTTTGCAGCCACCAGGTTCTCTTCTTCCAGCAATTTTCGTGGGCTGAAGCTTGATTTTCCTCGCTTCAATGGTACTGATCTGACTGGATGGATATACCGAGCAGAACAATATTCAGTTTGCATAATACTTTTGATGTCCAGAAAGTTCCACTTGCATCCTTTCATTTGGAACAGGAAGCCCTTCAATGGTACCGTTGGTACATCAAAGCTCATCCCGAGCCAAATTGGACAGATTTTTGCCAACTCCTTTTGCCACGATTTGGTCCTAGTGCTTTTGATGACTTCATAGGAGCACTCACTAAACTTTACCAAATTGGCACAGTGAGAGAGTATCAGACAGAATTTGAGAAACTGGCCAATCACACAGAAGGATTGTTTGATGAATTCTACAGGAGTTGTTTTTATCAGTGGTCTCAACGATGAAATCCGATCAGAGGTTAAAATGTTCTGTCCCAACACAATGATGGAAGTCCTAGGTTTGACTAAGTTGGTAGAAGACAAGATTGCAGCCTAATAACGCTCCAAACCCACTTTTGTTCCCGTCCGAAATATGGGTTCTCAACGACCTCCCATCCCGCCAACTCCTCGACCAACTCCTATCAAGCATTTGTATGAAACCGAGATGCAGGCACACTGAGAAAAAGGGCTTTGTTATAATTGTGATGAGAAATTCACTCGGGGACATAAATGTGTTCAACAAAAGCTCTATCTCTTGGATGTGGATTCTCTGCCTACCTCTGAACTTGGTGAAGAAGCTCTAGATACAGTAGATGATCAGGTCGACATTCAACACTCGCCTGTTGACACCCCATCTCAGGACGACCCACCCGAGATCTCTCTCCATGCTGTAACTGGCGTCACCACCCCACAAACAATGCGGGTCAGGGGATACTTCAAGAAGCTCCCTCTTACCATACTCATTGATTCCGGCAACACTCATAACTTCATTGACCCTCGGATTTCCAAACAGGCTGATTGTTTTTTCCATCCTTTCTCCAACTTTGAAGTCATGGTTGCCAATGGGGGCACCTTACCTTGCAAGGGGAAGTGTCACAATGTTCGTATCTCTATGGAATATTATAACCTACGCTCTGACATGTTTGCCTTTTCCTTAGGCGGATGTGATGTGGTTTTGGGCATTCAATGGTTACGCACACTTGGCCCCATCTTATGGGATTTTGCTGAACTTTGGATGCAGTTTTCAGTCAATGGGACACAACACAAATTTATGGGCTTACAACCAGGGTCTCTCTGCATCATCAGTTCACATCGCTTGGAAAATATCCTTAAGAAGAATTCACATGGTGTCATCGCTCAGCTCCATTCCATTCAGATGCACCCACCAACGGTCTCCAATACTTCCTTGGATCGATCTACAGGTGTCTTTGTTGCACCAGTGGGCTTGCCGCCTTCACGAGACCTTTCCGATAAGCATTTAGACACATCTACATCTCAGCAAGAAATGATGGCTATTTTGCATGTAGTACAGAAGTGGAAACCATCCCTATTAGGGAATTATTTATGCATTAAGACTGATCTCCAGAGTTTGGAACATTTTCTCGAACAACGGGTCTCCTCCCCAACACACCAACAATGGGTTATCCAACTCATGGGTTATGACTATGCGATCACTTACAAGAAGGCTAAGGATAATATGGTGGTAGATGCTCCTTCTCGCAAATTTGATGACCTTGTTTCTCTTACAGCTATTTCTCTGCTTGTTCCAAATTGGTTGTAATCTGTTCAACAGGGCTATCTCTTCTATGCACTCCATGCTTCTTCATCGGCAGGGCACTCTGGGTTCCTCAAAACCTATGACCGGGAACAATGCAACTTCTTTTGGCAGGGACTGACAATGAAAATTCACCAGATGGTGGTTGAGTGTGATACTTGCCAGGTCAACAAGGGTGAAACGACACTCCTTTCCGGATTGCTCGAACCCTTGCCCATTCCTACACAGATTTGGATAGCTATTTCTATGGATTTCCTAGAATCACTCTAGTGGTACAATACCACATCTAAAAGGACACCATATGAAGCAGTTTATGAACAGAAACCGCTATTTCTTCTTCCATACATGCTCAGCAGCTCCCCAGTTCAGGCAATTGACTCGGTTCTTCAAAACCGCGATCAGATTCTTCTCATTCTGCAGGACAACCTTCACATGTCAAGAATTTGACTGAAACAACAAGCCGATCAGCACCATTCTGCGCGCACTTTTCATGCAGCTGATAGGGTCCTTCTTCGGCGTCAGTGGGCCGGAATGCAACTCGATGATGCTACAAGGGAACCACTCCTTCAGATTCTGCATCAATTTCCACATCTAAAGCTTTGAGGACAAAGCTTTTTCTAAGGGAGAGGGGATGTTAGGAACCCATGTCAACCCTTCTATTTACTTTGTTAGTATATTGTTGTTGGACACATATGCTTTGTAAGTCGTCCCGTAGTATTTGTTGATCCATAGTTTGTATTATTGTTGTTGGACGCATATGCTTTGTAAGTCGTCCCATAGTATTTGTTGATCCATATTTTGTATTGGCCCATGGTTTGTATTGACACATGGTATTGACCCATGGTATTGGCGCCTAGACTTAGTATATAAGTTGGTGCTGAGACCAATGAAGGCACTGTGAAGTTATTTGTATTGAGCTTGCTCAAAGGAGGTTTCCCCCTCGAAGTGGCCTGCGATCAATATAAACGTGATTTTGAGTTCTGTCATTTATGCTATCTCGTGTTTTCATTAATTAATTATTGCAGGTTCATCACAAACTACCTCAATTTCGATACTAACTGTCTTAGTGATTCAAGAGTACATTTGGCACAAAATCCATTATTAAATTTAAACCTATCACTACTAATCAAACTAAACCAGTCTCTCTTGGTTGCAAATAAGGTAGTTGCAATAAAACTATAGGATTATGCTTAGGTATCCCATCAAATCATAGGGTCCCACATGTTATCCATGAAGATGCTACTCTTTGGTTTCTTTGGAATAGAGCAGTTACCATAATATTTTTTCAATCATTACTTCTTTATCTATGTTATTGTGATTGAAAAACTACTCATTGTTTTGATTTTTTTTATTGTGATTCATACAACATTTCTTTATTGCATGGTAATTATTTTTTCACAAGGATAGTATAATAAGAAAACATGGAAGATCCATGTTGGTGAATTTTAGTATCCATATGTGGCTCGATTACATATCAATTTATATTATAGTGGTTAATCTAGAAGTTTGTAAAGGATACTAGAATGAATGCTAACAAGACTAAAGAAACTATAAGAATTTGGAGAACCGGCTCTAAAGGAAACTAATATTGGTAGAGGAAGAATAAAATCATCTCAAGAATTAGAAATGGAAGATAAGCAAGAATGGAATGAGTTAAATGCTCGAATTTCAAATATGGAATTCTAAATAAGTTAGGTGTCTCTCAATTTGTGGTAGACAACAAACATCATGATAGAGATGAAAAAGAGTATCACTACCTTAGCCGCAACAATGGTGAAGAAGAAATGAAAGCTACCTCATAGTTCATATTTTATTTTTCGAGAAAAGATGAATGAGAGGAAAAGCTAAAGAAGGAAAAGGGAAGCAACATCCAAGTGAAGGCACCCTTTATATTTGAGGAAAAAATTGACATCGAGCTGTATTTATACATAATTTATAATTTTCCCATCTTTATACATAATTTTCCCATCTTATACACAATTTATAATTTTCCCATCTTTTTATACATAATTTCCCCTTATACATAATTTATAATTTTCCCATATTATACAAGATGTCCGATGATAGATGAAATTTATACATAATTTTCCCATCTTTGGTCAACATGGGGATTGATTAAGAGAATGAGATCACATATTTCTTTCATTTCCTCATTGAAAAATAAACAACCATCTTAAATTCAATTTTTCAAAACTCAACTATATATACTTCTTTTGCTATATATCCTAATTTCAATATACAACTAAATTTATTTTTAAATTAATAGGAAAAATTGAAGATAAATTTGCATTCTATTGTGGTATTTCCCATGGAACATATTCCTAGCATCACCATTATTTCATCCTTATTTTTCAAAGGGCTCTCATGGATAATTTTTTCAATGGCCTCTCATCCTAACAAAAACTTATTATGTCGTTTATATAATTAGTTTTTGGTTACACATTTATGTGGATCGACACGCAACAATACTACAACAACTTTTGTATCTCTCTTTTAAAGATCATTGTATTTTCATGAGATGGTGCTTTTATTGATTTTTTTAGTATCTTGGTTCAAAAATTGGATTTGATATTATGTTAAACTATAGAGCAAACATGTTAAAATACATAGCAAGTAAACAAGAGACATAATATAAAAATTACTCTTAACATCATCGTTTTGTGAGTTGTAAAATATGAATTATGGAACAATAATTAGAAATACATGCACATTAAAATTAGAAGAAATGGGGAATTAGGAGAGAGATATTTCCCTGATATCCGGGATTGGCGGAAAAGCGGACATGTATTCTGTAATTTTATCCATCTAGAAATGCAAATGATATGGTAGATGTGGCTAGGCAACATCAATAAACATTCTTGGAATGTGAATCTCCCTCTCCCTCTCCCTCTCCCTATTTCTAGAGTATCAACGAAAAAGGGGCGACTGTATGTGTTCTCATATCTCATAATTACTAGATTCTCTATTCCACTGAATTCGTATAAATTCATAACATTTCCATATTCATCTCCCATCTCTTAACTCATTTTGATCATTGGAATCTTTTAACTCACTATATAATTTTCCCATCTTTATACATAATTTTCCCATCATAGAACATTTTTTTAAATATCCATTGAGGCCACATATCCAAGAGTATAGATGCTCCCCTTGTATTTGGACACCATATTTGGGTAATGAAATGTATGTGTATAACTAGAAAATAGGAGTGGTAGCTTGAATTTATTTTCCTATTACATATGTGACAGAGGAAGTAAGCTCTTGTAGTGCATGTGACTAAGGTTATTCACTATTGGTTGTAGAAGATACATGACATTGAGGCATGGTGGAAGGATGTGAGGATGCATCTTGAGGCAATGATAATACAACGACTTGCTTGGATGTGAAATTTTGTTTCCTGTGCTGCTAATGCTCCTAAAATACATTTTGGTTAAATTTTTTAGGGAGAATTAATGGGGAGAAAAGAAAATGCTTCCAATTGTGCTTATTGATAATTTATTTTTGTAATAATGTAAAAGTGGAGTTATTCGTAAAAAAAGATGTTCTTTTGTAACATCAAAATATTCTTCCAATTGTGTGTAATGTCCCCATTTTTTATAGCACATTGGAGCTACTAGTAGACCTTTAGATCCCCATGGGTCCTAGTGGAAAATTAAATTAGTTAGGGAATTACTTTTGACTATGGTTATTTTGAATAATTAAATTAGATCTTGAAGAAGTGATGTATTCCATAGTTGTAAATATTTAATTATTAATAAATTGTTTGATGAGTTGGAAATACATAGGTGGCTCAATAGGGCGCATAGGACGAGGATAAGGTAGATGAGTTTTATCTCTTAGAAAGATCTAGAAGGAAAGCAGTAAAAGCAACCAAAAGTAGGAAAATCAATAGCAAATCAAGGAGGCAGGATGTTTCCATATTTTTGAAGATAAGGCTCCAAAAGGAATAGTAAAAGAAGGAAAGTAAGCAAGAGGCCTTAGGAAAGATGAAGATTATAATTTTGGCTAACGAGGGTGCATTCATGAGGAAAGTGGGTCCAAAATGCAATAAAACTATGCAAAGAATCCTCCACTCATCACTAATTTGAATTTCCTAGATGGCAAGATCTAGAAGGAAGGAATAAAAGCTCGCAGAGGTTAATAAAATGAGGATGAACACACCCATTCACATATTTTTTCATTTTTAGTAATAATATTGAAATCTGTGTGCATCTTAGAGGCTTGGTTGGTGTGCTCCTTTCCAACATTGGGTGATGTGCCCCTTGCCAACATTGGGTGATGTGCCCCTTTGCATTCATTGATCCAATTGAAAGATTGAGAGATCCTTATGTTGGAGTTTGAGGAAGGGATATACATTCCTTTACATAGAGTTTAATGATGCCATTAGAGTTTAATTTCATGTTTTAAATAATCTACAATCTAGTTTGGTCGAATCTCAAGATTGATTTGAAGATCCTAGTAGTAGCAGTGTCTCAAGAGTCATGTATTTTGGCTAGTGAAGAGGGAGGATTGAGAAATCGCACCCCATGTGAACTATATATGTTGTTCATGTGCATAATATGGTTTTAATATGTTTTTATTCTACTTATTTATAGGATCCAATATTAAAATACTCCTCCCTTACTCTCAATCACACTACTACTGCTTCTAAGGTACAATTTTTGGTGAATCTTTCATATACTGCAATTTTGGATCTCGTTGACAGTTAAATGTGCCTATGATTATCTGATTGAAGATTACTATTGTTCAATAGCATGTATTTGGCCTCATATATCACATTTTTTTCATAATTCATAACCCTTGGAAGTCATTTGAATTGGACTGAATTCACAAGTGCGATATGGTAGAAAATAATTGACTCGTTTTCTGTTTTGGTGAATTTAATTGTCAACATTGCTTCTAAAATATGATATGAAGGTCTAGCTATCTAATTATAAGGTATTTGGGTCCATCCAAACTCATATAACATAAATTATGGATATTCCAGTACCATTTGAGTTTGTTTGGATATTATCTCCTTCACTAGTCCACTTTTGGAATCTTGCACCTAGTCATTTTATTTTTAGTCAAACCTTTGTTTGTCAAGTATAATAGATCCATATCAGGTTGGAGACCTTTAAATTAGTCTATCATTGGTTTAGTTAATTCTATTACTGCACCATATGCAATGGATTTACTACACAATTCCTTGGTCCATTTCCTTGAAGCCTTTGGTTTAGCCAAAGGAGTCTACCCAGGTGTGATGCACTCCCGAATGTGCAACTGTCAAAGTAAGAACCTTGATTCCACCTGTATTGAGTCATTCACATGTGTCTTTGTCGAAACCAAGTCTTCCTGGATGTTTTGATAAGGTTTTGCAGTGTTTGGAATACAAACTAGTTCAATGGCATGTCAAATCCATCCTCTTTGAGTCCCAGTTGTCTGTTTTTTAGTTACGGTGCCTAAACTGGGGTTTGGGTACATTACATTGTGTTGTTTTGTAGGGGAGATCGAATTGGAGAGTGGTATTATGCAGTGATTCTATATATTATGTCTACTCCTCTCCTAATGGTGTCTGAAATAGGTTTAGGATTTTATTCTTGTTTTTTATTTGGAAACTATAGTGCTAATATGTCTTTGAGAATGAGGTTAGCTCTTCATCTTCATTTTGTAAATTATGGAAAGATGATTTAAATATGAAGTTGTTAGCTAAAGATTTTATGTTGATCAAATATGATAATAGGTTGGACACAATTTCCTCTTCGAATTTTAATGATGCTTTATTTTCTTGAAGGAAGATGATGTAAATATCCCGTCTCTTCTTTTTCTCTTATGTAAATATTCTCTATAAATATAAGATGTATTTTACAAAAAAATTAATGATCATAGTCCTTGAACACCCATCATTATTCCTAAATACTTTGCAGAATCCAATAATAGTCCACCCTGCCCCCTTAATAGAATCCACATGATTTCATTCCACATGAAAATCCCCCATTTTATCTGTTCAACCCTCTTCTCTTAGAGAACGTACTCTAGCCCTTTGAGGAAATTGATGAAACTAAAAAAAAGAGTGAATCAATAAGTCTGTTAGTAAAGACAACTAGTGGAAACCTCACTAAAAATTGGGTTGAGAAACTCAAAGACTATGAGGAAATAGAGGATCCCCAATTTTAGAACAAATCAAATAGGAAAACAAATAAGGAGAGGAAAGAGGAGGAAGTATGCACCTTCAAAGCCGGCCAAACTCTTTCCTTGGGTTTGATCTTTTTTATGATCCATAATTTCTTTCTATGTTCGCCACTTTAGTTTTGAGGGCCCTTCCCGAACCCACACAAGTGTTTTCTTGAATTCAACTCCATCCATGTGATGATGCTAAAAGTCAAGTTTGTTTGTTGCATGTACTTTGAACTCGGATTCAAACTAAGTCGCTTTAATAACTTTTAAAGCCGTTGTTTTTACAGTTATTAAAGGAATTTTTGAAGCAGAATGTCATGTAGACCCATGGTTATGAATCTTTATGCAAATAAGATGAGTGAAAGAGTTATTATTGGCATGCAAAATGCATATCCTGAAGCCACTTCCATGGTTTTTATATTATTCTCAAATCAATTTGTGTTGTTTTTATGAGAAATATACACTACGTTTTTTTTGGGAATATCAGAGGAGAATGTCTATTTATAATAGCTAAAGTCACATAGCATGTTTTAGAAAAAAAGTATTTCTCCGAGAATATAAAGTATCAGCATCATTCTTCATTGTAATCAAATATTAATTTGATTTTTTTACGATTTAATACATTCATATGCATGTAACGAAGGACAAATACATTGGCAATCTGCTTGAACCATAAAATAATTGGAAGATAAATACTATAGAATGTAGTGTAACCTTAGAATCCAATAACCTAGTAGTTTATTGAATGAATTCAGCTCCAACCATGAATCATACTCATAGAGAATATTGTTTGCTTGTGTAGATCTATTTTGCAAAAAAATAATAATTTTAATCTAAGATAGCATTCACACGACCAAATAATGAATTTTTAAAGATTTTAAGTATCGGTTTGTAATATAATAAAACAATAAAGGGGAATTAAAAATTATAGGAAGAAGGAAAGACCTTTATATTTTAAAATTTTGATATATGAAATTAAAAGTTATAGGATACAATCTTTATTCATGAAGTATTCCTACATCGGAATATGGCACACTAATGAATTGGTGACTCCTTAACATCATAAGTAAGTAGATAATATAATCAATGTTTGGTGCAGAGAAGGGATGCTTTGCCTAAGCAAGCTTTGAATCTCACAACATTGGTTGGCTAATAAATAAAAAACTATGATATAGATATTATAGACGCACAACCACCAATGGGACAAAACACTATACTTATCAGTTACACCCTCCAAGTTTTATTCATCACTCAGTGGGACCTCCAACAAGTAAACGCACTCATGAATGGATTTTTAAAAAATGAATAAACAAATAACCTAAATATGCTTGAGATTCATTGATACTACCGAATCTGGCATATTTAATAAAGAGAATCCATCTTCAATTAAAATATATAAAAATGAATATTGAAAATTTATGGATGGATGATTACAATGATGGAGTAGACTAACTTATATAGGCTTCATATTGACTCTTTCAAAAGGTCATGTCTCTTTAATATTTAGTTATTATTAATTATTTATTAAAGATTATTTTTATTAATAATATTTTATTATTTTATATTTGCAACATTCTTAGGCACAATGCCATGTCTTGCATGCATATAAGTTAATCCACATATTACTCTTTATATTACCTATATGAAATCCACATGTATGAGAATGTGTTGCTACTCCTACTCATATTCAAGAGGTTTAGTGCATCCCTATTAGTCGAGTCCTGCTGTTAGTTTACTTTCCCTTATTTCCTTACTATACTTCATTTGTGTCTAATTTTGCAGTTGGTTGTTGGTCTCAATGAATACTTTAAATAATTGCCTACATTTGCAATTCATTATCTACTAGATGAAGTGCATTCCAATTGCACTTGTTTACTCATTTTACTACCTTGGGCATTTCCCTATTCAATTTTGTATAGCTAGGGCCTGGTTTTGATTCATGTAGATTGTTTTGTCACCTTATCCTCTCAATAGAATAGTGGCTCTACTTAAAAGGGTGGACTAGAACGCTACTTGTCAAGAAAGGAACCAGGATTGAGGCCTAAATGATGATATGGTAGTGAGAAAATATTCTGAAACTTAATGAAGGTAACCGTAGATGATTTACTCATATTGGTTTCTCGTATGTTGGCTACAACCATAACTGGATGAAAGGCCCAAGGCGAAGCTACAAGTTGAAGGATTTTCTATTTTAACAAAAGATACAGCATGGTAGCTAGATCAATTAGTGAAAGTGATCAACAAAGGGAGTTGAAGGAGGCATAGAGAGTGTTGGTTGAGGTTTTCATGTTCAATTTGGTTAATAGTGAGTAAAGTGTAAAAATAATGATTGTGCATTAACTACACCTAATGCAATATTGGAGACATATACATGTACATAAACAAGTCTACCTAGACATGCTCATAATTAAACTAGCCACATAACATCTCAATATTAGACTTACCCCTCCCCTACATCCACTAATTGACTCCCCTACCTAGGGATAGAAACAAAATGCCACATATTTCACTATTTTCAAAACAAGATCTGAGTCAACGAATGTGAGGTACCTCTATTGCTCCCACCGTGGTTTAAATCATAAAAAAAGTGACACATTTTCTGTTCTCCCCTAATAACCCCCTACATATATATAATCAAGATAACCCATCCCTTTCGACTAGGAGACCAAATAACACATTTTGAATATTTTTTAATGACAAATAGAGGTCGATTGAATATAAATTTGATTATTGGTGCAATCGTTGTGCCTAATTGGCGTTTCGTGTCCTTGAAAAAATAAAAAAAATACAAACCATGGTTTTGATGGCAATGGAAGGAACAAGTTTCATGAAAACAAGAAATCTTATTATTCTAAGCAAGCAACAACTTGTGGATTGGAACCACGAGGTAATTTTATTAAATGTTGCTAGCCTTCTTCTGTTTTTTTGGAAGTCAGTGCAAACAAATGCTATTGAGATATTAAAATATCATCCAAATATAAGATAAAGTATAGAATGTGGAAACAAATAGCTTCTTCTAAGAAGCAACCACAACCTTTACAAACTCCTAAAAATAACAAGTAATTAATTAAGATGTAAAGGAAATTGCCCGTGATCACATATGTGATCTTACATCCTAGAAGGAGAGATATATGAAACCCTGATAGATGTTAAATAAAAGGATCGAATTTCAATAAAAAAACATGAAATCTAGAAAAGAGAGGATGGAAAGAAAACACTCATATCAATGAAGACAAGAAAAACTATCATAGAGATTCACAACGGAACACCATTAGGTAAGAATAACATTATTTTTATCGGATACCTCGCTTGTTTTGTCATGTGTAAAAATATTGTGGTATATTGGAAAATTATATATTGTTGTGTATGAACTTGTTCAAATATATGATAACATATATATGCACAAAACAAGAGAACATAGTCATGCCAACCAACATGAAAGATGAAATAATGCAACAATGATATATATACCTGGCAAGCACATGGACAACCTTATGGTATTTGAACATGTATAGGTATAGGTACATAAACTATATATATTCAGTGAGAATCAAATAATACATCAACATATTATGTAATAAATGAATAACCTAAATTACTAGACAAGAACTGAGAACAAAAGAGAATAATAATGATCTATTTCATTAACTTGAATGAGTAATGATCTATTTAATTAACTTGAATGAGTGGTGGAGTGCAATATTTAAACACCATCAATTTGAATTAGGGTTAGAGGCAATTTGAATTTCCCATTTAGTGGATGAGATGTGTTAGGATTAATAAGAGGCTAAAACCCTTTAGTTAGCTCCTAAATTAAGTTAAATTGACTCAAGACTACACAATAACTAGTTAACTAATGGGGTGCCGAGTTAATTGAATGAATGCTTAGTTAACTAAATGGATGTTGAGTTAACTAAATAAAATCTCTAATTAGATCCATGAAGGCGCTAATGTCTAATTTAGGGAATGAATAGTCAGCTAGGAGAGAATTTAGCAAGGTTCTCTTAGTTACCAAGCAAGATTAACCACTAGTATTCCTAAAATTAGGGAAAGTATCCTCAGATTGAGGAATGCACCCTTATATTGAGGAAGAGTAGAAGATAGAGAGATTAGAGGGCCTTATAGTTTAGGAGAATATCTAGGGTGAATCAGGTGGCCAAAATGAGTGTGGTTAGGCCGCCAGGAATCATGAAGTTAAGGTCTAGGAGTCTAGAAAAGGAGAATGATGCTATGGAGAGGTTTGTAGCTCTAACACCTCCCCATAAGCCTAACTAGATGAAGTAAAAAAATGGGTCCTAACAATTTGCATCCATATTAGGTACCCATGCACACACAAAAAAAATTCTCTGCAAACTATGAAAGAGGGAAAAAAACCACATGGGAACCCCCCCTCCCTCCCCATAAAAGAGAATGTAAAAAAAAGAGAAGAGGACCTTAAGAAGCCTCCTTAGAAGGTTCATTCCCTCCCAAATAATCCCTCAACTAGGTAAATAGATTCTCGATAAAGGAATTGGTGAAGATATCTGCAATCTGCGCAGAGGAAGGACACAATTACAAATATATGAGTTGATCATGTATCAACCCTCGTATATAATGCATACGGATCTCTATGTGCTTGGTTGATTGTCATTGAATAGGCTCTCTTGAAGTCTGAATGCCCCCCTGGTTGTCACAAAAGATGATGGTAGGTCAGTGAAACTCTATCCCAAACTCAATAAGGATATGTTATAGCCAAATGGCTTGTGTTGAAGCATTCACTACTCCTTTATTTAATTTGCATACCATAGACGAGTTTTCAATGTACTTCAGTGGATTATCAATGTAAATCTCCTATACAAGGTCCCATGAAGAAAGGAACTCTTTGCATCCATGTGATGAATCTCCCATTGTTGTTCTACTACTACATGGAAAGAACAAGTTGAATTGAATCCAAGTTTGCAATCGGTGCATAAGTTTCTGTGTAGTCAATTCCATGTATTTGAGAGAATAATTTTGTGACAAAGCATGATTTTTACTTGCTAATAAGTCCATTGGATTCCATCTTGGTCTTAAAAATCCATTTGTATTGAATCAATTTACTTCCCTTCGGAAGAGGTACCAAAACCCAAGTTTGTTGTTCATAAGAGATTGATATTCCTCGTCCATGGATGCTTCCCAATGAGGATTGTCGGAGCCTTCTACATGTGTTTGAGGATCAAATGTGGAAAACATATAGAAATGAGTGGGATGAAATGGCTCTATAGCTTCAAGAGTATGCGTGGCAGCATGAAACTATGATCGACTTCTTTGAGTATCACCAAGATCACCCACTAGTTCTCCAACTACTCCAAGTGTTTGATTTTCCAATGAGGCTGAATTGTTGGGTATGAAACACTCTTATTATCAATATACTCATAATAATCTATATGTGGATCTAAATACGTATCTAAATCTGAAATTTCAGTTGAAACATTAGGAGAAGAATCAAACAATTCATTTTGAATAACTAGTTGTCCATTAGTAGGAGAACTAGTTTTATGCATAGGAATCTTCAAATTTAATAGTTCTTTCAATAAATATTTTTTTAGTATTGATATTCATTGGTCTATAATATTTTAACTCTTCAATATATCCCACAAAAAGGAATTCCTCACTTTCAGGTTCTAAGGCTCTTTTTTTCTTGGAAGGAATGCGGGCCCATGCATGGTATCAAAACACTTGAAGTGATTTACTGCTGGTTTTTTACCAGTCCATACTTAAAAAAAAAAAAAACTCCTTTCAAATGTTTGCAAGTCACTCTATTTTTAAAGTAATTTGAACAATTTATTTCTTCAACCCATAATTTTAGAGGAAGATTCTTTGATTGCAGCATGCAATTTTCCATTTCTTTCAATGTTATGTTTTTCCACTCTGCAATCCCATTCTACTAAGAAGTATAAGGAACACTATGTTGCATATATATACTAGTTGCATAGCATAGATTATGTACATATTTATTGAAATACTCTCCACCATTGTTTTTTCGGAGAGTATTGATACCCTTACCAATTTTTTTTTTCTACAAGAGCTTCAAAATATTGAAGAGAAGGAAATACATCATCTTTGTTCTTTAGGAAGTACACCCATGTGTATCTAGAAAAATCATCAATAAAATTCAGTACACATCTATCTTTATTCATATATATATGATGAAGAGTCCTATTAATGTCACTATGGACTAATTCAGGAGGGGATGTGGCTCTCCTATCCTTCCCTTTCTCAAATCTTTCTTTAGGGTGCTTACCAAGAGCACATCCTGGACAAACTCCATCCGAACAAGATATGAGTGGCATCCCTACTAGCATATATTCCTTGATTAATTGCTTCAATTATGTATATCTAAGGTTCCCCAAACTCTCATGCCATATTTATTAACACCATTAGAATGAATTAACAAAACTGAATCAAGAGATTTTGGCAAAAACTTCAAAAAACACATACAACTTGTTTTTGTGATTAGTCGTGGATTATCCTTCCCAAGTGAAATATTAAAACCATCAAATATATATGAAATGATGACTGAATATTTTGTGAATAGAAATTTCTTACCATGGCCTGAGTGTGTGATTTGGTAAATGGAAAGCATTTTTTTTACAAACTAGGTACAAAAAATACATCTTGAAACTGCCCATCTTCTTGTAGAATATCACCTTTTTGTTGGTAGGTGGTTTGGTGAGTCAGCATCGCGGATGCTACGTAAGGCCTAAGATACAGCGGAAGGTGGAAAGAAGCAAGCAAGGAGACAAGTATTTTTGTAGTTTTTGGGTCATTTGGACCACGTCATGTATATTTTGGGTCATTGGACTGCGTTATGTGGGATTTTGGGTTAGTTTTTGTAAGAGTTTGTTAAGAAGTAGTTAGGCGGTTTCCTAAGTGGACAAAAAATGTAAAGGCGTAAGCCTATAAATAGACATAGTTTTGTAAGTGTTGGGATATCAGTCAATGGAGAGCATTGTTGAATCTGAGTATCTGAAGGACCTTGATGCGGAAGACTGAGTATTTTTTTGTATCTGGGTTTTTTGTGGAATTAATATGATGTGACAGAGATTTTGAGCAGAATCCTTGTGTCTTCCTGTTATATGTGGAAATGCATTTTGCAATATGAATGTATGAATGATGCGATGTTTCCTTGCTGCGATTAATGCCTTACTATTATATTTGTTGCAATTATGATTTGTTCCTGTGAATGATGTAATTAATGTTTGAGTTGAATGCCTGGATCTATTTCCGAAATGTTGTAATAAGTTAGGTAATTGACCCACAACATCCTCCTTCATTTGGCGGAAACATGGTTCCGTCAACTCTCCCTTGAACACCTCGAGTGAGACCTCATCTGCTCTGCAGGTGTTGCTGGGTAGGGTAAAACCTGTCTGGGCTAGTGCTCAGGGAGATCGCGGTGGTTTGGGTGTCGACAATGTCGGGAACCCTTGTCGACTAGGTCCACGTCAACAAATGGTTCCGTTGTCGGGACCGTAGTGCGAAATGAAAGGAGGATATGTTGTGGCACCCAAAAAAACCAGAGATCCAAGGTTGGTTCGACCTAAAATTGCAAGAGTTCGTTGAAAAAGAAAATAAGAACCTTGGGTTGATGACCGACTGGTGGTTGGCAAAGTACATTCACAATGGTCCGTATGAATATTTTTTTTGTGAGTTCCCAATCATCCTATATGAGTGGTTAGCGAAATTGACTTTTCAGAAGAGGAACTTCCAAGGTGGTGAACCAACAGCCTGGACCCCGGAACTGATCCAGGAGCTGCGAGAAGTCAACAACAAAGCGTCGCGGGCTGTTGAAGTTTGGATCGATAGCATACTAGAAGGATATATCACAGAATTTGTGGTTGATACGAATAAGTCCTATAGTGAAAGTTGAAATATATTTCTTCCGCGAACCACGGGGAAGGTTTCTGTTGTCGCTCCAGCTGTCTATTAAGATGCTCATTTGTGAAAAAGGTATATTGAAGATGCATCTTGATCAGTAAAAACCCTGGTGGGCGGAGGCCATGGGCACCGTGACAGCAGGGGGGCAGTACATGGAATGATAAGGGGTAGATGTGTGCAGGTCATGATAAGACTTTGAGGGAAGCCAAGGAAGAGAGTGGTCTTACAAGGGGAGGAGCAAGGTTTCGACAAGAAAAGAAGCAGAGGATAGGAGAAGGTGCTGCTGCGATCGAAACACAAGGCCGCGAAGGAAGACCACACGGGACGAAGCGACCTCATAGTCCTGACAAGGACAACCAGGCTACGCCCAGGATAGAGGCAGGACCCAACCCCAGCAGCTACATACCCACACCTCCGCTCACTATCTGTCAACTAGTAAGAAATAAAACTTCGACACCACCGTGTCAACAAAACTTGATTGCTAGTAGTTCAACGACTACAGGGAAAAAGCCCAGGATGGCAAGCGAGGATACGAAGTTACCGTTGTTCCATGGAAATGGAATAGATAATCCTGAGCAATACCGGTTCCTATGTGAGGCAATATGGACCGTAAGCAAATTACTGATGATGATTCTAAGAAAGGACAATTGGTGACAACTCTATGAGGTCGCACATTAGACTGGTTTATGAAGTTTGTTCTAGTTCCCGCAGGAGCTCTAGAAAAGACGCTGGACGACATCAGGAATGGGTTGATCGCACAATTCAGAAAACCCAAGTCTGAAGCACAGTATATTACAGAACTAAAAGAGATTAAGCAGTATCCCAATGAAACTGTGTGGTATTTTGAACAACGATTCAAAACACTGATGGCGAGGGTCAGCTTTGACATGAGTGTTGTCCAACACAAAGAGTGGTTTATTGCGGCATTTTTACCACACATTCGATTACCATTGATGAAACAAAACATCACAACACCAAGCGAAGCCCTGGAAATTGCGATGCGGTTGGAAGCTTCACCGATTGGTGAGAACGCAGCTGGTATGTCGCAGATTCAGACGTAGTTGGCTAACTTGACCATACAGCTGTAAGACCTGAAGAAGGGTAAAGAAAAACGTGAGGAAGTGTGGTGTATGTGATGTCACAGAGAGGGGCATACTAAAGATAATTTCCCATACTTCCGCAATTATCTGGTTACAGGAGCACCGAACCTGTTGAATGGTGGTGGTATGCCGTGGTGTCGCATATGTCAAGTATATGGGCATCGACATGAGGAGTGTCAATACATGCAAAAGATGGTCACAAAACCGATGAATCTGTATTGTACATTCTGCAAATCTATGGGACACGAAAACAAGGACTGTTGAGCATACGGATTACTTCAGGAGCGAACGTACGATGCATTCTATGTGAAGGACGATCAACGTGTCGTATAGCAACTGCAACCGCATCCACAGGTAGCTTAACCGCAGGTGCAGTTTGTATCGCAGTAGCAACTGCAACAGTTTATGTCGCAATATGCTCCGATGCAGATGGCTCCGCAGCAGCCATAGTACGTTCAACAACCACAATACATGCAACAAGGGAAAGGCGTGCAAATGAATCCTCTGCAGCAATAGTTCGGCCAACCACAGTTCCACCAAGAAGGATTCCATGGAGGATTCCGGGGAGGACGCGGTGGAGGATTTGATCGCGGAGGCGGAAGAGGAGGTTGGGGACTTGTTCAGTGTTATCATTGCAGAGTGCGGGGACACTACCAGCGAGATTGCCCACAATTATAGACAAAGTGTACGTTTTGTTTTGTTATGGATCACACGGTGGAAAACTGTCCGCAGTTGATTGCACGATGGAATGTTCCACAAAACCAGAATCAGGTGCAGCAACTAGTGCCGAATCAAGTGCAGCAGCCGGCACAAACCCAGAACCAGAATCAGCGTTCAAATCAGAATGTCAACCAGAATGTGAATAAACCTGGGAATCTGCCAATAAACCAGACTCACGTGCAATTATTGATATGATTTCTACAGAGCCAAGGACACAAGATGCTGTTGTCACAATTATCACTCGTGGAGGCGCGACAACAGGTGAAGATGGTCCACATCCCCTTATCCGGTTAGCAGGGCAGAAGAAGGTATCCTTTGACATTGATTCCGAACGTGATGCATTTTTCAAGCGTGTCGCACGATGGAAAAGGATCATGGTAAAGCCATTATTTGCGACATGCCTCCTATTTTTTATGCCACTTCAGAGGTAGGTCCATTGAGGTAGTCTGGGACCTTGCATAAATTTTTTGAGATTTGTTTAGCGCTGGCGAGGGATCCATATGCCCTTGCCAATATTTTAGGGCTGTTGCAATGACCAACCAGGGAACCGCAAGAGTCTGCAGTAAACTTCGTACAACGACGGAAGACAGGTAAGGAGATGCGCATGAACATTCAAATTGGAGACTATGAAGTTGATTCAGTTATTTTGGATCTTGGTTCGGATGTCAACATCTTAACCAAACAGGCCTGGCAGAAAATGGGGAGTCCCACGCTGAGCTAGTCTCCCGTACAGCTCCGTCTGGCTAATCAGGCTAAGGTGACACCGATTGGGAGAGTTCCCCGCTTGGTTGTGGACATTGAGGGAATGAAGACATATGTGGATTTTGATGTGATCGAAGTAGTTGAAGGGGGAAGCTCCTATCCCGCGTTGCTCAGGATTGGATGGGCTAACGACAGTGCAGCAGTGATCCAATTTAAGAAGCGAATGATGAATTTTGAAAACTGTGACCTCCGAGTCGTAGCTCCGTTGGATCCGGTTGAAGGACGCAGGTATCTTGAACCAGTAAGGGATGACGATCCCAGCGGATGGGACCAGGAATACAACATTTTAGAAGATTATATTCATCTGACTGCCAATGGTGAGCTTGAATGGCGTAGTTTCAGCTCTGCGTCTTCCGACTTTGATGACGCAATGGAGAATTGGCAGAACCACTTACATGAGGTGTCATTCCGCAAGTGTGGGTTAGTCACGTAGTCATTATGTCGTGTCACAACTGAACCATTGCATCGCCAATATATGAAGGGCTCCCTGACTTGTCTGATTTTCTTGTGGCATTTGAGGACAAGGTTTCAGAACCACAATGATTGCTGGCATTGGAGGAAGCACTGAAGGCTGCTCCAGCGCACTAGTGGGAGACACATAAAAATTTGATTGAAGGATGGTCGTAGTGTCGGCGATTAATGACGGTTCGCTTTGGCGACGTCGAAGTTTACCACACAGGGAAATATGATGGACGGACTGACCCTGGCAGTCATTTGATGGAATGTCAGACATTGTGGGAATGATGACCAAAGGCTGAGTGGGTCCATGCCTTCGTCCATACGCTGGACGAGATGCCGCAATCATGGTATACTACAGCCGAATTGTGATGGGAGGTTACCACGTGGTTGGAGTTGACAGTTTGCTTTACCCATACGTTCAGCTTCGCGGATGCTAACCCAGATGTCCATAATGCTTTGCAGCTCATCCGTGATGTGGTTCTGAAGGTTATTCCAGTAGCATATCTTGCGAATCCGCATACATAGTGTAAGTTGCACTCAATGATGGAATGTTACAATATAACTGGTGGACCCGAAGATGGTGATGATCTGAGGAATGTCAATATTCCAGAATCAGAAGGCAGTCGTGATGTGGTGGCACCAGACGGTCTAACTGATCCAATCAGTCAGCCACTAAAGCTCCGAAAGATCAACATTGGGACAGAGGACAATCCAAAATTCATGAATGTTGGGGACTATTGGGATGATGAGATGATTTGGAAAGTCACATACTTGTTGCATGAATTCCAAGACTTGTTCTCCACGAAGTTTTTTGAGATGAAGGGAATCTTGGGCGACTTGGGAGAGATGAAGATCCCGTTGAAACCAGATGCAAAACCAATTAGGCAGCGACCCTGTCGACTGAATCCACGCCATAAGTAGAGGGTCAAAGTAGAACTTGACCACATGTTGGATGTTGGAATTAGTCCTATAGCGGTGCAGGACGAGAAGATAGGGGAAGTGCGCATTTGTGTCGACTTGCGGAAGTTGAATGATGCATGTTTGCATGATCCATTTCCGACCCTGTTCATTGTTGAAGTACTAGAGACATGGATGACCAAGAGATGTATTCTTTCACGGACGGGTTCTTTGGTTATCATCAGATCAGAATTGCAAAAGAGTACCGCCACAAGACAACCTTTGTCATGGAATGGGGCTATTTTTAGTACATGGTGATACCATTTGGGCTGAAGAATGCACTTGCGATATTCTCGTGGGTCGTTATTGCTTCCTTTAGGGATTTCATATAGAAGGTTTTACAGGTGTACATGGATGACTGGACAGTCTATGGCTTGATCAACGATCATCTGACTAATCCGCGGTTGATGTTGGAGCTCTGTCGACAGCATCAGATATCGCTGAACTTGAAGAAGTGCATCTTCTGTGCACCATTTGGAATATTACTGGGTCAGATTGTGTGCAAATAGGGTCTGTTGTTCGACCCAGCAAAAATTGCGCTCATTCTGAGCTTAACATCGTCGACTACTATCAAGCAGTTGCGAGCAACATTGGGACACACTAGGTATTATCGCAGATTCATCAAGGGTTATGAGGCGATCACAGCTCCTATGGAGAAGTTATTAAAGAAAGATGCGGTATTTCAATGGAGCCCCGAATGTCAAGTTAGTTTTGAGACACTGAAGGCTAAGATGGCATCAGCACCGATACTGGTATTTTCGAACTGGAGCAGGGAATTCCATGTCCACGTTGATGCACCATCGATCGCGCTGGGAGTAGTGCTCACGCAACTGGGGGAGGGGGATCTGGATCACCCCATTTCTTTTGCGAGCCAGAAGTTGTCCTCTGTAGAAAGAAACTATACAATGACGGAAAGGGAAGGTTTGGCGATGGTATACGCATTACAGAAGTTCAGGCATTACCTATGAGGCGGTCACTTTAAGATGTTCATAGACCATTCTGCACTGAAATACTTGGTCAACAAGCCTGTGTTGGGGGGGAAGATATGTCACCGGATACTTCTTTTTCAGGAGTTTGATTTTGAAGTGGTTGTGAAGCCAGGACGTCTGAACGTAGAGCCAGATCATCTGTTGCGAATTGAGACCAGAGAGGAGCCAACTAATATTGAAGATGGGTTTCCCGATGCGCAACTGGTTAAGGTTGAGGTAGCTGATGACTACTATGAAAAATCATTCAGTTTCTGGCGATAGGTACCGCACTGGAGGGGTTTACCACTAGTCATAAGAAGCAACTGGTGGTTAAGGTTGTTGATTTCCAGCTAATTGGAGGACAGTTGTACAAATTGGGATCAAATGAGATCTTGAGGCGTTGTGTCTTGCCTCATGAACAAGGGAAGGTATTGTCGGAGGCACATGTAGGCATGGCTGGTGGGCACTATGGCGGTCGTGCGACTTCTAGAAAGGTGCTTCGCGCAAGGCTTTGGTGGTCGACACTTCACAACGATGCGACCGACTATGCGTGGACCTGCGACATCTATCAAAGAATTGGGAAACCCTCTAGGAGGGACGAGATGCCATTAAAACCTCAAGTTACACTGTAGCCATTTGATAAATGGGTAGTAGATTTCGTGGGCCCTATCAAACCACCTAGGAAGTGCACTGGTGCCAGATATATCATCACAGTGACAGATTATTTGACTAGATGGGAGGAGGCTGCACCAGTCATCGATTGTTCCACTGCAACAGTAGCATGTTTTTTGTTTGACAGCATCGTTACTCGGTTTGGTTTCCCGAAGGTATTGATGAGTGATCAGGGCAGTCATTTCATCAATCACACTGTCAGCGCGTTGACAACAAAACTGCAGATACAACATAAGAAGAGCACGCCATATCATCCATAAGCAAATGGGATAGTAGAAGGTTTCAACAAGGTCTTGGAGCATGCGTTGACAAAGGTTTGCAATGAGAATCGCAATGACTGGGATTTGAAAATACTAGCCATCTTGTGGGTGTACCGCACCACTTGTAAACTTTTGACGGGGAATACACCATTCAAATTGGTATATGGGCAAGAAGCGATTATGCCTATGGAGTACATCATTTCGAGTCTGTGCATAGCAGCGGCAACAGGTATGGATGATGAAGCGGCCTTAATGGAACATTTGGCGTAGCTAGTACAGCTGGAAGAAGATCGCTTTATCACAGGTTTCCATCAGAGCATGGAGAAGGATCGGCAGAAGGCTTGGCATGATTGCCACATTAAGAACAAATAGTTTCAGCAGGGTGATTTGGTGTTGTTGTATGACAGTAAGTTCATGAAGCATCCAGGGAAATTGCAGATGCATTGGCTTGGTCCTATCACATCAATATCATCACGTCAGGAGTAGCAGTACAACTGCAGCAGTTAGATGGAGCGATGCTCCCAAAGCTGGCAAATGGTCATAGGTTGAAGCCCTACAGGTCGGGCTTGGAGCAGCACGATGCTTGAGTCGCATCGGGAAAAAAAAATTGCAGGATGCTTGGTGGCAAGATGGCGCACCAGCAGGGACAGAATGCGCAAGTGGGAGGGATTAGAAGCAAGGTTGCGACAGAGGAAGGGTTGCGGCTGGGTGAAATCGGTAATAAATGCAGAAAGTTAAAACTGTTAATTAGCGTTGTATCACGGCATGATCGGCATTTATGGCGGATCCGGCCATTGGATTGACCGAATCGATGGTGGATTCAGGTAATTAAGGCATGATTTGGTCATGATGTAGGGTTTGATTTGGTAATGATAGTTAAGGACTGAATTTAACACTATAAGAAGGGGTCACCTTTGGTCGGAAGGAACCATTGCGCTGAGTGTAAGGAACAGTTCAATGTTGCATTGTTTTAGTTGAATTGAAAAGATAGGAACTGAGTGGTTCCTAGCAGCGAGTTGGATTGGTAAGTGAGGAGTTGTTGAGCCACGAGGAGCCCTGTTGCGGCATGCCAAGAACACTCGTGGTTGAGGTTTCTAGTGGGGTTGAGTCGCCCGCTCGGGGGATAAGTATTGAAGAAGAGGTTTCCAGCATGACGGGTGGATCAGTGTTTATAGGAATCCCGAAGAAGCGGCTGGGGGGTCAGCATTCTGAGTCCCCACAAAGCAAATGACAATTACGCTCATCTGCAATGGTAATTGAGGAGGTCCAAGCGAAGGTAGGACAGTCTAGCCACGAAGTTGAAGAAGCCACTTCTTGGGAAGGGTTGTCTACTGCAGATATACCTGGGTATGTCCCCCCTGTCGACTTGGAGTCCTGCTTCAGAATCTCATAAAGAATCATAAATACCTTGTGCAGATGCCAACGCTCCCAACAGGTATGGAGTGATCCGTTGATATTGTGTCGATGTTGATGCAGCTGAAACACGAAGACCATGACATGGTGGCATATCTGGATATTACATCGGCCCCTTATGTGTCGGGGTCACAACTCACCGGTAAGCTGGTTCTGCAAGCTTGGGCGCGGGGGTTGGAACAGGTGAGCTTGTTGGGGCTCATTAACATGCCCCATTTTGGGTGATTGCCGGAGGTTAATGCTTGTGTGAAGCAGCTGCTGGCCTGCTTCCACGGCGGCACATTGTGGCTGGACATACCGTTTCCAGTCATTGTGGTTTTGATCGCTAAGATCACCAGGTTGTCGAAGGATGGGGTAGATCCTTTGCAGTACTTCCGTGGGAAGGAGAACAAAAAAAAGAGGGCAACACAACTGGTCTGTTAATATGCCTTGGAACGTGACGACCACGCTTACAAAACCAACAGTATCAATGATAAGGCGGTCCTCACTGGTGCAAAGATATTAAGTTGCAAAGTGGTTAGGAAGAATCGACCCAATCAATGCAATTCAGGGGTCATTGCGTGTGCAACACAGTGCGCAGAAGGCGTGCAGATAAACTGGTCCTTATTTTTGTCGAACCAGTTAGCGGAAGATGTCGCCGTCGTTCAAGATGGGAAAGGCTTGTTCACTTACAGCTGGCTCCTTATTTTGATCGTGTTAGTTGTCTGGAAGGAGCCCGACACTTACCATGGGCATGGAAGTTGAGGCCATGAAAAGCCATAGGGGTGTGCAGTATCAGAACTTATGGTGCATACAAGAACTCGAGCACCTTAGAGAATGTCCCATGCAGTTTTGGATGTAATGGGAGATGTTAAGGGATGCAGCGACCAAGGTGCCTCGTTTAGCTGAAGAAACCACGGTGAAGTACCGACCGATTGCGCTATTTGCGATTCGGCCTCACGTGATTCATGCAAGGCGTGACCCTATGAGGAAATGGTTGTTGACACATTATAAGTTGTCCAAGGAGGTGATGGAGGGAATCATCAATGATTGGCTAGTTGACTGGTGGGAACCGGTTAGTCAGGAGGAGATTGAGGCGGGACTCCCAGCGGTGGGCCCAGATGATGCCTTGGACCAGCAGAGTCACCATGACTTGGATCAGGAGTCGTTTACAAAGACACCCACAGTTGAGGATATCGATTGCGATCTCGAGGAAGGCAGAACGAAGGCATGTCATGAGTACGCTACGATTAGTAGGGATTCTCTGGAAACTGAAGTGCAGTTGGGATGACTTATCATGGCTGCAACAATGCAACCAATACGACAGCTCAAGCGATGTTGGCGAAGGCGGAGGTAGGATTCAAAGAGGTAAACAGTTGCCTTGATTCTTTATGGGATGTTGTTTCAGAGCGAGTGGCGGAGATGGAAACTGGTCGGGTAGTTGGCACAATTCGAACTGAGCCCTGGGTTCAGAACATCAGTATCTCCCCAACTGCGATTGTGACTAATAATGAGGCTCTGAAGGCCTTGCTGGAGTAGTTAGAGAAATTGACTATCAACATCAATGAGCTGCCGGTGAAGGAGTTGACGACTGTGCAGGCGGTTTCCAGCCGGTAAATGGTGGACATGATGCATGAGAATAGCGGTAAGTGCTTGCGATCAGAGACAAGTGAGGAAACTGCTAAGGAAGAGGTTGTAGAGTTAACAGGGAGTGCCTCTACGGCACGGCAAGCCGTGGATGAGTTGGAAGACGACATCAAGAAAGAAAGAGCTGAGAAGGCTCGAGTGATTGAAGAATTGAAGCAAGAATAGGATTGCCTCATCATGGAGAAGTCCACTTTGTGGGATCCAAATGTGCGGTTGGAGGAGGCCATTGTTGAGGCTTGTCACCATGTGCCGGAGCCCACCGTAGCATTGGATGCGGTTCAACAAGCACAACGACTTGGGGCTGTCATTTCCCAACTACAGCATGGCAATCAAGAGTTAATAGCCTTGGTGAACCCTGACACACCCAAAGCATAGGTGGACGAACGAAAACATGCCATTGAGGAGGCGGCAGCACAGATAGGGGAGCTGGAACAGATAACGACAAAACTCATGGCAGACACCGTGCAGTTTTGGGGAAGAATTGTTTAGGATGAGCAGATTGAACAGTTGAACAAGCTCAGGCAGGAAGCAGAGGGGCAGTTGGCGACACTAAAAATGACGATGTGCACGATGCCATGATGGATCATGTTTCCAAGTCCACGGACTTAAAAGAGTTGCAACAGCGCATCACGAAGGCCGACGAACATCAGAAGAAGCGCGCTGCCCAGCTGGAGGAGTTCCAGGAGATTAGTGGTCAGTTTGTGCTTAAGGAAAGTGCGACACTCCAGGCTATATAGGATGGTCGCCAACAAGTTACTGTGAAGCTGAGTGAGCATCCATCTTCACAGGATGTGATAGACAGTCAGGCATTGGCTGCGGAATTAAAGGAGCAGGTGACGAAATTTGATCAGTAGTACGAGGACTTCAGGTTCAAGATCATCGCGTACACCATGTCCACCTGATGTGGCTCGAGGGTGAGCCACAAGATTGTGTTGGGGGCCTGTTGGCAGGCGGTTTGGTGAGTTAGCATCGCAGAATTGCGAATGCTGCGTAAGGCCTAAGATTCCGCGGAAAGCGGAAAGCAGCGAGCAAGGTGACAAGTATTTTTGTAGTTTTTGGGTCATTTGGACCGCGTCATGTATATTTTGGGTCATTTGACCACGTTATGTGGGATTTTGGGTTAGTTTTTGTAAGATTTTGTTAAGAAGTAGTTAGGCGGTTGCCTAGGTGGACCAAAAATGTAAAGGCCTAAGCCTATAAATAGACATAGGTTTGTAAGTGTTGGGATATCAGTCCATGGAGAGCATTGTTGAATCTAAGTATCTGAAGGACCTCGATGCGGAAGACTGAGTATTTTTTTGTATCTGGGTTTTTTGCGGAATTAATATGATGTGACAGAGATTTTGAGCAGAATCCTTGTGTCTTCCTATTATATGTGGCAATGCATTTTTCAATATGAATGTATGAATGATGCGATGTTTCCTTGTTGCGATTAATGCCTTACTGTTATATCTGTCGCAATTATGATTTGTTCCTGTGAATGATGTTGCAATTATGATTAATGCTTGAGTTGAATGCCTGGATCTATTTCCGAAATGTTGCAATAAGTTAGGTAATTGACCCACAACATCCTCCTTCATTCGGAGAAAACATGGTTCCGTCAACTCTCCCTTGAACACCTCGGGTGAGACCTCATCTGTTCTGTAGGTGTTGCTGGGCAGGCTAAAACCTGTCTAGGTCGATGCTCAAGGAGATCACGTTGGTTTGGGTGTTGACAGTGTTAGGAAACCCTGTCGACTAGGTTCACGTCAACACTTTTCCACATACCTTGATTGGAGTGTTGCATCCCATGAATACTCCTTGGAAAAAGTATAGTTGCATGGAGGTAAACATGTCCTTGTATTATTCCATGTGATTTGACGCTATGGAATATAGGATCCAAGGGGATGATTTTGAAGCTGTAATTGTCACAAGTCATGTCCCCTTTTGGGAGGAGGTCTTGGCTTGCATACTTTGTCTTCATTTTTTGCAAAAAAAAATAGTATACCTGCAATTTTCTTCTTTGTGACATCCCTTTATATAGTAGGGACATAGATGCATCTCCTCGTTAGTCTTCCCTTCTTGGAGGTGGTCTTGTCATAAGAAAAAATGGACATTTTCTCCCTCTTTCCTTTGTATGGAGTCTTTTTCTTACTAGATTTCTTATTTTCCTCATTCGCTACAAGTGCATGAGAATTTGAGGACGTTTGTAGGACCATATGAGAATGCTTATACTACTCTTGAATAAGAGATGAAGCAAAGACATCTAAAGAAGGCATGTTGAAAGATGCTCCAAGTCCTAATCTAGTAGAGTTAAATGATGAAACAAAAGTGTTGAATTTAGGAACCAACTTAGAAAGCATAGAAAGTACCATATGAGTGCCGTATTTACCAATATTTCACACCTTGAGATGCAATAGGAAATATTTGAACTTTGTAAATAATTATTATACAGAGTCGAACTCACTCGGCCTCAAATTCATTAACTCTACCTCTAAGTAATGACCCCTTATCTCATATTGTATACTAAAGAGGTTGGATAGGGTGGTCCATATTTCATTGGGGATATTCTTTATCTGGATATGGTAAATAAATTCAAGAGACAAAAAATATCATAGAATCCCATGTGCTTCATCCATTCAGTTAATATACCTGGATTTTTCAACAAGAGTTGTTGGTTCCATCTTGTTTCCCATGGTGATCTGGTACAACCCCTTCATTGTCAAGAGCATTTACACTCTCGAATTCCATTTGAAGTAATTGAATGGGGTTAGTAGCGGATTAAAAGGTATATCCATGGATTCTAATGCACTCTTTAATGGCTATAAAATCAATTCCTCAATCTGAAAAAAGTAAGATAACTCAGAAGAAATCACTGAAACACTAACTAGTTTAGTACCCCCTATGCTTTGATACCATATGATATTTGAACATGTATATATATAGGTACATAAACTAAAGAGATATGAAATTACAATCAAATTATCCATCAACATATTATGTAATAAATGAATAACATAAATTACTACACCACAACTCAGAACATAAAAGAATAAGAATGATCTATTTCATTAACTTGAATGGGTGGTGGAGTACAATATTTGAATACCAACAATTTGAATTAGGGTTAGAGGGAATTCAAATTTCCCATGTAGTGGATGCGATGTGTTAGGATTAACAACAATATAAAACCCCTTAGTTAGGCATGCTAACTCTCCTAAACTAAGTTAAATGAATGAATGCTTAGTTAACAATATAACTACATAACTGACAGAGTGTTGAGTTAAATGAATGAATGTTGAGTTAACTTACCAAAAGATGTAATTAGTTCCATGAAGGCACTAATTACTAATGTAGGGAATGAATGCTCAATTAGGAGAAAATTTAGTAAGGTTCTCCCAATTACCAAGTAAGACTAACCACTAGTATTCCTAAAATTAGGGAAAGCTCCCTAAGATTGAGGAATGCACCCTCAGATTGAGGAATGCACCATCAAATTGAATAATATGCCCTTATATTGAGGGAAAATGGAATATAAATAGGTTAAAGGCCCTTATAGTTTAGGATAATCTCTAGGGTAACTCAGTTGTCCAAAATGAGTGTGGTTTGGTCCCCATAAGTCATGAAGTTATGGTCTAGGAGACTAGAAAAGAAGAATGACTCTATGGAGAGGTTTTTATCTCCAAAAAACCCAGGTAATCAAAGGCAGTGCTTTCACATGCATTTTCTTTGTATCTCACATCTTGATCCTTCCTTATACATTCACGGTGGAACTAAAAACCCATGATGAACTTGCCTTTCTCTAGGTTGTATACGTCAGGATCATAGAAGGATTAAATCAAACCATTGGGTGCATACACCATTTCTTTGAATCTTTCTACCATATTATTTATGCCATGTAATCGAATTAATTAACATTCATGTTACTGAGCAATAATTGTTTGTGTGGGGGGGAGTGTGACTCTTCAAAACTAGATGAGTGTGACTTGGGATGCAATGTTGGCCTCATGATAATTGTGTACCAGTATGCTATCAAAATTGGTGGGTCATTCAAGTTTGACAAGAACAAAGTTTCATCCATGGTTTCCAACTTTAGAAGTGTCTCTATCGATGAAGAACATATTGCAATGAATCTTGTGAAGAATGGGATTTTAGCTAGCAAGATCCACACATGCTATTTCTCTAATATTTTTGACATATTATTCAACATGATAGATTGATGAGTATTGTTTCTTACAGTGGGTATCAATGTTGCTTTCATGCAAACATATATAGCGAGAGTGTCTTACCCTTACATAAGAAACAATCAAAATTTGGATCACAAAGTACTACTTGTGCAATATGGTGTAGTGGGGTATGCCCCTAGCAGGTTCAAGGAGAAGCCATTATGGATCATTAATAATTCATTGGGACTTGATTGCGGTGAATATGGATACTATAAATTGTGCAAAAGACACAATGTTTGTGGAATAACTTAGGTAAATTTTAATCTAAGGAATTTAGGAATGCCTTCTGTAAGGACTGGATTCCAGAGACAAATGTTGGATTCCTAAGACCATCCAAGCGTCCATAGTCTCTTAGAAGTCAGGTTTCCTATTATGAATTTTTTTGCAACAAATGTAGCATGGTCATTTATTCGGGCCATGATAGTTTCGTAGAGATTGTTGGCACACATTCGCTCCTAGGCCTTCCCATCCATAAGACATGCAAGTGATGCAGCATCAAAATTTGGTAAACATGCATGTTTCTGGTGGGATACTAAAGTAATGTTTGAGGTTCCAAACACAAAATACAATAGAGAGAGAATAGTTGGAATGCATTTCTAGTCTCACTTCCCTTAGAAAAGGAATAAGACAGAGATATTGCCTCTTCCTCAATATGAGGCCAAATAAGGCCTCCAATTTGGTGTTTTGACGGAAGGCAAAGAAAATCTTAAAACATAGTATATAATGTATTGGAAATTGTGTATGAACTAATACATTCTCCCTAGGAAATTTCAAGAGTCCCTACTCCTCATGGTATGGATTAATAAGACTAGTTTTGGTTGAAATAATGAGAACGTGTTTTTCCAGGAACGATTTCATCATTAAAGAACAAATTGGTAATGAGGAGGCATATATTTCTTTCAACATGGAAAATTATTAATGGATATTTCCTCGGTAATTATTAATGTATATATCTTTTCATCTTCCCCATTTAGTTATAAGCATGCGAATTGAATTTAACTTGAAGGACGTAAACATACATGTCACATATTAGGCCAATATAACTAAGGATTGGTTTTGTGCACAAGGAATATATAGTTATACAAAGGTTTTAGAAAACCCCCTTCTCCCTTATATTTTCTAACACCATTTTTTTTAGCAGAGGTGCTTGGAAAAGGTAATCCATAATACTATAAGTGCATCGGTTCGATGTGTTATATTTAATGTAACATTGTTTTTCCAAATAATATGTGCATCATCGAAATTACTTCAATACTTTCCAATCTTATACTCACATAGATGCACATTATATAACTATGCACCAATGTAATGTATTGTGGGGAGGGTTCAAAGAAAATCTAGAGTGGATTTATCATTTTTAGCATCCTTAGTGTATTATTCTTCTTTTTTTGGAATCATTGATGTGTATTTTTATTAAACACACAATTTGATGTGCAATGCTTCTTAATTGCATCAAGAGTAGTGAGGTGCTTAACAATATAATATGGTAGAGATGTTGTAACATCGTAAAGTAACATTGTAATGTAACATTACAAAGAAAAAATTAAATTAACAATATTCATGTCAGCTTATAAAATAAAAGAATTAGAACATCCATCTTAAACCCAGATTTATTAAGTATAGGATCAAATTTCTTGAGGTGTAAATTTTTTACTTTATGTGTAAAAAATTTAAGATAAAAAATTTACACCTCAAGAAATTTGATCCCTTTCAGTACTTGATAGAAATGTGTTTAAGATGGATCTATGTCGCTTACCAAATAGTATCCCCGTTCTCTATCTACAATAACCAATTCTATATTTAATTAAAAAACCTTTTGTGCATTCCATGACCATTCTTGTTGACGGTGGATAGTAAACTTGGTAATTTTCTTTATTATTCCTATACATTTTTTATGGTTTTTTTTCATTTAACATAAACTTTGTTATTTTTTTTAATATGCAGGTTGGACCACAATTGTGCATCTTACAATGCACCAAACCAATCATTACATATGATATATGTTAATTAAATTGAATGCCTCATTAAGTAAAAAAAAATTGGTGCACCATAGCTAGTTTTCTATAAAAAAAACTAATCATAGGTGCACCCTGTACACCTAACATACCACTTCAATTTTTTTTTTTGGGGGGGGGGATCTCAAGCTTCTTTTCAGTTGACTCGATAGGTCTTTTTGGTGCCAAGTATAGTGAATATTTATAACTACTACTGTGAAGTTGTGCCATTCTGTAGCATCATACAAAGAGTGTACATTCACTAGAAGTGAACCAAAGATAAGTAGAAGAGGTCAATATCTAATACTCAATGCATTTGATAAGAAACTAAAATCTCCAAAACAAGAAATAGAGAAACAGTCCACAAGACAAGCCTGAAAATTGATCCTAATGACAAAGCAAGTCAGAAGATAGACATTATAGCTAATTCAATCATGAATAGATTAATCATGTGAAACCTTGGAATTAGATCAGATAAGAAAAAAAACATTCTTAATCTATTAATGCATACAAGAGGCCTTTTTATAGGCTCACAAAGTATATCTATCCAAATCAGTCTTAAGTGTCCATGTCACTCAAGGCTATAAAAACAATATTGAATGAAACTAACAAACTAAGAAAAAGGCACTACCTATAATTAGTAATGCTCATGTATGTAACTCAGAGTTGAAGGGGATGATTCTAAATTCTTTCCAAACAATAATACTAAGCAATGCATAGTCTCTCTCAGTGCACAGTCTCTCTCAGTGTCCTCAAAATATGTGCACTCTCTCTAGTGTTGGGAATGTGCTCCTTCCTAGGTTGTTGTCCTTCAGGAACACATACTTATTGCTTTTCAATTCCTCCCAAATTATGTGGAAATCATTCCCACTTTCCTTTTGGTTTAGGAATGACATTAGAGCTAGGGAAGAAAGATACAATATCTGGTCTATGAAAACTCCTATGAGATGAGATAGTCCTACGCATTAGAAAAAAATATGCTACCAAAGTGTAATGATGAGGATAAGTGTTGATGAGATAACAAAAAAAAAATGTGTGTATGGATTCATGAGAGATCCCCTCTATTGTAGATATGTTCACTAGAATAAGCTAATATGAAATGCCATATGTTGTTGTCTTTAGTGGTAATATAAATAAGTATGTGTAGTGTTCTGTAGAGGCTTGGCCATGGATGAAACGATGCCAAAGAAGAGGTGCACTATTAGGGTAATGTATTCTATTAAGAGTTGTTCTATTAAAACATAATGAGGAAGCAAGTGCTAGATGCATATAACAACAAGTTGCGGTAGGAAGTAAATGTAGGAATATGTAAGAGTTAAAAATTGTTGAGGAACACTGCAAAGCATAATGGGTGTATGTAATATTAGAATATTGTTACTAGGTATATGCCCAAATGACCATAAGGTGCAGCTAATAACCCAAAATGGATGGATGTGTTCTACTAGTGCAAGAGTCATACATTAAAGAAAAATATCTACGAGTTCTTTAAAAGTTGTATTGTATGGAACCCAACAAAAATGTATGTGTTATGCTCTTTGATGAACAAGTGATGTGTTCCCACTGTATTGTTGTGCAAATGTATATCTAAAAAGAGAGATTTTATGAAACCTACAATGTAGAGTGCTTCAAGATACAATGGAATGGTGACTTCCAAAGGGTGTTGAAGGTGAGGTGATGCTAAGAAGATGAGGGATTTGGTAAGTAGAGGGTTACAATACTACAAAATTGGCAGAGTGTTGATGACATGAAACTAGAAATGCACTTGTGAAGAGATCCATGTGAATGTGCTCTTGTGTTGGGAGGGTACAATTTGTTGGTAATGTGACTATTGAAAAAAAAATCAAGATCCAAAAAGTGTGATCTATTGGTTTTGATGGATAAATTGTGTTTTCCATCATTGTAGTTGCTAAAAGAATTAGAGGACTAAGGGAATAAGGGATGGTGAGAAAGAAATAAAATTGAATTGGCTTAGTGTTATGAAAGTTGGGTTTAGAGCGGAGAGCTAGGAATTAGGTAATGTGGAGAGAGGTTCATGAGTAGAAGGGTAAAGAGTGAGGGAGAGGAACTTGTGCAGACTCACATATTGAGATGTTGTGAAACAAAGAATGGGAACAATGACGGAGGTGAATTGAAATATTGTGCCATATTTCATAGCTAGCATGTATTTTTTTTAGCATTATATAGGGCATTGTGCTATTTTTTGATAGGGAATATTGAAGAGTAAGTATAAACAATCAAGGGGAGATACATCATAGTTTACCATATCCCAGAAATCATCAATAGAAAAAGTAATCATGGAGATCAACATTTGTTTATCAACATCTAAGAACTATCTTGTGTAACTCAACTTAGGTGATAAGTTAAAGGATGAGTGGTAAGAAGTTGGAGATGGTTGATGAATGTCTAAGAGTTTGTGTTATTTTGGTTTTGTTGTCCAAAATTATATTTTCAATGTGATCGTTGATTTGGAAATTGTGAGTGAAAAGTAGACTTGGTACTGAGGGCGAGTTGGATTGAGTGATCAAGAGCAAGGAAGGATCTAGCATAGTTGGGTTAGGTAGAAAAATGATCTCAAATGAGGAGAAATGAGGGGCACAAGAAGAAGGTTTTGATGAATTCACATTCTTGTTCATAAAAAATATATGGCTTTGGATTGATCTTGGCATTGCAAGAAATGGAATTTTGTAGCATCATGCATTGGGGTTTTGTGGTTGTGGCACCATCATTGATGACGTGAAGTATTAAGATGAGGGTTGGGACTAGATGATGTATGTGATTGGGATGGGTGAGGGTTTGGGGAGTTGAAGGAGTTAGGATTTTCATTGAACATTTTAATGTATACATTTTCCCCATTGCTATTTATTTAATATTGAAAAATGCAATTAAAAAAAAATAAAAATAAGAAACAACTTACTATGTAAAACAAGAGACAATAAAATAAATTTTTTAAAAACCTAAAAAAAATAGAAAATCATAAGTTTGAGAAGCCAAATGCATTATCAAGAATTATTTAAGACCTTCATCTATAACCGTTTGTAGAAAGTTCCCTCAAATAGCTTCACCCATATTAATACAAAAGTGTATTAAATGGAATTCCTAATATAGTTCCACTTGCATTAATACAAAATTGTATGAAATGGAAATTGATATGGCAAAGAATGTAAACATTTTTAGGAAAATGAAAATGGATGGGAATATAAGGAAACCTTACATAAGTATTATTGTTTTTTTATTCTGAAAGTATTCAGATCTAAGACTATTAAAATCATATTTTTAGAAATTAAGTATGAAATTACTATATGCCTCACCCTAAATTTTTTAAGGAGTCTGTTAAAATATTAATTTTGCAATAATGTTTTTAGATAGGGAATTGAAAAATAACTATAAAGTAGGTAACATAAAGGAACTCGTAAACCCATAAAATAAAATTAACAAGAGCCACGTGGTGGCAATGTCCTCGACATTGCCATCAGCTTTGCGGCTAGCTATGATGAGTTTTTCTTTGCAATGGAAACAATTGTTGAATGGGAGTTGTTTTCTTACACTTGTTATGAAACCAGATAATAAAATTTTAGAGGTTAAAATCCAACCATCAAAGCTTCATGAGATAATTTAGATCTATTTGACAACTAATTTGATTGATGTGGAACCCAAATGAGCTCCAAGAAGTGCTCCAAGAAGTGCATCGAAGATGTACGTTGGATCTTACTGAACCGGTTCTGGAGGATCTCTTTCCTGTAGAAATTCTTGCAGATCGTGACTATTGATCTGTGCGCTACATTGGGCAGAATATGAGGGAGTGGCAGAGTTTCTACCCTGTGTGGGGATCCTGTGAGTGTTGAGAACCTTTGCGACTGGTGATGAGCAGGATTGATGCTGGTTGTTTTCTTTTATGGAAGTTGCGTTCTGGTGGATTCGTGCTGAAGCTGAGCTTTCTTGTTTCTCCGTCCACTGCCAGGTGCTTGCAGGCCGTGAGCTGCATTGATGGGGCACAGTTGCTTTGGCCGTAGATGTCCTGTTTGGGAGTGATTACTGCTACGGATTTTCTAGCTGGGGCGTTGCGATTGCATTTCTTACAAGAATACTATTCTGGACAAGAATCTGGGAAGAGATTTCTCCAATTTTCAGCACATATTACTATCGGATCCCGCATCTTTCTCTGTATAACATTCATTGTGTAATTCGTTTGGCCCATTGCTGGCTACTGTGTGGTGCATTGATGGCGGTCCCGGGGAGTGATGATTCCCAGCCACGTACAGGGATGTCTGCCAAGGCTGATAAACTTCCCGTTAAGAAGGTCAAAGAACGTAAGAGACTGGATATTTTAGTGCTGGGGGTCGATGTTACTTTGGCAGAGGCCGTGGATTACTCACATACTGCTGTGGTAGGACATGTTAGAGGCAGGAGATTAGGCAGAGGCTTCCTTCAGCGTTGGGTGGCAGAGCAGTGGATTAACATCGCGCCTTCAGTCCCTGAGGTCCGTGTTTTGTCGAAAGGTTGGTTCTCCTTCATTTTCTTGAACAGCGGGGAGGTCAATGCTGTTCTGAGTAAAAATTGGTCGATGCTGGGAGTCCCACTTGTTCTGAAAAGATGGTCCCCCTTCTTCGACGCTAAAACGGAACGCGTAGCTAAAGAACCGCTGTGGGTTAAGCTTCCAGGACTTCCCATGCACATGTGGAACGAGACTCGGTTTGCTGAGATTGGGAATTATCTTGGTGATTACGTGTGCTCTGATTCCTCCCATCTTAAGACTGGCATATACTCGGTTGCTAAGATATTAGTCAATATCGACATTCGGATGGGACTTTCTGCTGAGATTAAAGTTCATTCTAAGGATGGGGATTACGTTCAAACACTGGATTATGTGGGCGTGCCGTTTAGGTGTCATCGCTGCCATGCTCTTGGACATCTTGTAGCCTGTTGTCCCTTATCATTTCGGAAAAGTATGCCTCTGACTGATGATGCTGCTGATGCTATAGCTGTCCCTGTGTTGAAAGTGGACTCTCAGGTGGTGGTGAAGGGTGGGAGTGGGCCTGCTACTGACGGGGGGGGGATTCTTGATTCTATGGAACCTTCTATTAATCATGGGAGGCTGGAATCAGAGGATCGTTTTCCATCCTTGGTGAACGCTGGTAAGGAGAAGCAAGGGCATGCGCCTCCTGTTGTTGAGGGGGATTCTTTGTGCTCTGTATCTCCAATTTCTCAGGCCACTTTATTGCCGCGGGAGATTCCCTCTCATCGTAGGGATCCCCCTGCGATACACACGGGTAGGTCTCCTTTACTTTCTCCTTCTGTTTCCTTACTAGCTGACCCATTTGTTTTGGGGGGGGGCAGCCTTGGGTCTCCTCCTCGACAGGATGATCATCATCTTCGGCCTGATATGGGTAATGTCACGCCATCTTTTGTTTCCTCCTCACACTCTACATGCTCCGAGGGTAGGAAAATTCGATATGCTCTTCGTAGTAGGGAGATTCCAGCTGATGGATCGGGGGGCAGGGGACTACCCGAATTGGCCTCTAGTGTTGAGGGGAAAGGCCGGGGACGTAAATCCCATATAACTAAAGCTAAAGTGGATTTAGTGATGGGAACACAATCATCTATCGAGTGGGCACTTAGAGCAGTGAAAGCCCAGGATGGGGATTTTTTATGAAAATTATGTCCTTCAATTGTCGTGGGTTGGCGAGCCCCATTAAAAAATCCTCGCTTCGGAGGTTGGTTGACATAAATCAACCGGATGTTATATTGCTGCAGGAAACATTGGGTGGCTGTGAGGATGTTGTTCGTGCATTAGAATCTTTGCTCCATGGTTGGAAGTTTGTAGGAGTAGATGCCCGGGGGCGCTCTGGAGGGTTGGCATCAGGGTGGAAGGTCACGAGCTGCAGATGTGATTGTTCTTGGGGGATATCCTCTGGTCTTGGTTTGGAAGTTTGGGATTCTGAGCTAGGTCGGTTGACCACGGTACTCAATATTTATGGGCCCTACCTAAATAGGGTGGGCTACTGGGACTCCTTATTAGGTATGGATATATTTGATGGCAGGGATGTGATTTTGGGTGGGGATTTGAACCTTACTCTGGGGTCTTCTGAAGTCTGGGGGCCTCGGGCTGTTCCGGATTCATTAGCAAACCATTTCATTAATGCCTTTGTTAGGAAGGATCTTCTCGACATCATACCTTCCAATATTTCTCCTACTTGGAGGAATATGAGAGCTGGGGTTCATAGAGTGGCTAAACGACTGGATAGGTTTCTGGTGGCAGAAGGATTGGCACATGGGGTTGATGTTGTCCGAAAGTGGGTTGGATCAGGTGGGATATCTGATCATTGTCCCATCTTCCTGGAGTTACGAGGTGGCAGGAAAAAACCCCCCAGCCCCTTCAAATTCAATCCTAGCTGGTTGAAGGAGGCGACTTTCATTAATCTGGTACAGGAGCAATGGGTTCATTGTCCACTTGACTCTCAGACGCCTGCTGGTGCTCACTTTTATCACAACCTTAAAAGAATTAAAGAGGCCACTAGCAATTGGGCTCATGACAAAAGGGTGCTAGATGACCTGAACTTACAAGCTGCTGAGCTAAACATTGCTAGGATACTTAATAGTCTGGGCTTGGGTCTACTGGATGAATTGCAGAAAGGTGAGTTGTTGGAGTGGGAGAGATGCAGGAATGTGATTCTGTGTGAGCGAGAAGAGCTGTGGAGGATGAAAAGAAGGGCGGTTTGGCTTCAGTGCGGGGATGAGAATACTAAATTTTTTCAAGCTTATGCTAAGGGGAGAAAATTCACCAACTCTATCTGGGAACTATCTTCTGAATCTGGGGAACAGGTTTCCAGCTTTGATGGATTGGCAGAGTTGGGAGTTCGACATTTTGGAGATCTATTCACGGCTCCACCTGGAATATCCATTGCTGAGGTTATTCGGGTGACTCATCTTTTTCCCAGTTTCGTAGGGGAGGAAGAAAACAGACTGTTGATGGAGGAGGTGACGCAGCAGGAGCTCACGTTGGTTATGAAATCCTTTAATAAAGATAGCAGCCCGGGGCCTGACGGCTGGCCTATAGAATTCTTCCTGGGATTCTATGATTTCTTCGGGGAGGAGATTTTGTATGTGGTGGAAGAATCACGCAAGGCTGGGTTTGTCCATGGCCCCTTCAACTCCACCTTTTTAGCTCTGATTCCGAAGATGGACAAGCCTGTCAACTTTGCTGAATGCAGACCAATTTCGCTCTGTAATTGCATCTATAAGATCATCTCTAAGGTAATGGCGCGCAGACTCAAGAATATTTTGTCTAAGCATATTTCCTGTGAGCAATTTGGCTTCTTGGAAGGACGCCAAATTCATGAGGCAATTGGAGTTGCACAGGAAGGATTACACACTCTCAAGGTGCAGAAGCAGAAGGGTGCTGTGATCAAGATTGATCTCTCCAAAGCGTTTGACAGGGTTAGCTGGCTTTATATCCGGATGCTTCTCACCCATCTGGGGTTCTGCTATGAATTTATCAGATGGATTATGGCCTGCCTCACTACGGTGAACTTTGCTGTTCTGATTAATGGTTCTGCTAGCCCTTTTTTCCAGGCCGGGAGGGGACTACGACAGGGATGTCCCCTGTCTCCGCTGTTGTTTCTCCTTGTTGCAGAAGGACTCAGCCGATTCATCCTGACTGCAAAAGCTGATGGTTCTTTTAGAGGCATTTCTATCTCTCAGGTACTGTTCATTACACACCTCCTTTTTGTTGATGACATCCTGATTTTCTGTGATGGCACGAGACAGGATATCGACAAGGTGGTTGAAGGGCTCCATTTAATGCAAGCTGCAGCGGGTATGGTAGTAAACATTGACAAATCTACTATCACTTGCTCGAATTTAACTGAGCAGGAGATTCTTTGTATGGTTAACAAACTACCATATAGGACTTTGGCTATTGATGAGGGATTTAAGTACCTTGGCTTTCACTTGAAACCGAATGCTTATTTGAAGACTGATTGGTGCTGGTTAATTGCTAAATTAGAACAGTGTCTTCAGGGTTGGAGTCACAAATGGTTATCTCGGGCGGGGAGGCTGGTTTTGATAAAATCAGTCTTGGAAGCTATTCCGGTGTATTGGATGTCTCTTGCTTGGATTCCCATTGGTGTTCTGGAGCAGATCAGGAGACTGTGTTTTGCCTTTCTTTGGAAGGGTACGAGTGAGCATCGGGCATTGGTGTGGGTCAGATGGGAGAGAATTGCTGTTCCAAAGGCTTTGGGAGGGTGGGGTTTAAAGAATATTTTCATGTTTTCTAAAGCCTTGGGGGCCAAAGTGTCGTGGCGATTAATTCATACACAGAGTCTCTGGACTAGAGTGGTATATCATAAATATATTGCCCCTTTAACTCTTCTCGAATGGATCAGGCTGAGAAATAAGTCGAGGGCAAACTACTCCGTGGTCTGGAAAGCGGTGGTGCAACATTTCTCTTTAGTCGGTTCTGGATTAGTGTGGCGGATTGGCGATGGGCGTCTCCTTCGAATAGGGATGGACCCTTGGGTTGGATGCAGGGGTGGACATGTCCTTTCTGTGGAACTGCGATCCTTTTTGGCTACTAGAGGTTGTCATTATCTGGCTGATTTAGCGGATCCGGGAGCTTCTACACTTTGGCAACAGGGGTGGATTTCTGCACGACTACTTGGGATCTCGGATGAACTGCAGGGGGACTGGGCGGATTATATTTGGAGGTTAAGACTTACCCATATTAGGTTGACCAATAGGGCTGATGTACTTATCTGGGATCACCATCCCTCAGGAGTATATTCACCTAAACATGGATATGTCCAGCTCAATGTGGAAATACATAACAGGGCTTTGGTGTGGTGGTGGAAACTTTTGTGGAAGTTAAGATGTCCGGGGAAAACAAAATTACTCTTCTGGGCGATCCTGGAAAATAAGGCCCCCACTTGGGACATTCTGCAAAAACGTTTTCTCCAGGGTCCGGGGATTTGTCCACTTTGTAGGGATGCAGAAGAGAATTTGGCTCATCTCTTTATACATTGTCGATTTTCACAGGCTGTTTGGATTGATATCAGCAATATTTTGGATATCACGGTGAGGTGGAGGGGAGCGAGTGTGCTGGAAGCATTCCATTCGTGGTGGGCTGTTCAATCTACCTCCTCTTTCCGGGCTCTCCCGTGTATATACACTTGGGGCATATGGCTTGCCCGCAATAAGGTGATATTCCAGGACTGCAGGGTTCCACTGGAAACTGTCGTGGCTCAAATGGTGGCGGTCAGTCTACATTTTGTGGCCCCTGTACAAGTGAGCAGAACTCGACCTGTGCGGGAAGAACAGATTGATATCTCCATATCGTGGGCATTTTTTGATGGCGCCTCCTTAAACCAACAATCGGTTTGTGGAGGGGGGGGAGTCCTTTACAAATCAGAGGCGCATTATTTCCACCTGGTGGCTGGTTTGGGAAGCGGTACAAATAACTATGCAGAACTCATGTCTCTAAAATTGCTAATGTTATTTGCCCTGGAACAAGGATGTTTATCCCTTCAGATTTTTGGTGACTCCTTGTTAGTCATCAACTGGGCCAAGGAGATTACACTGTGCCATGTGATGGACCTACTACCTATCCTGGAAGAAGTGATCCGGATAAAATTGGCTTTTAACCATATCACTTTTACACATGTTTACAGGGAGCGGAATGGGATGGCAGACCAGCTATCCAAGGAGGCTACACAGCAGGCATTAGCTTATGGAACCTGGAAGTTAATGATTCATTCTCCGGCAGGCATATTCAGCTATTATCACAAACCATTTAATGAGGTCATTGAGGCTCTGCCTTGATCTACCAGAATATGTTGATGGGGGAGCTAGGGGATGGCTACTCGCTGAAAACGCACAATGGGAGGCTTTCCACTGGATGGACCGGCTGGAACATTCTCTGGACGCGGGCTGCAGCAATTTTCTATAGGTGGGTTGTATGAACAGCATGTTATCTGTGAGGACGTCTTCATTGGCGAATTTGCAGGCTGGGACAGCCACATCAATTTTGAATTCGTATGGGTAGTTTATGAGGGAATTTATGAGACAGTAGTCGAACGCAGGCTGGAGGACAGCCATACCATAAATTGTTTGGATTTTTGACTGGATTTATGATATCTGTAATATGGGATGTAATATGTGACAATGTAGGGATCTCAGTGATTCCATTACATGTGCAGAATGTAATTTTGTTCCTCTTTTTGAATAAAATTACGAATTTTTCCAAGGAAAAAAAAACTAATTTGATTGATGTGATAAAGAAACAAGAGTTCTATATATACATTTTATTTCTTTACAATGAGCGTAGATAAGAGCTCTTGGACGAAAATAAACAGAGTATCTGTAATAGCAGAATTAATTTCAATTTGATTAATCATTTAACATCATACCAATGAACATGTAAAACTAGGAATCACAACCAACAACATTTAGGTAGAGTAGGTCTAGATGTCATCATACCAAGTGTCTCCATCAATCTAAGAGAGTCAATATAAGTTAATTCATAAACATTAACTTTAAAAGAAAAGACTCTTATACAATTATACTTTTAAAATATTGACTTTTTATCTTTAATATATTGAAAAGAATTAATTAATATATTGTATGAAACATAATTGATTAATATATTGTATGAAACGAAACCCATTTGACTTCCATTTAATTTTTGTTTACCATTGAACACAACCTAAAGCTATCAGCCACACTAAACATTACTTTTGCAATTTGCAAAAAAAAATAAAAATCCAAAGAAACAACAAGAAACATAACACATGTACATAGAAGGGAAGCTTTGGAGCATAATTGATAGAACATGTAATCCAAAGAAGGAAAATACATCGCAACAAAGTCAGTAGCAAATGCAAAGCTAGAAATCACAACTTCATATATGCCATTGTAGACCGCAACAACCAACAAGCAATGTGAAATCTGTTATACGATCTTCTAATGGCTTCTTCAACCTAACTAAGAGCCACCAAATAAAATCTTCACATGGTTATTATTTGAGAAAGAATTTTTACACTTTCATAAAACAAATAGTCTTGTCTCGTCTACTAATAATGTATCAAGTTGCACATGGTATATATAGTCATGGATGCTGATTTGCTCAATTTTTATGTCATTAACTTGTAAGTGTCAACTATCCAACCATTTAGGAGCAATCTAAGGGTTGGAGTTTCAAATGTTGTGACATCTTCACACGATAATAATTTTATGCACATTTATAACCTATTGATATGTAATTATGGATTGGAACTCAATTGCTATATACTTGAGCACCCAAAAGTAACAATATTCTTAAATACTCAAAATGAAAATGAACTAAAAATTATATATCATCATTAATAATTTAAATTATATAAATAATATTAAATAATAAATTAAGTCTACATAATATTGTAATCAGCTTTAATATTAAACTGTAAATATATAGTTAAAATAATAATAATAAAAATCATTATATTATTTTTAAAATAAAAAAATATTATATTATTTTAAAATTTATTATATGTATTTTATTATCTTATTTTAAATATAATTCTTATTAATAAAATTTTATAATTATAAATAAATCTAAAAATTAGAATGATGAGAAATATTACAATTCATAAATAAACTTTATTTTTATAATTATAAACAAATCTAGAAAATAGAATGATGAAAAAATCCATAATATTACTATTCACAAATAAACCTTTATGATAAGACCATTAAACCTATCAATCTCATTTACAATCAACAAATCTAAAATGATGAAAAAATCCATAATATTACTATTCACAAATAAAATTTTATTGTAAGACCATTAAATATGTCAATCTCCTTTACATTATGTTTGATTTGATTTATATAACAATTTAATAATAATAAGAAATCTCTCATGAATGGAAATTCTCATAAAATAATAAACCCTCTAACATGTTTGGTGTGAGTTATATAAGAATTTCACTTTTCCTCGATTGATTTTCTTAATCACACCCACACAACGGTGGAATGTTTGATTTGACAAGTTGATTGCCTTTATTGATAAAATCGGATATGAATAAGTGCATTTTAGTTGAGCAAACCACGATGCTAGGTGTACATTTATTTCTCAATAGTTAGATAGACCACTGTAACATGCAACGGCCCTTACCTGGTTGTTAGGTAGGGTCTTTTCATGTTCTTATTCTTACCACATTCAGCGCTCTTCCTCGTCCTCATGCAATAAAGCTTTGAGACCCTTGGGCGTTGGTGGAGGTTTTCTTGCCTCTTCGAGTATTTTCAATATTTCATCGACGGGCTAGAATGGGCTATTTGCATCATCATGATGTTGGCAGGCCGCATTCTACCATTCCTTAAGTTCCCTGGGCAAGCTCTTCAAGAGCCATGGATGGTTCCTTATCTCTTTGATAGTGATTCTCTGTATGCCATCCAATTTAATAAAGTTATCATTAAGAAAAAATATAAATTCTTAAAGAAAAACCAAAAGCAAAATCTAAAAAATCCCACCAAGATACCTTGGAGGGATTAACTACAAACTTACGAGCAAGAAGCTGCTTACAATCAGGAGACATGTATGCAAAATATAGAATCATATATTGAGCGCTCATTATAAGCTGACATGTCATACCAACATTAATTATTATTTAATTGCTTTTCCTACTACATTATTTTTCCCACCGTATACATTTATTTATCCAGTGAGGTCAGAAATGTGCGTATCTACGGTTTCGAACCCGAGACCCCTTAGGATCGATGACAAATCACAAAACAGATAAACCCACCTGTATCGCTTTCCTGAAAAGCATACACGCCCACTAACATAGCATACAGACCCACTAAGATAGCATACAGAGTAGCTCCGCAAGACCAGACATATGCAACCTAGAAAAGAAACAACACACAATAGACTCTGTCTGTGTAAAAATTGAAATGCGTTTATGAATGTTTTTTAAATAGGAGAAATGCATGGGATCAATCCCTACCTTACTATCATATTCTTTACTAGACAAAACCTCAGGGGTGATATAAGCAGGCATCCTGACGGTCGCATTTGGCCTAGAATGAAGCACAATACATTGAACAAAACACAATTGTTATAAGCTTGCACCACAGATTCTCAAAAATTAAACAAAAACATAGATGGAAACATAAATAGGTCACCTTTGAGTAATCGAAGTCGCAAATCTTGAGTCGGGAAGTGGTTAGAAGGGAAATATTAGTTTCCACTCTCCTTAGACGTTCCTTGAGTTTGTCTTTTCCGGGAAATATTATATCAAAGGAGAAAAGTTTCCTTACCACTGTCAACTCGTCTTTGTGGGGATCTCCATTGCTTGTACAGGGGGCTCTTGGTGTCAACAAAAAAATAAAAGCAGAATTTCACAGATCTAGATTTGATTGACATAGTTGGATGCGTTCCAAATGGAGGATTAGTTTTAATATATAGGAGTTATGTAAAGTTAAAGTTCATATATTTGTATGACTTTAGTTTTAATATATATAGGAGTTATGTAAATTTAAAGTTCATATATTTGTATGACTTTTCAGTTTCCAAACCAGAGCATGTGCAACCGAGTTGACGCAGTTATTTTCTCATGTCGCAATCCCAATCAGCCATAGTCGACCAGTTCCTCCATATCGAGCTAATAATTAGCTCGATTTCATAACGAATCGTTGCACAGAAGATGAGATTGACAACCCTATCGATGCTCCTCCTGCCTTGGGCAGCTCTACAAGCCAGTTTAAATCACCCACGTTAAGAATTATACCCGTATTCAAACGCCCTTCCACCATTTGGTCCAAATCTCTGAACTTCATCGCAATGTGGTCTTCAAAGCATTAAAATAAAAATACAGAAACGATATTAAAAAACATGCAATCTTTATAAACCGGTCCAAATCTCTGAACTTCATAGCAATGTGGTCTTCAAAGCATTAAAATAAAATTCAAAAATAAAAATACAGGAACAGTGCTAAAAAACATGCAACCTTTATAAACCAAAAACTGAGGCACAACTAATTCCAGAATGTGGCAGTTGTCAGAGAGTGTAGACATTTCAACTAAATAGTAGGAAGTCCACTGAGATACATGAATTTGAGGCAGGGGAGAGCACCGGCAAATGCTCACACAACATGGAAAAGCCTGGGAATAGAGAATCATTGTTTCTCTAAAACTCGATACACCGTTGTAGCTCATAGATAAGGAAACACCACGTGCAGGAGAAAGGCATGAGCGCTCTGGCATAGGAAAGGAATCGACCGATAACACATATGAAAGTATAGAGAGTCACACAGAGATCTATGGAGAGAGATGGAAGCCATTCAAGAAATGCAGTCGGGGCTCATTCATTGTGGAAACCATGGGAGTCCCCGACATTGCTACTTGCTGGTAATGTCTCCGACATTGCTACTTGGTGGCAATGTCCCCGACATTTTCACTTGCACTGGTTGTTGCTTGGTGTGATGAAATATGTTTTAGTGATGAAGGATGCATAAAGACTTGAATTTTAGACTTGCATGTCCATGTCAAGAATTTGATCTTTTATATTTTCTTGAAGCTGGTGGCAATGCAATCTTTTATGTTTTCTTGAGGCTGGTGGCAATGCAATCAGTGAAACAACTTCATTTATTAAAATAATATGAATCAATTGTTTATTCATTTGATAAAATAAATATGAATCAATAAAACAAGTTCTTAACACATTCATTTGATAAAATAAACATGAAATCAATAAAACAAGACTTCCTTTAGCTATGCAACAGAGTAATAAGCTCCTCCTCATCGTGGGAGATGTTTCCACGTTTGATGTCGGGATTGAGTTAGTTTGACCAGCTTAATCTACAACTCTCTCCACTGCTTTTAAGACTTAAAAAAACGAAAAAATCCATCTGCTTATTTAGCCTCCCATTACATATTTAATTCTACATTAATAGATATAAACAGAGATTTACCTACTTTTGTTGGGATATTTTCCCATTATCTGAGAAGTGACCATTATCAAATTGAAGCTATGCAGCAGATGAACCTCCAATTACGACATCTCCAAATGCAAGGTATTTGCTATGGCTCATAGAAAGAACGCATTTTAGGAGTTCTGTATGAAAATATCATCCACTCTTCCCATTCCACAGATCGCTAAGCGAAATCTAATGAGTAAGAAATATAGGGGCATCGCTTTCCCAACAACAGTAGAACTTAAGAGAATAGAAGTAAATTTCACCGCATACAAAGGGCTGGTCAACGAAATTGGTTTCTATGTCAAAACCTGTACGATTTACTCACCCACTGTCAAATTGGACGATTGTCATGAGAAATTTATTTTGTATTCGTGGTGGATGTGTACAACCTTTAGTTATTTTAAATACATTCGCTAATATTGTTAATTTAAAATTCCTTAGGAATTTAAATAAATATCAAAGATTAAGTGGCCTGGAATATCTATTATATATATGTCAATAGTAATTTACTTCCAATTATGTCGGCATTATTATATATATGTCAATAGTAATTTACTTCCAATTATGTCGGCATTAAGAGCCAGGTTGTCCACGTTACCTCAATCAATGCCACAGAGAATCAGATTCTATCTATACATAAATTCTCTTTACATTGGAATTATTCTCTCTGACTGTACAAAAACGTATATACGTGCCAAAGCACCATGAAATCAATTCTCAATCTCTCTAACGATGCTGGGAGAAAAAAACACAAGATTGTAGCATTTCCAAATGCTATGTGAACATGAGCATGGCAGAGAAAGATGCCTCAAGCGATAATTAACTATTGTTGGCAGAAACATCGGAAAAAAAATGCACAGCTAAAGCCTCTTTTTTCACCCAATATCAACATAAACAACCAAAATTTCACATGAAGAACATGCTAACTAAATAATTCCCAAACCTTACAAGAACCAGCAGTTATTGCTCCAAAGTAGCTTGTGTAAAACATTGCAAGAGAAACCAAGATTGTTTCTTTGCATGTAACAGATTAGAAATCAAGCTACAACTTCATTTGTAGCCAATCCCATTCCTCGACCTTTGCCTCTACCCTCTCCTACCAAACAAAAGAGGATGTTGAGATGGAAGATTATGGAACTAAGCATAACACACACATATATTTATTAACTGAACAATATGGACTTAAGGATGAACGGCTAGATACTAAAAAAACACCCATAATAAAAAAATAAAGTTAAAATTAAATATGAAATATCTCTTTGAATTCCATAGTAGCCAAATGTTATGACATACTGCAAATCAATACTGAAAAATATAACCATAATAAGAATGCAAAACTAAAGAGTTGGAGATATATTTTTTATTCCTTTTCAAATAAAAAGACAAGTCAAGGGATTTCACTCTGTGTTTTTCTAAGCTTGAATTTAAATAACAATGTTTATAAAAAAGGACAAATCATGGGGGTTTCAATCATATTGTTCAATATCTAAAACAAATATCATATACATGCTCAATTGTTGAGAGGCTATTTAGTTGCAATTCATGTGATTAGCACTCACCATGGGCTTGAGGAGCAAAATTAGTTGATTTTTTCCACTATAACCATTATCGTATTCAAGCATGTTCATCATCCTTCCATGTCCTCGTAGACCTCTACCACAGCCAAGACCCCACCCCCAATTATAATAGCCACCATTATCTAGCAAAATGAGACAGATGAAAACATGTAATTTTGGGCATTGCAGAACATATCAGAATAAACATTTTTCTAAAAATAGTTTGTAGTGTAACCTTCAATGCAAGTAGGTTATAAAATCCTAAAGTATTCTTATTCCTATTTTAGGTAATTATGAATACCATACATGGAATAGGCCAACCTTGGCTCCAACCCCTGCCTGTGCCTTTATCCTTGCCACGTCCTCTAGCTATACCACCTTGCACAAACAATATTCCAATAAACCAGCTATATTTACATTTAAAATTGATATCGTTGCCATGAGAGGTGGCAGACCTTGTTGCTCATTTCTAACTATAAGAGTGTGCAGAAAACATGATATCGATAGTAATTAAACATGAAAAATGAAGAAACATAACTATGAGAATTCAAATGTGGGAGCAGACACTGTTGTTGTTTCTTCTTGCTAGGATAGTAGAAGCTCCTCCAAGTAATTCACATCGAAAGCCTCCAGCTCCAATCGACGATTTTTCTTCCCACTTCGGCTCTGCTATTAGCAATACTTCGCTACATTTCTCCACGCTTTGGTTTCCATCAGAATTATCATCATTCTTGGCAGCAGGAGGCAGTGGCAGTATGCGTCTGATAGACACCGTCTCCAGTGCTGAAGTGACTATGCTGGAATCTAGTTTCTGGCCGTCGGAAAGCTGCTAGATCCAGCTGTGGTCATCTGAAAGCTGGGTACTTGAGTTGGTCATGCCGGAGGATATTTCAGAGGAGCCATTGGAGAATTTGACGTTGGACGCTAGAAGGACCTGGCAGCACTTGAAAAAGCTACAAACGACTTCAACAAGGAAGTTGAGGATGGAGAAGGAGGCCTTATAGTAAGCCATGGCTGCCTCTTTGCCTGTTTCAAAAGTCTCACTCCTATAAATCGAGCAGAAACAAGCTCTGAAATTCAAACACCAATAATTTTCAAAGAGCTGCAAAAAACTGATGCAGATCTCGATTATGAAGAAACATGCATTCTAAAAAAGAACTCTAGAAATCGTACAATTTATTTTGAAATTCCAAGATACCTGCTTCTGCAGCTCTTCTTTAAACCATGTGTATGTCGCTCAATTCATGGTGAGTTGCTGGCAAGCATGTTTGATACCATCTTCAACCAGAGCCTTTGCAATCTGATATCCAATTCTATTCCATAGTTGTTGTTGTTATTATATCCTTTATCGCCATTACTAGGAGTGCTCGGGCTCCTGAACTTGCCGTCGACGGTTGAACTGTCAGAGTAACCAAAAGAAGAGGTGTTCTCAAAAGACGAATTCATTACCAAAACACGAATTCTTGAGGTGCAATTTGCGTCAATATATTTTCAATGTCATGGAATACTAAGCTCGAAGCTTTGAGTGCTTTGTCAACACAAGCTCTGTCAAGCACAGAAAATGCTGTCAACTAACATGCATGGATAGCCACGCTATGAGCTCTGATGGTAACACATGGATGTAGATATAACCACGCTCTGAGCTCCGAGGGTCACTAAAGGCCACAGATTGCAAGGATGTTAGATGTGAGATAACCACGCTAAATCTCACACGACACGGAATAATAATAAATGTCAAATGATCTCGGCACATTATCACATCTAGGGCACCATTCTACTAGGCTGAGATCATTGCATACCAATCAATCCAATTTAAAATACAGGTAATAACAGGTTTTTGGTTGTTACATGCAGATTGCCACAATATCAGTCATGGACTGCAACGCCATAGAATGCCATGGACTACAGTGCAGGGAGCTATTAGCAATTGTAGGTACAGGTTTTGATCCCTGGTTTTTACATGCAGATTGTCACAGATGGCTAACACTCATTTGAATAGCCCAGACTAACATTAAAAACCTGCACATTGCACTGCACACTCATGTGAATGCAGAAATTAAATGAGGATAATGTCATTTCGCAGCCACCTCCCGGGAAGGGAAAAACGAGGAATACATCATCCCTTGCAACCAATGAGAATTGGGAAAAACCTGTTTTAAAAAATACAATTTAATAGAATATATTGAAAACTATAGTTCAAACTATATTGTAGGTAAAATTTACAGTAAATTGACCAAATTAATAGGGATTTCACGATATATATATATGATCCCCTTCAGGGACATAACAACTATTATGCAGACTAAATAGAAATAGAGCAAAACACACTAAAAACTATATGATCCCTTTCAGGGACATAACAACTATTATGCAGACTAAATAGAAATAGAGCAAAACACACTAAAAACTAAAATAAAAATGCCTTATATCCAAATGCAAGTGAATAAAAAAAAATAAATGTTCTCTATTTAAAGATAACCTAAATAAAATAAATGTTTTATACATTATTTCCAAAAGTATAGGAAAAAGGGATGTTGAGAAAAATTGATGACGATGTTCTTTGGCAATTGAACAAATTGTTAATGAATGCAGTATAAAAAGATACAAAAAATATCCCCGAATGTGGGTGTCCAAGCCACCGAGGAGCACGTGGAGAGAGGACATGTGGAGAGTGCTCCCACCATGGCTTCTCATGATAATTAAGGTTGAGAGGTGAGGCAGTTTGGTCGCTCATGGCAATTATGATGGCGAGTAAAGATGAGGAACTTGAGCTCCAAGGATTGAGTTTCAATCATGGGATGATAGAACCTAAGAAGAGATCATAAGTGAGATGAATGAAGCTACCAAGAGAGCTTGGTGTGTTCATTATAGCCCATTTCAAAGCTCATTCTCTAATACAGTTTATTATATTAAAAAAATTAAATATATTTTTATGTGAAACTTTATTTATATTATAATCTTTTTGAGATTTTTACTATTATAATAAATAAATAATTAAGACAATTAATAGAGAATAACGATTTTATAAAAATTATTGAAATCTAGATATTCTAATTGAATGTAATAATTTTATAAAAATAATTGAAATGTAGATATTCTATTTGAATGTAATGTTAAAAAATTAAATTATTGTACACTAATATTGTTTAATTTGAAATATAAAAATATATTGAAATAAAGTGATTGTTTTTTTAACAAAAATTAGAAAGGGGTTTCTATTATAAAAAAGTTGTGCACAACCATTTATTACAAAAAAGGAGCTTAAGCTTGAGCTAAGAAGTGTTATGTAGAGAAGCCATCAAAATTTGCTCTATCCATGATCTAAAGAGTTTTATGTTTTTCTTCCTAGATATTTCCATAACCGAGGAGGGGTACACCCTTACAAACTGAAAATTGAACAATTTACAAAAAAACATTTAAACAGAAAGAGGAAAAAAGATTGTCATTCTTGAAACCCTTACGAACCCTGTATTTGTTGCTGGACAGAGGCTTCATCCATTGGAAGCATATATTCTGTTGGAGACTCCTGGCAATGGCTACATTGTGTCATCTTAGCCATATTTAAGATTTCATCTTTGATCATGTCCACAGTTCCCTTGAGTTCAGTCAGATTCCTCTCCAAATCATCTATGCGAGAGTCATGGCAGGTGAGCTATTGTGAAATATATTTCATATCCTCTGCAGATCCACGGTTTTCCTTGAGGTCGGGGAAAACCACTTCATAAAATTTCCTTAGATGTTGCTTAAAATATTCTATATTGGCCTTCAGATAAGCCATTCCATCCATAAAACCTGCCATGTTTCCAGAAATATGGACGCAGACAGCGTTATCAGAGAGATGAGGCGGGTTGACAGATGCCTTTGCGCTCGTCTATTAGAGTTGCTTCCCGTGCAAGCCACATAAGTGAGCAGGGACCGTCCAGATAATCCCACAGCCATAGCGATGAATCTTCTTCGGAAACCTTCCTTTCTGCACTCGAGAAAGACAGAGTGCGAGACATCTTGCCGGAGCAAATGCCAAGAGTCTTTGAGTCTTGGGTAAGGCTCCCAATTAATGCCATTGCGGGTCTCCTTCTAGCTGAAGGACAGGCGCCACCAGCATGCCCATGCCCACGCGTCCTCCCATGGTGCTGAGTTGAGGACAACTCATTCCTCCAATAACTCCAACGGGTCAAGTTTCAAAGTGGGTGAGACTAAAGAACCTAAGGGATAAACTTAAAACTTTAAAAAATCATAATTCAATATATATATATTGATTATACATCACTTCAATTATTAAAAAAATCAGAATTCAAAAAAAAAAATATATATATATATATATATATTATTTTTATTTAAATTTGTAATTTAAAATAATGATAATTATTTAACATTTATCTAAACTATTCATAAAACTAAACAATAAATTTTAAATTACTTCAACATAAGTGAGATAATGAAAATTACATAAGACCTTTTAAAAAGTAAATATTGAGCAAAAATAACCCTTTTTATTAAGCTTTACAGATGAAAATTAATAAAAAATACATCTTTCACCTTTTTATAAAACTTTATAGATGAAAATTAAAAAATACATCTTCACTCTATGCTTGATCATCTAGAGATTTTTCATATTTAACGTTTCCTTTGACATTAAAATGGTTCAGGTTGGGCTCCTTCGCAAGCACCTCTTCCGCTACCGCTACCTGTTTGCAATCAAGCGTAGAAAATCGTATGCAGTGGTAAAAAATAAAATTCAAACTAGAGTTAGTTAATAAAAAATTACATTTACTTACCACTTGCGTATAAAGATTTTTCCAAGCTTGATTTTCATGTTCTCGTCTTCCCACCTTATGCTTTTCCACCAATCTGAAGAGCCCATTACCGCGCATAAATTCGGCAGCTTCTCCATTCCAATGGGAAACCTCTTCAAAGATGGGCAACGCTGTATCTTCAAGACACGGAGGTGAGGTACTGTTCTTTCATCCCACACTCCTCTCTTTGATGCTCCACCCAGACTCTCTAACTTCCATAGTCTTTTGAGAACCAACTTCTGTAACCTTTGATATCCACTTGGAACCCATCCACGACTCCCTATCCCCAACTCTCTCAACCCATAACAGAAATCCAACTTGAGAAGCTTTAAATTCGGCATCCACTCCAATGGAGAGAGCTCCCTTATGTTGTCGCAGCTATACAATGTTACTATTTCAAGATGCTCAAACTTGCAATTCGGCAAACTTGACCCTCCGTATATGTGTAGCATAAAACTCTGTAGCTTCTTCATGCTCTTCATGTCCTCAGGAAGATCCCCCGTGTCATATCTCATGGAGCTGTAGATCAACATTAAGTGCCTCATCTCGGACCAGGTTCCCATTATGCCATCTTTAAGTTGCTGCCCCAACTGCATCTCTACTCTCAACTCCGTCATGTTTTTGAGACCCTTCAAACTCCAAATACTTGCCGGCGCTTCCATTTCCATACTTAACTTTGTCTCTAACACGAGTCTGCTCAGTGAAGTGAGTTCAGAGATCTCACGTGGAATCACCCTTAAACTATCGCACATGTCTAAATTAAGACACTTGAGATTTTTAAGCGCTGCGATTTCAGATGGTAACGATACTAGATCACGACACTTTGAAAGATTCAAAAACTGAAGCCTTGAAAGATTGCATATCTCTTGAGGCAAATCTTTGATGGGGAGCTGACTTAATGAGAGAAACTCAAGCAGTCTTAGTTGCCCCATTGACGTTGGTAACGAAGTTATTTGGGTGCAACCCGACAGATTGAGAACCCTGAGAGAGGTTAGGCTCAATACAAATTCCGACGGAAGCTCTTTCAAATTCTTATTGCCTTTTAATATGAGACTCGCGAGATCTGGGTATCTCAAGTCAGTGGGCAGATCTTCAATAACATTATTGGTAAGTGATATCCTTCTGCAATTGTTAGGGAAATCCTGCATATTTTGGCTTTCCATGAATAAACAATTCTCCTCTTTCTGGACTATATACATTGCCATCTCACGAATAACAGCGTGGACTCTTATGCTGGGAATAACATCGTGAGCTCGTTCCCCTCTATGCCAAGGGAATTTCCTGAAGACAGTGGTGCTGTCCTTAACAATCAGGAAGAAGCAACGATCTAGAAGGAGTTTTAAGTACTGGCGCCCAAGGGCCATGTCCATTAAATAGGTTCCCTGTTTAGTCTTCACCAGGCCTTCTCCAATCCACATTTCCACTAAATCACGTGAATCAATTACTTGATCTTTTATATAGAAAGCACAATATAAAAAGCAATTCTTCACGTTGGAATTAGGCAAAGCATCATAAGACCATCGTAATAGTCTATAGAGTTCAGCATCAAGGGGAGGATGAGTGGCTGGAAAAGATGGATCTACTCTTTTCATCAAAGAAAAACAAATATCCCACTGATCTACACTAGTTTGGCCAATCATTACGGCCGCGACTATGTTTATGGCCAAAGGCATACCTTTGCACTCGTCCGCAAATCTCCTGGCACGCTCTTCTATATCCATAGAAACTTGGTCGTCCTTGAAAGCCACACTGCGAAACAGCCTCCAGCCTTCATCTCCAGAGAGGTGTTCTATTTCAGTGGACTCTTCTGCCTCCTCGTGTCGAAGTGATGCGTCCTTTTCGATAAGCCACGGGTTTGATGAAAGAAACTGCAGAGAAGTTACCGATAATGACAAGTTGCTTTGAAAGCCTTGATAGACCTGATCAAAAACTGCGCTCCAATCCTTTATTTCTTTGGAGAGTCTCCTGGGATTGCTTTGCCGCTGTCCCAAGCGATCGACCGAGAGTAGGTGTTCTGCCTTTGTAAGAGAAATTCGCAGCAATTGCAACGAAGTCTTCGCGATTTCCAGGATTGTATTATGTTGACATTGAAAGAGGGTGGTACTACAGATCAGGGGTTCATCTCTGAAAAGGGTGGCAAAATCTTGTAGAAGATTCTCCACGGGCCTCAAGTCAATTTGCAGAATCTGACGGCTATCCTCCTGGTTAATAACATCCTTCATCATTTCCATCACGGGGTCGACCACAAGGCTGAATCTGACTGTGTCTGGTAAAACAATGAACTGAAACAATTCTGTTTGAAAGCCATCACAGAGCTGATCAAACAATGCATTCCAATCTCTTATTTCTTTATAGAGTCTGCTGGGATGGCAGACGAGACAATCAAGACAGCTTTGCCTCCGTCCCAAGCGATCGATGGAGAGTAGGCGTTTTGCCTCTCTAAGTGAATTTTGCAGCAATTGCAACCAAATCTTCACGATCTCCGGCAGCTCTTTCTGTTGATCTTGGATGATGATGCCGGTAGCGTTTAGAAAGTTCCCCATACCGCGTCTTAAGTCAGTTTGCAGAATCTGACGGTTATCCTCCTCATATATAACATCCATCATCAGCTCGATCACTGGGTCGATTGTGGCATTGCCTGCAACTGTGGTGACGGATTCCATGGTTTTCTTGTTATTGTCGGAGAGCAGTGCAGAGAAATAGAATGCGAGGATGCAGGGGGTATATCTGCGACCTGCAGGGGGAGCTGATGCGGAGATGCGAAAGAGACTGAGGGAGGTGGATTGGGCGTGATAAGATATGAATACCAACCGACCAGCACTAATATAATCTTACGGCCAGTGTTATTGGAGGGAGCAATTGTTAAAGTCTTTGCAAACATTAAACAAATTATGCGAAGTTAACAAGCTTAAAAAAAGTTGCAGAACTTGAAAAAGAAAGAAAAGTTTATGCGATTCTGAAGGTTAAAGAAAGGTTTACGGATTTTGCAAACAAATATACCAATAAGACAATGATTTTGTTTTGGTTGGCGTGTAATTTTCAGTTTCATATATCAAATCTTACGACTGAAGGGCCTCCACATTCCATCGCAATGATTTTTGGATCCGCAAGGACCGAAGGGCACCTTCCAAAAGAAAAAGTGAAGAGGGCAAAAGAAAAAGTGAAGAGGGGACAATGCTTATTAATTTCCTTTATTCGTACGAAAAGTAGACAATGCTAATTAATTAACATTGATAAATAAGTGGTTCTTGGATCCGTAAGAAGCGAAGGGCACCAGCCAAAAGAAAAAGTGAAGATTATTAGTATGAAAAGTAAGCAATGCTAATTAATTAACAGTATATAAACAAAAGTGAAAGGATAATTAAAAATAATAAATATATTATTAATTTTTTTATAAAATTGTAATAAAAAAACAAAAAAGAATAAGCAAATATATATTATAAATAAAATAAGAAAAAAAGTTTATATAATTTAAGATTAAATAATATATATCAAAGAAATCATAAAATATATATATATTTTTAATTAAAGAAAAAAAATTAATGAAATAAGAATCAATATACATAATAACTTTAAAAGAAAATAAAAATAAAAATTACTAAAAATAAACCATATATAAATTAAGATTAATTCACTTATAAGAAAAAGAAGTTACATTATGATAACTTGCATTGAATGAAAAGAAAGTCCATTATGATAACTTACACTAAAAGAAAAGAATTTGATAAAAGCAAATAATATATGTATTATCATAAAGAAAGAATATATCCATATAATGGAATGAATGTACCATTGTAATTTATAAAAGGAATATTTATATAATGATTTTTTAAGAATATCTACTAATCTTAATATATACTAGTTCATAAATTAAAAATAATTAAACCTTTTTTTCAAGGAAAATATAACTTACTATTAATAGGTGAAATAGTAAATAGATCCATACAATCCATCGGCAAGTAACAACCGAGCAAATGTAGCATAGGGCATATTCCAAAATAACAAGAACAAAACCAACAGAAACTAAGAAGTACATGTGGGGTAGGTTCAAACCATTTGCCCCCAATAGAAAAGAAGCAACATAAAATCCCATACAGTCATCCATAAACAGAGGCCAAAAACTAAATATCATGCCCGAAACCAAGCCAATAGATCCAATCGGGGCATACCCCAAAAAGGTAAACAAGTCCAATAATACTCGCCAAAAAGAGTGGATAGCACCACTAGGACAAAAATTCCAACAGGATGTTGGAGACCCGGATCTAAAAGCCTGCACAAAATCGAAAAGATCGCATAATATATAGAAGCTGCCATCATATAAAAGTATAACAAATAGGAAAAAAAGAATCAATGCACATCTAAAGAACCATGTGCGAAGAAAAGGTTGTCACGCCACTCCTCCCATAATAAGAGCCCCTCCGGAGAAGATAAAGCCATTTTCGAGAGAAAATCGGCATCAACATTACATTCCCTGAAAATATGGACAAAATGGATGTGGTCGAATCCATTGATGGATGATCGAATATCCTCCTTCAAGAAAGTAAGCAGCAGAACATCTAGTGGAGTGATATCCAAAGCCCATGTGATAATAGATGATGAGTCCCCCAAAACCAATAAGGATGAAACCCCATGACGCTTAGCAAAAAATAGCAGCAGCCAGAGAGCACAGAGTTCACTGCGAGTATTCATACTAGCGCCAGTGTTCAGCCAAATATAGGAGTATCGAGAGTTGGAGAGATACAAAATCGCACCAGTACCATAAGAACCCAATCCCACATCCATAGCACCATCAAAAAAACCACAAGGGTAGACCAAAACTGGCGGATTCAAACGACGACTTGCACGGGATAGATGTCGATCCTGTTTGTCAAATAATAACTTGTACTCAAAAAAGGCCGCAACAGATCTACCACATGACAACTCCATATTTGGAATGGTATCCTCAAATATACAACAATTCCTGGTCTTCCACACCTCCCAAACCATAAAACAAGGGAGCGCAGCCATAGTAGACAAACCAATAAGCCACGAGCCCAGACAGTCCAGGAAGGTAGTGGACTGCCAAGCCGAAGCCCAACCAACAGAGACGCATATTAATCGCCAAAGTTCCTGAACAAACCTGCACTGGGTGAAGATGTGATCGACAGATTCAACCTGGGAACAACACAAATAGCACCGGCTCAGACGTGTAAAACCCCGATGATAGAGGTTATCCCAGGTCAAGATCCGGTTGTTTAAGGCCAACTAGATGAAACATTTGATTTTCAGTGGGATACTAAGTTTCCAGAAAGCCTTTTGCCACCACAAACCAGGATTATTAAAGTCTGCAAATAACGCTTCATAGGAAAGTTTAGCAGAAACAGTTCCATGTGCAACATCCCACGACCAAACGAGTTTATCAGGACTATCAGACAGATGGATGTTGCCCCAATTCAGATACCTAGTGTATTCAGACCATTTTGCTTCCAGACTTCCCCGAAGACCCAATTGCTGTGCAGAAATCCAAGAGGGGCAACGACCCCCAGCCCCCCGCAGGATAGAAGCATGCGCAAGAGTGAACATACCCTTAGCATGTAGAAAATTTATGAGGATCCGCGAGAGACGATATACAGTAGAACCCCCAAGGATGGGGTCGACACTCAATCGAATCCCCCGGCCATTGCCAGGTAGCCAAGAGAGCCAACCATCAATTAATGAGAAGGATCCAAGAAGCCCATTCCAAATATTAGAAACACCAACCGAGCCCGGTTGACCCCTGTGGAACCAATTCACCACAGAGATTGCTTTAAATATTTTTCTCTAATGATCAAGCACCAGATAGAATCTACAAAAAGAGCCCGCCATAAACTTTTAGCATGAAGTGCATCCACAAATAGTTCCAAGTTTTCAATATCCCAACCCCCCAGCTCCTAGGGGGTCGCCAGAGTGCACCAACCAATCAAATGAAATTTTTCCTTTTCAGCACCCCCCGACCAAAGGAAACTGAAAAAATTCCGCTGTAACCGATCAATAATAGACTTGGGAATTTTACATAAAGAGAATCAGTAAACCCCCAGATTCTGGATCACAGACTTAGCCAATGTAAGTCTGCCACCCAAAGATAAATACCGCAAGCTCCAATGACTAGTTCGCAGGTCGAATCTCTGCAGTAGCTAGGTCCAATCCGAGATATGGTAGTTGGATGGTTTGATAAAGAATCCCAGATATTTGGTTCCACAAGTCAGCATCTTAAATACAAATGGGAAAAACGTACCAATCTCAAGTTTCACAATTGTATCCAAATCATGTTGCAGGAAACGGGACTTTATAATGCTGATTAACATCCCATAAACATTACAAAATTGGTCCAAAACTTTCTTGTATTACCGCCATTCCATCGCAATCCCCAAGCCAAAGAGCATTACATCGTCCACAAAGAGAATATGGGTGATCGTAATACTCCCAGCCATCGTAATACCGAAAATGAGACCATCCTGCCGAGCCTTGTGAATTGAGAGACTCAATCCCTCAATAATAAGAAGAAACAATCATGGTGAGAGTGGGCAACCCTGCCGAAGGCCTCTAGTAGCCTTAAAAAAACCAGTTGGCTTACCGTTGATAAGCACAGCATAGTTCACAGATTTTACACATGCCATGATCCATTTCATTACCTACCAAGGTAAGCCGATCTGGATGAGGATCAACCTCAGAAAGGTCTAGTCCACACGATCATAAGCCTTCACTAAGTTAAGCTGGAGAATCAGTGCATTGAGATGTCTTTGATTGATACTATGAAAAACCTCTTGGGAAACCCCCACCGCATCCAAGATCTGTCGACCCTCCAGAAAACCAAATTGTTCAGCCGAGATATGTTTCGAGAGAAAGGGTTTAATCCTTCGTGCAATGATCTTGGAAATGATTTTATAGACCAAATTTCAAAGTGCAATGGGTATGAATTCATTGAAGTTCTCCGGATGAGAGGATTTGGGAATAAGAGCCAAAAATGTGGAGTTAAGAGCCCCAGAAACCAGACCCAAACGTCTCGGTTCATTAACTGCAGCCAGCAGCTCCGCCCCCATAATGTCAAAGAAGGTGATAAAAAGTTCCATCGTCCAACCATCCGGTCCAAGACTTTTATCCTTGTCAAACCCCCTCAGAGTAATGTCAATTTCCTGAAGAGATATCTCCTCAAAGATATTGGCCCCATCCTCATCATAGAACATACAAAGATATTCTTTAATAATCTTAAATTGCTCAAGTAGGGAGGTAGATTTGGGGTCACAGTAGATGTCTTGAAAATGTCGAACCGCTTCCACTTGTAAATCAGGCTCACAAACAATACGCCGACCAGCATGATCATTTAAGTCCCATATAGTATTCTGGATTCGACGAGAGTCAACAAATTTATGGAAGAATTTTGTCTTCAGGTCTCCAGATTTAATCCAAGTAGCACGACTCTTCTGACGCCAAGTATCCTCCTAGATGACAATCATTTTAAGTTTCCTTTCCTCCAGGAGGTAAAGTTTGGACTAGTCAAAGGGTAGATGACCATTTAAAATAGAGCGTTTTAATAAATCCCCAATCTCATTTTCCACAAGGATCAGCTCCGCAGCTAACTTAGCCTTCTTCTTTTTCTCCTAGGCGATTGTGAGACTCTTACAGAATTTAAGTTTCTTAGCTAGTTTATCCATGCAGAATGTTCCATGGAAACATCAACATGTGCCCAATGATTTATAACCAATAAATTGTACACCGGATCCTTCAACCACACATAATTGAATTTGAAGGGATATGATTGCATGGGGGTTGTGTATTCAAACTGAAAGAGGATAGGTAAATGATCACTGATATGTATCTGATGAACCTAGGAGCGATAATTCTGAAAGCATTCCAAAAGTGATTCCGAAACCAAAATACGATCAATGCGTTTTGCAATCCAGGCCCCATTCTTTCTACCATTTGACCAAGTAGGGGCCAAAGGGCGGGAAGCCAAATCCACTAAATGATAAGAGTTGAATAGATTCCTAAAATAATGCCCCAACGGGTCCAATTTTGCAGAAGGGCCCCAAATTTCCTTAGCACCCCAGGAGAAATTTAAATCGCCTGCGAGTATCAAGTTTTCCAAGGAAATTAATTGGCCCGAACAAGCCAGATCCCAGAAAAATTCACGATCACAGTATGGGCCATAACAATTCACAATATTGATAGATTTGTCATAACCTTTGAAACAACCAGACAGTAGGATACCCAACGAGGTGATAAATGGATTTAACCGTAGAACCCTAGGATTCCAGGCGGCCAATAAACCACCAGAGAGACCAGCCGCATCAACAGAACACATCAACTAGTCAGGACGGATTTTACTAAAAAGGGAGCAAGCCTTCTCCCCACAAACCATAATTTCTTATAGAAATAACAGATCATGATTGATAATATGTAGAACTCTTTTGAGGGCCAATTGTTTGGGTAGACCCCCAACCCCACGAATATTCAGTGAGAAAAAAATCATTTAGCGACCCCTGGCTAGGGCTTTGATTCCTCTACGAGCCCTGGTTTCAGGAGACGCGTGACAAACATTCATGATAGGAGAAACAACCCCATCTAATGGAATTGCTTTCTTATTCTTATGGGCACTGCGAGTCTTGATAGGAGAGAAGTCATTAGCCAGACCACCTGATCGAGCACCCTTTCCAATTTTAAGAGCACCCAAAGATGTAGAGGGGGGTAGCGTCGGGTGGAGGGGCCAGCGACGAGTCGGTCTTCAAAACTGAAGGCCTCAACATCACCCCGTCTAAGTCAGTCCCCAAGTTGGACTTATCCAGTGCATGATTTTTGTAGTAGACAGGTATCGGGGCCTTTTAAAAAATAATTAAACCTTGTCCATAAAGGTGGGGTGTAGTGACACTCTGGAGAGCATTAATAATCTCAAAACTATTATTATTTTTGAGTTTCAAGAGAAGTTTTAGTGACAAAATTTAGAGGTTAAAACAAAATTAAGATACTATAAGGAGGCCATTAACCCTAATATAGAAGACTTGAACTCTCATGAGCTCCAGAGTGAAAATATACGTTGGTCTATTCCTAAAAATCCTTGGGAGGAAAGGGTTTGCCACCTTTGTGAGTCTATGAGCGTTGAGGATATAAATAATTTTCCACGGGTTGTTTGTCCAGTAGGCGATGGTCTGGTCCGTGTAGTTTCTGAGCTTGTCTGATCTTCTGAAAGAAATGGCTCCCCGGTCCCATAAGATCGAAGCAAAAGGACATGAGTCGAGGAGGTGATTCATTGTTTCTTCCTCATTAGTACACATACAGCACCGGTAAGGGCCTTGCATACCTCTCTTCTGAATATTTTCTCCCATAAGGATGCGTCCTCTGATTACCAACCAACTGAAGATAGAAATTTTGGGCTAGAGTTTTGCATCCCACATCTTCTTCCACTTTTTATCGGGAAGTTGGTTGTTATGACCCATCCATATGTTGTACGCTTTCTTGGTGGTGAACGTGCCTTTTGTTTCAAAACCCCATCGGAGTTAATCATCCCCCATATGAATCCCGATTCTTCTATTATTTAGAGCCTCTACGACTCTGTTGTCTTCCTCCTTAGGACGAAGATGCTTCCACCAATCTCGGGGTGCCCAAACCCTGTAATCTTGTTGCTATCATTCAAAATGGCACTTCTTAGTCCGTGACCACATTGCATTGTCAGTCACACAAAATGACCTTATGGATAGAAGAGCCTAATTGAACATAGATGCTTTGGCCCAGATCTTGCAATAATCTCCTAAACATAACTATTTTTGTGAGATATTTTAAAATATAAGAAAATGATTTTGTTTTGGTTAAAGTGAAGAGGGGGCAATGCTAATTAATTTCCTTTATTCGTACGAATAACCTTGATAAATAAGTGGCTCTTAAAACCAATGTTCAAAATGGTGCCGATAAAAAGTAAGAAAGTTTAAATTTAAAAATTGGTATGCATGTCGCTACGTGTAATGGGAAAATGTATGAAATAAATTACAGCAAGTATATAAACAAAAGTGAAAGGATAATTAAAAATAATAAATATATTATTTATTTTTTTACAAAATTGTAGTACGAAAAATAGTAAAAAATAAAAAAGAATAGGTAAATATATATTATAAATAAAATAAGAAAAGAACATTTATAGATTTATTAAGAATAAATAATATATATCAAAAGAAATCATTAAAAAATTTATATTCTTGTATTTTTAATTAAAAAAAATAATGAAATAAGAATCGATATATATATAATAATTTAAAAAAATAAAATAAAAATTAACCATATATAAATTAATATTAATTCACTTATAAGAAAATACATTATGATAACTTGCAATGAAAGAAAAAAGGTGCATTATAATAAAGAAAAGAAATTAAAAACAAATAATATATATATTATCATAAAGAAAGAATATATCCATATGATTTAATGAATGTACTTTAGAAATAGAATATTTATATAATGAACTTTTATTAAAAAATAATAAAATTATACATGGGTGTGTGCAAGAAGATGAGGGTCACTTTAGATGCAATGCTACTTTTTTCAAAACTCGTTCCTGATACATAAAACATAACGCGTTTTTGATATTTAGCATCTGCCATGGTAAGACCCGAGCCTAACATGTTATTGGACATGTAGGATAGGTAACCATAACGCGTACGCGTTATATAACTACAAAACGCGTACGCGTTATGTACTTACAAAAAGCGTACGCGTTATGTAAATCTAAAATGAACTTAAATACACAGTCCCGACGATTCCTGACCACCCGCGGCACTCACGCATCAGAAACGCGAAATAGACCCTGGACGAGGACGGTTTGTGGCCCACTCAAGTATCGGTGTTGCTTGATTTAGCTGGAGGGGAGACAAATTCATCGGTGGATTGTCATCTAATCAGGTAATTCATTCACCCATACCATTTTTTTGTCATTTCTTAACCTAAATTACTATTTTTTTATTGTTTAAAACAACCTAGTTTTGTAATATTGATAAAATTGGGAATAACCTAATCTCTAATTAAATTCACATCTCCCTCAACCAAGATGAGTGAATAATTAAAATGAATCCCTTTTCAAAAACTCAAAAATTCATAATCCAACCAAAAATTGAAAAAAATAAAACTCCCCCCTTTCGACAATGTATTCATCTAAGTCACGGGACACGAGGACACGGGACACGAGTGTCCCCACCAAGCTTCAAATTTGAAGCCTTCAGGCCACTTCAAATTTTACCCACACGTCATAGAAGGCCACTTCAAATTTTACCATGCAAAAAAAATTTAATTTCATGGTAATCCCTTCAATAATTAAATTAACCACTACTGTTTAAAATTGCAACAGAAGGGTAGCTTCAAATTTCACCCATCAACAATTTTTAGTGGGAAATTGGGAATGCGGCTACTAGCTAGGTGACTTGGGAGTGGGACTCGGTTACTCTCCAATATCCACGTGTTCAATCATCCATGGATCATGGACCATTGGGCCTCTAATAATATCATTGAGCAACTTACGTGGACGGGCTTACACTGAGCAGCCCATGGCTTGAACGCTTCGAAGTTCTCGTGTTTGTAGCGAGCGCTTACGTGTTTAACACATTTAATGGCATCAACAAAATTATTAAACCTGGTAGGTGGCTCATACGTGTTGTTGCAAGCGGGCTTACCAAGTTACAAGTTATCACATACCAATTCGTGAATGCTGACTCTGTGAGTTAATTGAGTATTCAATGTATAATATATTATGTTAATGTGCCCCCTCAAATTTGGCATTTCAGACAAAATCCACAATCCATAAACTTCTTGTAATGTTGCAGGTTGTTGCTCCTGCCCGTGGCCCCTACCTATAGCCTTGTGTTTTCTTTGTTGTATCAAGTTAATCCTACCGTCTACGGCTCCCAGCCTTACACCCTGTGTTTTCTTTGTTGTATCAAGTCAATCCTACAGCTCCTGAGTTCCACCTTTTGTTTTCTTTGTTGTATCAAGTCAATGCTCGAATTCCATGCTTCCATGGCTCCGACCATCAATATATAATATTGCATGAATAGAAACAAGCTTTTTCTTATACCCCTATTCCACTGTGGTTGAGCTACTTCCAAGTTCCACCTACCCTATCTCCTCCAGTCCTCCAGGAGAGTTTGCGAAATATGGTTGTGTTATATGACATATATAATGTCAGTGCTGCTATATCCACTGAAAAATAAAGCCTCTCAACTTTACTACGTCAGTAAACATTGAAATTTTGATGTACTATTACATTTTCAAATGAAAAGAATAACTTATTTTTACATGGCAGCATTGAAGGGTTCAATATCTCACAGCCCTTCATAGTGAAATGGGACCCCACCCTTCAAATTTGATCCCTGTTCCCCACTAGACACGGTGACCCCCGGAATTAGGACACGTAGGACACGGTGATCCCCGGAATTAATATATTTTTAAAATATATTAAAATTTAAAAATATAGACATATAGATCCAATAAAATTTAACATTTATAATTACAAATATTCAATAGAAATTACATTTACAATTACAAATATGAAATATTCAATAGAAATTAGATCATTCACAAATCACAACACATTTGTCATTCACAATCACAAATCATAATGAGACATTGAGACACATAGATGCAAACTCATCACTGCCTTGATCCTCCTCCTCCATGCCTGAATCAACAAACTCATCACTGCCTTGATCCTCCTCCTCCTCCTCCTCCTCCTCTCTGCCAATCTGACTAACTTACTTTTTAATTGTCAAATGTTTAATTTTAAGTTTTAAATGTATGTAAGTGAATGCCATTAAATTGCTTACTTGAGTTTGATTTAATACATGTTCAATTTTGAAGAGACGTCATTATATACCATGTATATGTTTCTAATGATTTTCGTATTAATGTCTTTATTGCAGTTGCGGCTATGGATACCAATGCCAAGATATTGATTGAGCTTGCCCACTTGAGGGGCATAAGTGCAGCTTTTAGTGGTGGTGACAGGATTCGCCGTTCGCTTGCATCAACCTTGGATGCAATTGTTGACACCATTTCACAATCTACCAATGTACTATATGATATTGCATCATACAGAGAAAGAAAAAGACAACAATATGCAGATGGGCTAGACTACAATGCAATAAAAAAGTTGAAAATATCCAAAGAGCTCATATTTGCATTGTTTAGGGACCCTCGGACGGGGGAAATCCCAAATGCAAACAGGCCGCATATCTCCATTGAGTGGTGCACGTTTCAACCATTTGTTGATAACTGGATGGACAGATGGTACATGGTTTTTGATATGCCACCACACAACAACAGGGAAATTCCCTTATATTTCCTTCGAAAGATGTACGCAGAGTTCGTGTTGCATAAACACGTTAACTATTTTGACATCTTGCAGTTTCAGGGGATCGGTGGGGGGATGCCCCAAAACCGACCCAATGCCAGGCTTCGAGACCAAGATCGCCCTATCCCTGCACCTCGCAGGCAGTTGCCTGGGCCAGATGTCCCACCTGCACATCGTATTATTCCGCAGACACGGGATGCATTTTTGAGTTTGGCACAGGCGGTTGTTCGCCATGGCACGATGGTTCAACATATGGGTGAGGAAGGGACATTTGTCCCTGGTGTGGTACATACACCAGCTCGTCACCATGCAGGACCATCAACTAGTGCAGGACCATCAGGACCATCCACTAGTGCAGGACCATCGACACATCCCCATCCTAGTACTGATCCTCATGAGTGCACATCATGTGGTCGTCCCTGCTATGGTCTTGCCTCAGATGTTTCCTTCAGTGGGTTTTTGAGAGAGGTATGTTGATGGTTAATTGTAATAAATTCTTCATTTATTTTCGTCTTTGTACACATATATATATAGTTTGAGCTAATATATTAATTTTGTGAACTTGCAGTTGATGCTTTATGCCGGCAGCGACGCCCCAGAGCCGGATGTTCCAGACTCTACAGGGGGGCATGATGCTACCCATTTGGTAGGCCCATCTTATATACCACCTATTGCCGTATCTCACACCGAGGTAAACATTTTAAAATTTCAGTTTTTTAATACTTGTTAATTTGTTAATTTCCACATACTTTACATTTTAGTTCATTAATGCTATCTACGGTCTAATATTTACAATTATTAAACTTGCAGATGGCAGATCCTTCACTGGGGCAAGGTAATGTGGAGGTAGCACCCATGGTCATACCGTCCCATGAAACATCTGGGCTCCAGGTAAACAATTAAAAATGACATTTTTTAAATACATGTTTGTTTGTTGAATCATGCATGTCTAACTACATGAACACTTGCTGACTGTAGGCACCATCCGAGACATCTGGACCATTGCCTGGATTTGTATCTCCCTCCAGGCCATTTATGAACAAGGGTCGTGTGTATGTGAGGCGTTCTACTCCTAGAAAGACTCCAGCTGCCCACGACCATGGGCTTACTCACACCATGGTAATGTATATCCTTCGATGATATTTGTTGTTTAACTTGAAATCCAGTATATAAATCGTTTTTGTTAATGTTTGAATTGCATGTTTACTGCATCAGGAACCCGAGTTGTCTACTGAAAACCTCGCATTGATGGTTGATGCAGCAGTTAGTGCCGCATCTGCAATGGAAACTGATCACACACAGGTATGTAACTATTTCAACATTATCTTTACATAGTTTATTATTGTTGTCTATTGTTTATTTATGCATTTCTAACTATTTCAACATTTTTTCATTGTAGCCACCACTAGCAGGAGCAGTTCCTGGCCCCCCCGGTTCGACCATCTTGGATGTTCAACCAACGGCTCCATCTGCTACACAAGCAACGCAATCTCCTTTGTCAGTTGAGGTGAGATGTCCTTCAGTGACCAAGTGTTTCATGCACTTTCCATGCACCAGTTGATAATTGTTGAGCTAATGTATTAGTGTACATAGTTAGTTGAATTTAACAATTGATATTTAATTTGCAGGATCCAGAGACGCACATTGATCCTAGAGATGTGCCTAGAGGATCAATGTCGGGAAAGAACAAGAGGAAGCTTGAGTTTTGATGTGTCTTATGGGATATATGTACATTTGGATACATGTACATGTGGCTTTGATAGTTTTGGATAGTTTTGGACACATTTGCTTTTGGATACTTTTGTATATATATGTACTTTTCGATACATTCAGTTTTGGAGACATGTACATTGACTTTATTGTGCATGTACTTTTAGAGACATGTACATTGACTTCATTGGATACATGTACTTTTGGATATACATGTACTTTTGGAGACATGCACTTTTGGATACTTTTGGATATATATGTACTTTTGGATACATGTACTTTTGGAGACATGCACATTGACATTTCACTTATAAATGAATGATACATTTGACTTTGTATTTGTTCTTCGGTTTCCACGTGTTCTTGTGTCAATCTAATGTGTTGATTTGTGTGGATTATTTATTACTCATGAATGCACTATGCCAAAAGAACAAACTATTATATTCAAAGGTTTCAACGAATTCACTACATGCATGCACTAATTGGTATCTAATTAAAATTTGTGATTTTGGATGATCATTACAAGTTATGTCAAAGTTCTTGCTCGTGTAATTTAATCAAACTAAATGCAATACAATGTTTTTCAAGGTTTCAACGAACTCACTCATGCACACCCATTGCCATCAACTACCAATGAAAGTCTAACATTATGAGGTTCTTCTTTAAAAATGGGTAATATTTCCTTGATGATCGTAAATTGAGAACCATTTGTAGCCACTCATATAATACCATCTTCACTTATCTTTGTACATGATAATCCATAAAATGTGCTATGTTTTTTAACCTAAACAATCATCAAAAACCTAGAATTATAGGGATATGACAAAGAACCTTATGGGGCACCTTATATATTACCTAATTAGTTCAATATCTATTGATCCCACATTCATGGCATTTTAAATTTGTTGCATGATGTCCATAATATATCATTTGATCATAATTAAGACATGCATCAATTGTTTGATACTCCTTTCTTGTATCTTTCATAAGGGCACACAATTCTCAATATGTGAAAGGTAAAGTATTTGATGGTTATAGGAAAATATTACCTAACAATCTATAAGAAAAAATCAATTTATGTACTAAATAATGGATATCGCAATGTAGTTATTACAATCACAAAAAATATTAAAAACTTATATTTATCATTAGAGTTATTGTGTATACATTAGGATCTTTGTCATACCATTGTTTGAAATGTCATTCAATACTTTCAATTTTATCAACATCAAATTAGTAGACAAAGTGACTCATCTTTGATCTCTTGTATAGGCCTTTGTGTGCCTTATCAATAAGATGTACATCATGAATATTATCATAGGTCTCATACATAGGTGCATCGTCATCCATGCAAACAAAGGTGTCATGGATCAACCTATTATCCCTTTATTCTCAATAATATTAGTATCATTATCTTCCATAGGATCAAATTCAACTCCATCACCCCCATTATTGCTACTCTAAATTGCAGCCTTAGGAGTTTTGATCATGTGTTTTTGTTTCTTTAGGACTTTTGAAATATTCTACTCTTTCAAAAATAATATGGAAGTTCAAATATTTAAAAGTGGCTTAAATTATAAAATGGGCGGACATTCACCAAGTGTCCCTGAACGGCATTTTCATGCGACTTGCAACTCGACATAACTCGGAAACCGGACGTCGGATCGACGAACCGTCGATTCCGCTGGTCTCCTGGTGTGCAATTACCTCTAGGGGGCCCTCTCCCTCGTCTCCCCATGGCCCAGTGGCTTCATTGTGCATTCATTTCGTAAACTAGGGTTTTGCTCAGTTTAATTGCATGCAATCTCACATTGGTGGGTCAACTCTGCAAAAACCTCCCCCGAGCTAGTGTTGGCAGTGTTTCCATGTCGGCATTTCCCACACACACTTGCAGGAGCCAACGACATGCAATCTTCCTGCTCCGTTTGCTTTTTGGCTCCCGGACGGAAATTCACCAAGTGTCCCTGAACGACATTTTCATGCGACTTGCAAGTCGACATAACTTGGAAACCGGACGTCGGACCGACGAACCGTCGACTTCGTTGGTCTCCTGGCGTGCGATTACCTCTAGGGGGCCCTCTCCCTCGTCTCCCCATGGCCCAGTGGCTTCATTGTGCATTCATTTCTTAAACTAGGGTTTTGCTCAATTTAATTGCATGCAATCTCGCATTGGTGGGTCAACTCTGCAAACCCCCCCCCGATCCAGTGTTGGCAGTGTTCCCATGTCGGCATTGCCCACACACACTTGTAGGAGCCAATGACACGCAATTTTCCTGCTCCGTTTGCTTTTTGGCTCCCAGACGGAAATTCACCAAGTGTCCCTGAACGACATTTTCATGCGATGGGTTATCAGAGCTTCGAACCGAATGAAAGCCACGAGTCCCAGGCACAGTCTTTCATTCCCATGCATGTGAACGATCTATGTCTACCACCTCCCAAAAAAATCTCTCCACGTGTCTCTTTCTTGTGGATTCTACTCGCATAGTTGATTCCTATCCCATTACTGACATGCACCACCTGACTATAGATTGAGCATTTAGAATAGTAGATTCTGTAGATACTTTCAATTCCTCTCTTCGTAGGGCTATTTTGACACATGCTCCGGCTCCATCATGCTCTCCTTTACCATGCCCAGTCTCAAAATAGTTCCACATATGTGGCACTTTGTAGTTTTTATGCAATGAACACAACCACTGGAATATGCGTGCATTTTTGAACTGACCAGCACACCTATCAGACCAAATCCAGTGTCAATCCATCTGTATGTTCCTTCCCTTCAAGTGATCATAGAACATGATGAAGCAATGACGTACATAGTGGAAGTCGTGGCACCTATCATCACTTATGTAGAAGTGATATTCCTTCAGAATTTCTCTTTGCTCTTCAGTGCTATTTGGGCCATGCCTATATGTGATATGGACCATCAAGGAAACCTGCTCAGAGTGATAATACTGACTTTGGATCTCATTTTGAGGTTGCAGAGTGTAGTTCTCGGCAAAATCAACAACTGAAAGTATAGTACCAAGGGGAAATGTATCTCTGCATATCTAAACTTCTCATCCTACCATCGTGCCACGTGGACATGCTGAACATATTGATGTGTCTTTTCAATAAATTCCTTGATGAAGTCACTAACTTGTACCTGGTGACACAAAATGATCTCAATGTCAGTTTTTTGTTGTAATTAAGGATTGAAATGTAACCGTTACAACATAATTTTATAGATATAAATGCATACCTGAGATGTCACCAATTGTATTTTTTTGCTTTCTTTCCCTGGGACTATTTCATAGTTGATATATTTGAAACTTTTCATGTCTATAACCATTTTCCCAAATTCACTGTCTCCATTCTCGTGCATACATTGGCTCAATAATGCCATTCCAGCACAGTTGGAGCATGTTCCATCCAAACAAGATTTTGCATAGTATGTTTGCCCCTCGGGCCTATTGCACATGATGCTATGAATGAATTCTCTTGATGAAGTCGGTGGTATTGTCATGGAGCAATCCTGCACAATGTTAGTATGCAACACACGACGAATGTACAAAAATGTTTCATAGTAATATTCATATTCTACATGGTATCTACAACAACAAGTGTTACGAAGAGTATTTATTGTAACATACCATGGCTTACATTTCTCAAAAAATCTTTGCCCCAAGTTCAATTGTCTATGCTCAATCTTAAATTTCTCGTAAAGCTCTGTCTGTGTTATATCAAGAAGATGCTTAGTATGTGGTTCACGATCCTTTGAACCCCTTCTTAGTTTTAGTACATCCTTTCGGTTTGAAGAAGGCCTTGTGTGATCATGCCAAAAACTGTGCACTAGTCCCTTTACTGCATCAACTAGCTTCATGTCACGACGTGGCAACCGACCAACAAAGGCCCAAAAATCTGTCTGATCGGTTGTGTCAAGATGTTCTCTTCTAATAGAATACCAATGGAGGGTTTTTACATTCAAATTAACTAGTTCGGATGCAGGCCTGAGAATACAAAGGGCCCTGGTGTTCTTATTTGCAATTGATTGTGACAACACACGACGAGCAGCATTGCAGTCCTTTGAACGTGTGTTCTTACCAATTTTACCAAATGCATCTACTAGGCTTTTAACTATATGAGAACTTGGTTCAGAATTCTTTATCATCTTTATCCCTAACTTTTTCCTAACAACATTCATGCTCCTAGATTTTAACAATGATAAAAATAATCTACATTTATCTCCATCACATTTAGAAACAAAATATTTATCAAGTATCTGTTGAGTTTGATAAGCAATACTACGTTTAGATAGTGTACCTTCAATGGAATTCATAAGTCTTTCATCAACTTGTATACGCTTCGGAGTTCTTCGACGTGTGCTTGCTAATGGAGGTAAGGGGGTTGGAATTGTACCATGTAGCGCATCACCAAGACGCTCTGGCATTTCAGTAGTAGCTTGGTGTCCTTCATTCTCTTCCTGGTAGTTGGATGGTGGAAGTCCAACATCCTCATCGATGGTCTGTGGAAGTCCAACATCCCCTTGTGGAATTCCAACATCCTCATCGATGGTGTGGATAACATTCTCTTCTTCAACAGCAGGCAAAATGTCCAACACCTCTCTGAATTCATCGCTTGTATAACCACATCCGGATAGCAAATTGGGTGTTTCTTCGTGAGCTTCATCTTGAGATGGTAACTTATCACTTTGACTTGAAGTGGGAATTGAAACATCCCCTAATGAGCACCTACGTTTTGCTTCTTGATTACTTCCATGGGGTGCTTGTTCAACAACTATTGTGGAAATTGAAGGTCCCTCTTGTCGTGGATTAATAGGATGAACCGTGGTATCCTCTACAATTGGATTTGGATTAGTTTCTAAAGAAAGCCTCCGATTCATCATGTATATTCTTTTCTTTTCTTTCTCTTCTTCAATGACTTCTTGAGGTCTCTTCTTCCTTGTTGATTTGTTTACTCGGTTACGTGCATTCCCCATCACCACAATGATCAATTCAATATAGTTTGTTTTTGTTGCTCCTCAATTACAAGCTCTTCAATAATAAGCAAATGGAAGTTCTTCCTTGTTGGTCTTGAAGCTTGATATCTTATCTTGTGTGCTCCTCAAATATAGGCAAAATGAATCTTTCAAAGGCCTTATCTTTGGTGTTATTCAATTGGAGATTCTTCAAGCTTGTTGATTATTTTCTTCGAATATGGCCATATAACCCAACACCACACTGAGCAACCATGAAAGATGTCCTCAATGCTGCACCTGCATAAAAAAAATGATGGAGTTGGTGTAGAATGTGAAAATTTCCAATGGCGGGCTCGTGTTGTTCGAAAAATCGCGGGACTGTTAATTTGGTTCGGATAGAGTGAAGTTGCTCTTGGACAGCAACAGTCCACTATTTGTGGAGTTACAAAACGTGCACGCGTTATATAAATCAAAAACGCGTATGCGATATGTAGTGCAAAAACGCGAACGCGATATAATCAAGCACAATAAACAGGTTAGGTGCACGGCTAGGGCAATGAACAAAATCAAAAGAAAACTAATAATTTATATGGTTACATACAAAACAAATGTTTTGTATGGTTTAATACCCCCTAGCTCTCTCCCAATAATCCCTAGATACCCCTTATCTCTTTCTAAATATCTATCCCTCATTCTCCCTACATCCCTCCCTACATGTTTCTTTCTCTCCCTTACTCCAGCCATGTCTCTACCACCCCATTCTCCATCTCTCCACCTTCTCTTTATCTTCGTCATTATCCCTCCCTATATCACTCTCTCCCTTCTTCTCCCTTAGTCACTAACCCTCTACGTCTTTATCCCTCCCCCTTGCCCTCTCTGTCTTACCTTGTTCCTAGAGCCCCTCCCACATAAAGGCCTTTAGACCCTCCTAAACATTAATCCCTAAGTGCATAAGTGCACAAGATGATGAGGAGGAGGAGGGTGATGACAATGAAGATGATCATGATGTAGATGAAGATGATAAAGATGATGATGAGGAGGAGGGTGATGACAATGAAGATGATCATGATGCAGATGAAGATGATAAAGATGATGATGTTGATGAAGATGATGGTGATGATGAGGAAGATGTTGATGATGATGGTGATGGTGATGTTCGGATGATGATGATGATGATGATGATGAAGATGATGGAGATGTGTTGATGGGGAACCTAGAGATGACAATGATGATGAAGATGGTGATGGTGATGATGATGAAGATTTTGATGATGATGCTGATGGCGATGATGATGAAGATGTTGATGATGATGGTGATGGTGATGTTTATATGATGATCATGATGATGTTCAGAAGATCATGATGTTGATGATGGTGATGATGATGGAGAAAATGACGATGATGGATATGTTGATGAGGAACCTGCAGATGCCAATGATGATGATGATGGAGATGTTGATGAGGAACCTACAGATGCCAATGATGATGGTGATGACGATGAAGATGTTGATGATGATGGTGCTGGTAATGATGATGATGATGATGATGATGAAGATGATGGTGACATGATGGAGATGTTGATATGATGAGGAAGATGATGATGATGATGATGATGATGATGATGGTGATGATGATGAAGATGTTGATGACGATGATGATGATGATGGTGATGAAGATGATGATGATGAAGAAGATGATGATGATGGAGATGTGTTGATGGGGAACCTAGAGATGACAATGATGATGAAGATGGTGATGGTGATGACGATGAAGATTTTGATGATGATGCTGATGGCGATGATGATGAAGATGTTGACAATGATGGTGATGGTGATGTTTAGATGATGATCATGATGATGTTCAGAAGATCATGATGGTGATGATGGTGATGATGATGGAGAAAATGACGATGATGGATATGTTGATGAGGAACCTGCAGATGCCAATGATGATGATGATGGAGATGTTGATGAGGAACCTACAGATGCCAATGATGATGGTGATGACGATGAAGATGTTGATGATGATGGTGCTGGTAATGATGATGATGATGATGATGATGAAGATGAAGATGATGGTGACATGATGGAGATGTTGATATGATGAGGAAGATGATGATGATGATGATGATGATGATGATGATGATGATGAAGATGTTGATGACGATGATGATGGTGATGAAGATGATGATGATGATGAAGATGATGATGATGGAGATGTGTTGATGGGGAACCTAGAGATGACAATGATGATGAAGATGGTGATGGTGATGACGATGAAGATTTTGATGATGATGCTGATGGCGATGATTATGAAGATGTTGACGATGATGGTGATGGTGATGTTTAGATGATGATCATGCTGATGTTCAGAAGATCATGATGGTGATGATGGTGATGATGATGGAGAAAATGACGATGATGGATATGTTGATGAGGAACCTGCAGATGCCAATGATGATGATGCTGGAGATGTTGATGAGGAACCTACAAATGCCAATGATGATGGTGATGACGATGAAGATGTTGATGATGATGGTGCTGGTAATGATGATGATGATGATGATGATGATGATGATGATGATGAAGATGAAGATGATGGTGACATGATGGAGATGTTGATCTGATGAGGAAGATGATGATGATGATGATGATGATGATGGTGATGATGATGAAGATGTTGATGACGATGATGATGGTGATGAAGATGATGATGATGAAGAAGATGACGATGATGGAGATGTGTTGATGGGGAACCTAGAGATGACAATGATGATGAAGATGGTGATGGTGATGACGATGAAGATTTTGATGCTGCTGCTGCTGTTGCTGCTGATGATGATGATGAAGATGTTGACGATGATGGTGATGGTGATGTTTAGATGGTGATGATGATGATGATGATGATGATGATGATGATGATGGAGATGTTGATGAGAAAGGGGGAGATGACAATGATGATGAAGATGTTTATGGTCATGAAGATGATGATGATGGTGATGATGATGATGATGGAGATGTTGAAGATGATGGAGATGGCGATGAAGATGATGATGATGATGATGATTGTGAAGATGATGAAGAAGATGATGATGATGGAGATGTTGACCTGATGACGATGAAGATGATGATTATGGTGATGATGATGAAGATGTTGATGCTGATGATGATGGTGATGAAGATGATGATGATGGAGAAGATGATGATGATGGAGATGTTGATGAGGAACCTACAAATGCCAATGATGATGATGATGATGGTGATGAGGATGAAGATGTTGATGATGATGGTGATGGTAATGATGATGAAGATGATGATGATGATGATGGTGATGTTGATGTTTAGATTATGATGATGATGATGATGATGAAGATGATGGTGACATGATGGAGATGTTGATCTGATTCAAGGAAGATGATGATGATGATGATGATGGTGATGATGATGAAGATGTTGATGATGATGATGATGGTGATGAAGATGATGATGATGATGAAGATGATGATGATGGAGATGTTGATGTTGATGGGGACCCTAGAGATGACAATGATGATGAATATGGTGATGGTGATGATGATGAAGATTTTGATGATGATGGTGATGGTGATGATGATGAAGATGTTGATGACGATGGTGATGGTGATGTTTAGATGATGATCATGATGATGTTCAGAAGATGATGATAATGATGATGGAGATGTTGATTTGATGAGGAATATGATGATGATGATGATGATGGTGATGATGATGAAGATGTTGATGATGACGATGATGGTCATGAAGATGATGATGATGAAGAATATGATGCTGATGGAGAATATGATGCTCACAACTCCCTCTAGTCTCTCTCTCCCCAACCATCAATTTCTCTCTCTCTCTCTCTCTCTCTCTCAAACACACACACATTATGTCACTTTCCATTCTCAAACCCATCCCCCCTCCATCCATATCTATCTCCAACTTTCTCCCTCCATCCCTCACCCTACCTTCTCTCCCTCCCTCTCTCATCGCCTGTCTCACACCTTCTATCCCTCCCTCATGTTATCTTTCCCTCAACCTATCCCAATCTCTCCATCACTCCCTCTCTCTCACACACTTTATGTCCCTTCCCCCTCCTCTCATATTCTCTCTCTCTCTCTCTCTCTCTCTCTCTCTCCATCGCCACCACTCCCTGCATGTCTCCCACCAACACTTTCTGTCCCTCCCTTCCTATCTCTTATTTCGTTCTATCCCCATCTATCTCTCACTCCCTCCAAATCCATCCCTCCCCATTGTCCCTCTCCCTCCCTTGCTCTATGTCTCCCCCCCTTGTATTCTTTATTTCTCTCTCACATCCCCCTTGCCTCCATCCATTCCCCCTTGTCACTCAAGTCTCACTTTCAAATTCTAACCCTATACCTCTTCAGAACCTATTCTACTCCTAATAGTGCTCTCAAGCTCCACTTCCCTTCACCCCCTGTAGCCCATCATGTTCTCATTCCCTTCATCTCTCCCCACTCAAGCTTCCAACATCCTTCTAAACCCTTGACCCTTTCCCACCCCTATTAAATATTAACCATAGATTCCCTTGACCCTTCCCCACCCTTTCTCAAATATTAAACAAAAATTCCCTTGAGTCTTCTACACCCCCTCTTTCTCAAGTATTAAACATGTATTTTATGATTTGAATAACGCGAGCGCGTTTGGTAGTTATATAACGCGTACGCGTTATGTAGTTATATAACGCGCACTTGTTATGTAGTTATATAACGCGTACGCGTTATGTACATCTAAAAGCGTGGCAATATTTTTGAATTTAAACAGGCCGAGTCACATGCTCACATGTCAACAATAATCCTATGTGTATGCTTTGGAGTTTGCTTCGGTAATTCCAAACCTGTGCTATGTTAATGAAAAAACAAAGCTAATTGGGTATTTCTTCCAGTTTCTGGAGAAGCCTGTGCTTAGCCACTCGTTACAATATGCTACACAGAGTCATTTTTGACGAAATCTTAGACACAAATAGCATTTTTTCTGCAGATTCCAAATATGTAACTTTTATTTTGAAATATTAATTTTTTCTATTTTCTTTCAATTTCTTTTCTGTCCTACCTCCTTAACTCGTGAAACACACTGTCAGTGTTTCTTCCATAACTTTTTCAATTCTCAATCATTTCAAAATTTTTTTTTATGGTGCACAAGAGGACACTAACCTCCACGTTCTATGAAAAACCCATTTCAAGATTTTTGCATTAAGACCTTCAAAGGCTCTACCCACAAAAGAGGTACTATTTTCGAGGTTTGATCACTTAGACAATTATAAAAAAATTATAAAATTACTAATTTAATTTTCGAAAAATAATGGCGCACAAGTGCTATGTGTTCTCTACATGCATGCCGATTTTTGTAGCTTGATTCCATCATTTAGGCCCTCAAAGGCTCTACCCACAAAAACATATACCTTATCATTTGCCTGAAAAATAAAAAGTGTCTGTTAGGAAAAATGAAACTTGACATAGCTATGCAAATTTTCAATACATACAAGTTATATATTCAGAAACGTGATTCAATTTCCTACATTTCATCTTTTTTACTCAATGCAAGATATTTTCCGTAAGTAGATCAAAAAATCCAAGTAAGTTGAGGGATGCCTGCTTTTTCAGTTTTCTATTGCATCTAACGCGCCAAAAGTGACCCTCATTAGCTTGCACTAACCCACATAAAAAATTCTATAAAGACAAGAATATCTACTAATCTTAATATATACTAGTTTATAAACTAAAAAAATTAAAGCTAGTTCATAAAGGTGGGGTGTAGTGACACTTTGCAGAATATTAATAATCTCAAAACTATTAGTACTTCTAATTTTAAAGAGAAGCTCTAGTGCGAGAAAAATTTAGAGGTTAAAATAAAATTAAACCCACATGATTGGATTAGAGTATCATAGTATTTGCTACAATAAAAACCTTTCTAAGCGGAACAAAATTTTTAAGCAATCCCATTAATTCCCTTCGCAAGGTTCGATAGGCCAAAAGTGATATGAGAGGACACTAACCATCATCATCATCATCAATCAATAAATAAAATGATATATATATATATATATATATATATATAAACATTTTTTCTTTCAAAAAATCATATTTTTATTTATAATTATGAAAAATCACATTTTGCAAATATAAAAAATATCCTAACATAACCTACATAACAATGTTACATCAAGAAAAATCCACCTCCATTACTTATGGACCCATGCATGTCACTTACAAGAATTGAACCTGCGTGAGGAGGGAAACAATCATTCCTCCCAACCACCCAAGCTACAACCAATTGACTAGATCTTCTATTGTTTTATCAATTAATAAAATACAATTTCAAGTTTCACTAGATTTTAAAAAAAATGCATTGGTTGAATCAACGTAGAAAACATCTTTGACTGATCACTTTTTATCAAAATACAAGCCGTTAAATCTCTGTAAAGCATTTCTTCTATTGTTTTCTGAATACTGAGGCATTTCTTCTAGTGTTATCCGGATACAGAGGCATTATAAGTTTCACTTAAACTTGTTGCTTTGATAATTTACTACAACCGATTTGTTTTAAAAACCAACATAGATCCATCATAAAAGGGGATCTACCAAGCGCCTAGAGGGATCAAATCTCTCAAAGTGCAAACCCTTTCTCAACATTTTCTAGCATGTCTGGAAGTTGTTGTTCTAAATGTTTTAAATCTAATTTTAGCTCAGATGTTATTTTTTATAATATTTTATTATTGTTTATAAAATACACATGTCATCTCCAAGATGAGCACTAAATGAGTTACACATCCCCCTACTGGGTTGTAGAATGGGCCTCTCGGCAAAATAAATATAATTGTGTGATTTATCTTCATTTTAGATATGGGTGAAGGATGTGAGTTGTTTATGCCACAAAACCCATTGCGACAAATCTGTATTGAAGCGTTTAACATTTTTTAAATTTATCTTAATTCATTCAAATTTTCAACACCATAATTCATTAAAATTAAAAAAAAAACATTATTCTTAATAAAATGATAAAGTGTTATTCTTAACTTTAAACTCATTTTATTGGAAAAAATTGAAAGTCACTCATATGGCCCTAAGTAATCTCTCCACTCTAATTTTTGAACACATTTACATCAATCTAAGTAACCTATCCACTCTAATATGTCATTTGGTGTTTGATTCACTTATCAATTTCAATGTCAAAATACTTTCTCTGGATTTGATGACCATTCTTCAATCGTGCATTTCCTAAAATAATTTTTAAGTTTGATGGCCTTTGTTAGCTCTCAATTATACTTTCAAGTTCCAAGTAGCAGATCCCTCTTATAGTATGCATCTTCGGGTATAGTTGATTGTAGCTTCATGAATCCTTCCTTCCATGCCTTCCGGTGGTGAAGGTGTTCTCTGGAAGTTGCAGGTTCTCATCCTAACTCCTGTCAGATAGTTTCAAGTCCCTGCCATAGGAAGATCAGTTTTGATCACAATGTACACGTGTCTAAGGATGGCATATGTTCTTGTCTTATTCTTCCTCTCTGGTTCGGCTCTAGGAATTCCCAAAACCAGGTAGGGATACAACCTTGCAAGCTTGCTTACAATCAGTTTTTCTCTTTTATCCTTCTAGATCATTCATACAAACCATAGGAAATTGTTGTTACATACCTGTCCAATGTTTCCTTATTTGTTGCCATGCATACAAAAAAATCCTTCATGCTTGAAACACACCTCTCCATGGCCACCTTCCTTCCATGAGGATATTGAGCCACCAACGTTGCTCCCAACTATTGTTGCCTTTGTACAATTACTCGGAAACTTCATTGAGAGTATTAATTGTATAACAACAAGTCGTATTTCAGACTAAAACAAGATTTGAACAGAATGACCATATATTATTCAAGAAAAGCGTTTACAGAGCAGAGACATGACACTCAAATATTTATGATGTCTTCTTGTAGCGTGCAACCAAGAGACAAAGCATACTCTTTGTAATTACAAACTGATACAGACTTATAAACATGGGGCCAGATTTCTGGTGTGATATGATAGCATTACACCCAATCGCACAGCATACGTCTAAGCACCACCCTAACAGACTCTAGAATTAGACTAACAAACTTTGAGATAGGTTTCTGTTGCAATCTGATAACACTAGGCCCAGTTGTAGAGCATATGACTGTCTCAGACTTAGACGCAGAGAGAAGCAGATGATAAACTATGAATGCCAAATGACTTCCTTGCTCTCTTATTTATAGCAGAAAAGAAGACCACCGGGGAGAATCGAGACTAACCTAAGGAATCAGTAAAAGTAAGACATGATGAAGCTCATATCTCTTTTCCATATATTCTCTTACATGACATGGGTCAAACCACATCAAAAGTCGGAGAAGTGCTCTGAATCGTGTAAGGAATCGTCCTTAAAGGGATATGTCGGCTAGATAGAAAAGATAAAGGAGAGGACATGCCCACTTGCATAACCACAGAGAATTATTTTGTCCTTACTTTTGAGTGGACAGGCTCCACTCATAGCCGAAAGAGATTTAGGAGTACGTACATTATTGTTCATCTAAATAAGGTGGTCCATACAATTCATTAAAATTGGATTGCATGTCCCATGCTTTAGAGTAAAGCGATCGAGTACAACTCGACGATTTTGGTGCATGTGCACTGATATGCGTGTCTTGACTAGCCACTATTATTTATTCTGTATATAGCATTCAAGGATCTCTTTTTCATTGATCCTTGTCTGCAGAATGTCCTTGACTCATTCTAGTGGCTCTACGATATCTTGCTTTAAGTTGTAGATCACAGCTGGCTCCAAAGCAGTCAATTTGATGCCAAAAGTATTCCACCAGACTTCCATCCAGTCTGGGCCGTATAAAGTTGGATCTTCAAAGATATGGGTGTTCTGCAAGCCAAATTTTAATAGCGTATAGTAGGTCCTTGTTGCATTTTCTTTTCATAAAAATTCCCACCATAGTTTTTTGTACTTTGCATATGTATGGGTAGTGCTTGGAAATATTAAGATGGTATCTTGATTCGGCCAGGCCTTTAGAGATCTCATTCTGTTGATACAATAATATTGATGATCTAGTTGTAACCTTGGCTGGAAAGAAGACACCTCAGTCCATATCATATTTATATCATGATAATGATAGGTCAACCAGTTGCTTGCAACTGCTGCTTTTCTCAGGGAATTATTATAAATCATTTTCGGGATAATATTGGAACCCATGGGAATTCTTCTAATTTCAAGGACCAATTTGATAAAAGCAAATTATCCTTGCAGGTTTTTATCCAGTACTTCAGAGCTTCGTAATTCCCACCCGGGATTCCAACTTTGTAGATAGTCGGTCCAGCTCATGTTGTCATCTATACCATAGAATCTGTGCTTGCCATCTATTCAAGAAGAAATTATCATATTTACCTATGGGTTATATGGACCCACTTTTTTCCATTCGCTTGTCTCCCACTCACTTGATTCCCGCTCACTTGATTCTCGCTCGCTTGATTAAATTTTATATCATATTTATGTTCAAGATATTCTCTTGTCAGAAAATCGGGAATACAATTTGATTTTACATAAATATGTTCTACGGAATAATTGTAGCAGGAAAACAGTTCCTACCAGCTAGCAAATTTACCTTTAGCAGTAGCATTTTTGATAATATTATTCAGGACAAATGGAAAACTGGAATAGTCTGTTTTGATTACAAAATCATGATTAAGAAGATGAATCTGGAATTTTTCGATGCATCTAAGGGATGCTAAAATTTCTTTATCAATTGTCACATAATTTTGTTCAGCCTTAGTCCAAGTAACCAAAGAAAATTGGACTATTTCTTCTTCCCTTTTATTTCCCTTTTGCCTTGTCTATTTCAACACACCTCCCCCTCCAATATTAGAAGCATCAATTTCTATTATCTTAGGGAGATCATAATCTATAACATGCATAATGGGAAATGTATTTACTTTTCTCTTAATCCTCTGAACAACTTTGGTATGTTCTTCTTGACATGGACATGGTTCTTTGGATAATCTATGATTCAACACCTTTTTGTTAGAAGAAAGATTTTTATAATATGGGGACAAATAATTCAAGCAACCTAGAAATATTTGCAATTGAGTTTTATCCTTAATAAAATCAAGAAATTTATTTGCAAATTTAATAGCATGTTCCTACACTCTGATCCTTCCTTTCTTAATTGTTTGTCCTAGAAACTCAATTGTGTCCTGGTAGAGCTTCATATTTTTTGCATAAAGGACTAAGCTGTTGTCATGGACAACTTTCAAAAAGACCTTTAAGTGTTTTTTATGTTTGTCAAGGGTATCTTAGAAGATTAGGATATCATCAATATAGAAAATTAGCCAATCCATATAGGGCTTGAATATGTCCTCCATTATCTTTTGGAACTGTGATGGAGCATTCTTGAGACCAAAAGGCATCAGAGTCCATTCATAGTGCCCATGAGGTACTACAAAATCAATTTTAAATTGACCTGCGAGATCAACTTCAACCTGCCAAAAGCCACTTTTAAGATAAAACTTGGAAAATACTTTGCATCCTGCAATTCTCTTGACTAGATTTGCTTTGTTTGGAATTGGATATCTATTCCAATCAAGAACATCATTCAAAGGTTTGTAGTTTATGACCATCCTTGGAGCTTGCCTGAATTGCTCAGAATGTTTATTTACATAAAAACTATAACAACTCCAAGGACTATTTGATGGAATAATAAGCCCTTTCTCAAGCAGTTCTTTGATCTCTTTTTTGCAATATTCTTGCATTTATATGGACAGAGGTAGAAAATTTGAATGTCTAGGCGTGCCTTTGAATTCTATCTTTAATGGAAACTTTATCATATGCATCTTCCGATGTCTGAAAGAATTAGGAGAATCAACACAGACAAGTCTTTTAAATTCTTCCTCTGTATCCTTTTTTATCTTTTTCCATTTACTGGATTTCATCTGATCTTCTATTCTTTTGGATTTCATCTGATCATTGACTTCATTTAATTGCAGTTATTTTGCTGCCAGCTTGTCTTTATACATTAGCAAAGGTTGGACTCAGATATTATGAATCATATCATATATTTTAGGGGTAGATACCAAAGGTAAGAACACAGGGGATTCCAAAGGATTTATTGTCATAAATATTCCTTCTTGGCCTTGGTATGTACATATTCCATGTGGCTCTACAATCTTTTAAAAAGGAGTTCCTAGAATACAGGTATTATACATCTTCATAAGGTAGAAACTGACATCCAACCTATATTGGTTTATACAAATGGTAGCATGAGAAACCTCAAAATTTATATTGGAGTTAGATCCTACTGAATGAATTAACTTGGAAGTGATGTGCCAATATTTTGTAGGGACCTTGTCAATTTCTAGCACATTTACATCAAAACCAGTATCAATTAAAATTGGAAAGGAAAAATACTCATGATTGATTTTGATATCCATGGCAACTGTGTATCTAAGATGCATAATTGAATTGACTTGGAAAGGATTGAAATCAGTAGGGTTTGGATGAACAAAACTGAACTTTTGATATTGTGGAGGTTCTGCACTTTCTTTTGCTTCTTCTGTATTGATGTCTTCTTCTTCTGAAGAGCTAGCCACCAATGAAGAACTTGATCCGTTTTCTTTTTCCAATTTCTCAATTCTGTTTCTCAGCTTCTTTATCTCCTTTTTTAGAAGACTTTGTTCTTTTGCAAATTCTTGCAAAGAAACTGGCCTTTTTGCTTATGTTTCCAAAAGTGGAGCAGTATTTATCTCATAAGAAGGGAGAGCTGAGGAAAATAGCTTCCATCCAGGAGAAACCTAAGGAAGCTCTTCATGCTTGGATTTCACAAAGATCTTGCTGCTTTTGCTTTTGTTTGAAGAAGTTTAGGATCAACTTTCTCTTTTTTGTTTAAGAGAAAAGCATTTGCAAATACTTCTTTCATGATTTCTTTTGCACTACCTTCTTCCATGTCTTCAATCTGTTTCATCGTAATAGAATCTTGGGTACCATATTTAATCATATTGCATTGCTTAATTTCTTTTCTTGATTCAATCCATGCCATGTAATTTTCCAATATTTCATAATCGAACTCATGAGGAGAAGATGCGAGGGACTCATCTTCTATGGAACAGTCACATTTTTTTGGATCATTGCATTGGCAAAGATGACCCTTTCTTGTCAATCGCACTCGATCAAAATCAATGCTATTGCTAGACTGTTCTGCAAATAAAACATGATCATTGTCATAGCTCAAACAATTCATTCCTTCTGATGAATATCTTATGGCATAGGCATCTCCATAGGATCTAGACTCTGGGCGTCTTTTTTATATGTCCTTTGTTTCCACACAGTGCACATCTATATTTCTTCATAAGATCTTTGGTGTTGGTTTTTGTTCTGGTTTTAAATTGGAGGTTTGGTTTTCATTTGGATTTGGACATTTATTTGCATAATGTCTGAGCTTTCCACATTTAAAACAAGAAAATTTTGGAGTATATTTCCATCTTGATTTTCCTCCAAATTCATATTTCATCTTTTGGTATTTGTAATTGCTTTTTCCATCTTTACTTTCGTACCATTTTCCATATCTTTTGGTTTTCTCAGGATTTCTCTTCATCTTGTTTCTTTTGTATTCTTTGTATCTGTTTGGATAACTATGCTTTAGAAATATCAGTTTGGCCTTCTTTCTTCTTTTTCATAAGAATTCGAGAAATCAAGACTTCAAATCATATTGTACTAATGAGGAAATTGTACATCATATGGGGCAGTGCAAGTACTATTTGAAGAATCTGGAGAACAACCAGGATGTTGGCATAATCTGGCCTTGCTAGGAATATTAGAAGATGGATTCAACAACTTGACAAGATTAAAAGAGGTAGGTAAAAAGGGGTTTGAAGAAGATGAGACTGAAGGAGGTGGATGCTTGCTTGAAGCATCTTCTGTTGGAAAAGAATTTCCCTCCTTTATTTTGCATCATTGCGAGGATGGCCATTACTAGCAACCAGTGGCCACACTCTGCATTATCCCACTCTGAAAACAAAATACTCTCAAGAAAAAATGGGACAAACCTTGATTTTTCCTACAAGGACAATTGCTCATCATCCACCTCCATGGATTCAACCCCAACTTGGGGATCATCATTGAATTGAGTGTCATGAACGCAAGCCTCTCTCTATGGCTTAGAACTCGAACCCTCATAATCAAAGGCTCAATTTACATCTGCAGAAGCACATAATTCTCTCTTAGAGTTTGCATTGTTCTCTTCCTCTCGACATCATTTGTGTCTTTGTGTTCTCTGCAAGCTGGAAGCCATTTGCACTAAGTGTGTAAAAGATCAAATCGCCACCTGTGATACCGATGGTTTGTAGAGGTTGCTGCGGGAAAACTTGAAGCTCATCCTTCTTGTTGAGAGAAAGATGAATTGGTGGAAGAATTGAGGAAATGGTGTTCGCAATGGCATCATTCAAAGACTACTGTAATTCAGCGAAAGAGCTGAAGATACCGCCACACCTCTGCGGTCATTACATGCCTCTGCTATTCTCTATCTGTCTCCATTGCTGAAACCTCTTCCCTTGCTCAGTTTTGCTGTGACTTTGCTGATACCGCCATGACTCGAACGCACAACACATCCAAGCAGGGTTCTGGTCATGGTGCAAGGAAATCTGCATCCTCTGCCGAGAAGGAAAAAACTGCAAACAATGGATACAAGGACAATGTATCCGTCCTTGTTCGCCGACTGGTAGACGACTGGAAGTCGTGCAGTGTGGTAGAAATTTTGGCCTTTGGCAGCCAAGGCACCCAGGTTAATTATTACTGGCTTATGAAAAACATGCTTGGCACTCTGGTTGAAGAGATGCTCACTAATTGGAACCTGGCCAAGGTTGCTATTATGGACACCAGGGCCAATATGGCCCATTTGGATGGAGTGATAGCTACTCTGGAGGCTAATCTGACCGACCGCAGGTATTCTCTGTTTCCTCACCCAGCTCCTCCACCCAATTATGGTCCTGCTGGTCCCGCTGAAGGTTTTGTTGATGATTTAACCATCCATATTGAGGACGCTGCTACCGCTACAGAAGCCCATGCTACTGGCAGTTCCCTACATGATTCCATGGGTGTTGTGACTTCGGATGACATGATCCCTGTTCGCAGCCCCAGCTCTGACCCAAGTTCTCCAGTTGCGGATGTGGTTCAAGGAGCTCCTCCCCCGGGGATACCCTTTTCTATTCCCTCAACCATTGATGTTCTGCATTACAAGCGAGTCAGGAAGGCCGAGGATGATGTTGTTCCTCCACGCAAAGACGATCCCCTTCCCATCAAACTCCCAACTCAGCAGTGGGATGATGATTTCTTCAGCTCCTTCCCAATCTTTGAGGAAAATCATGGCTCCCAGAATGCAGAAGCCAATACCTAATGCGGCTCTGTGTGAGCACAACTCTTTTGATTTTGGCGGTTAGCTTTTATGTTTTCCTTGTTTTTGTTAATGGTCCATCATTAGATGCTAGTCTATCTCTCTAGTCTAGTTCTATCAATGGTTTAACTAATCGACTATCATAAGGTCTATGCTACTCAGCCCACTGTAGGGCAGGTCTACAGAGACTCTTTTTTGTACTCCTGGTTCTATGAGAAGCTTTAGAAAGCTCCTGACTCTACTGACTCTCATGAGATTGTAACATTTTTTGTACTCTAATATAATTTTCATATATTGCTTAAAAAAAAAAACATAATTAACTTATAAAAAATATATTAATTGAATATAGTTCTAAAAGTTGTGAAGCCTTTCCTTAAGTAAAATATAAATATAAAATAATGTAAATGTAAAAACTTATTTCCCATATGACATAAACTTCTTTCCCTTATGTGATCTTAACATAATCTGCTCCAATCTGCTCCAAATTGGAATCTTACTGGTAATTGTGACGCATAAAACTGTGGTGTCAAATATAAAGCAGTGTATCTTAAATATAAACAACAAGAATCATATGAAAAATACTAAATAGAATGAGTTTTCATGAAATCTTTGACATAACCTGTTGCACACTGTGGTGTCAAATATAAAGTAGTCTATCTTAAATAGAAAGAACAAGAATCATAAACAAGAAGAATTATATAGAAAAATAGTAAATAGAATGAGTTTTTATGAAATTTCTGATAGCTTAAAATTGCTTTTAATTGGTTAAGAATTTGTATGGTAACATGGTTTTCCTTTAACAACAACTATGATGAATCCATTCTTATATATGAATAACAACTAATCATAACTACTCTTATATGTGAATAAGAACTAATCGTAACTGTGCTCACTTATGATAGATTTTTTCTATCTTCAAAAAAGCCACAAAAACTTGATAAACATTATTTGATTTCTTTAAAAGCTTTGGCTGGCTCTCTATTTCAGCATTGAGGTAAAGCTTGAACTAAAAGTTGAAATCCTTTAGAAGTCTGCAGATCCTATTTTTTATGAAACGTCTTGCAAAACATTTAAATGATTGTTAATGGTCATATGAAATAGGTTCTGTGAGTTCGCTCTCTATAAAAATATGTATATTTTCATTCATTTTGTTTTTCCTAAAATTGTTCATTAAGTTTAAGACGAAGATATCAAGACTCGGGCCATCGTGATGATGAAGTTTTCATTGTTGTTTGAACACTTTTATATAGAAACATGTCTGAACTCTAAGCTATATGTAGAAGCATGCACTTATCAGTGTGAAGTCTATGCTTGCATGGTAGATCTTTATGCCTAACCACAGAACAAGATTAACATCTAATACAGACAACATTTGTTTATGATGTCTATGAATTTGTTTTTAGTTATCAACATTTGTTTATGATGTCTATGAATTTGTTTTTAGTTATCACAATGTAATGTTTTACTTTGAAACTACAATATCTGTCTCTATGGTCTATGAATTTGTTTTTAGTTATCACAATGTAATGTTTTACTTGAAACTACAATACCTGTTTGTATGCAACCAACTATGAATTTGTTTTTAGTTATCACAATGTAATATATTACTTGAAACTACAACACCTGTTTGTATGCAACCAACTACAGAACAAGATTAACATGTAATGCAGAAATTTGTCTATGAATTTGTTTTCAGTTATCGCAATATAATGCTTTACTTAAAACTATTATTATGTCCACCATAAACTTGAAAACTTTGGGTGTCACATTGTATATGTCCCATTTAGTAACAACCAACCATGAGAACACAATCTTATTTACCTTAGCGTAAGTGAGGCCTTTTAGTTATAACGAGCCAAAAAATAACATGCACTCAACAGAGTATAAGTCAAGTCTTAGACCTTAATCCTTTTTTAACACAAACCCATTTTTCTTCAAAGCTATTATATTCACACACACTAGAATCAATAGTTTGTGTACTCTGTCCGTAGAAAAGATCATGCTATAGTAGTAGCCATAGCCATTCATAGGTATAAGGAAGAAACTAGCGATGCATACATCTAGATATCATCTCTTACAATGGAGTTTAGGAAGCCTGTTTGATATATGATCAAAACTCTCCAAATCACCATAACCAGAAATATGCAAGATTCAACAAATTTCAAAATCTAGTTTGATGGGATCTAGAATGTAAGATTCAACAAATTTCAATATCCAGTTTAATGGAATCAAGTGATTACCTTCAACAAAATTTTTGAAGGTAGTTTATAAAATTTTACTTTAAGATAAAGGCAAGCAAGAAAGCCACTCTGCTGAAATTTGGTGATTCATAATCCTTTCTTCACAAAGACCAAGACAAGCATAATCATGGATTATAGAAGTATTTTTACATATAGGTATGGATCTTCAAATCTAAAGACTGAACTTGAACTCAAATTAGATTTCAGATCTCCCACCAAGCACCCACTATAATTAGAAAAACATTAGAAAAACATAGAGACAACTTTGGAACAAATGACAGAGACACAGATGCCATATATTGCACAGTTAAACTACACTAACAGATACAAACGTTTATTTCTTAGATCTACCAGATATAGATATGCAAATGGAGTGGAAAATTTAACAACGGTGGCCTCCAGGGCCGCCGGGGCCGGGTGGAGGCGGAGGTCCTCCAGGGCCGTGAGGGCCTGGCGGGCCGGGTGGAGGCGGATGAGGATGCCCATGCGGAGGGCCGCCAGGAGGCGGAGGTCCGCCCGGAGGAGGAGGGCCACCGGGTGGAGGAGGACCGCCCGGACGCATTCTTAGTATTATTATTCTTCTCACCCGCTGGCTCCTTCACAAACTACACCGCACTGCCGTCCGCTGCTTCTTTTTCTCTATACTTTCGTTCTGTTCAGGATAGAGGATGGGTTATCTCTGTATGTCATCGCTTCCCCATCCCCATGATATTTATAACGTTTTTTGAAGGGGCATCACAGATTCGTGTCCTGTGTTGAGAATATTGCGTGGCTTCTCTGAAATAATCACATACCCCTATCCGTGATCTCACGGCACCGGCATTTTCCTGTGTGAAAAAAAATCTCACAGCACCGACACTTAATTGTATTATTTTTTTTTTTTTTTAAATTTGAAATTTAAAATAAAATATATTTTATGCTGGAGTGTTTTAAAGAATTAAAGGATAAAAATACTTAAGATAATTAAGAGTATCTTAATATTTAACTTCAGGAACTCCGTGTGAAAATGTAAAACTTCTCGACGTTTGGGGCTGGGTAGTTCAGCCCATCTTCAGGAGATACTCTTCACTTTCCCAACTTAATCTTTCAATTGGTTTCTTTATTTATAATGTATCTTAGCCTAATATTTTATGTCGACCCTTAGAAACATTATTAAGATGTCGTCGTTCTATTTTTTAATTGGTTAATGATAGTAGCCCACGTCTTGCTGAGTTTCCATCCATCATCTCGATTGATATTGAGAGGGTGCTTCTCAGTTTCAATTGCTTCTCTTACTTGTCTTCTTGTGTAATGGTCAATGTTGGCGATGACTTTGGCGTCGTCCATGAGAATGTGGTGTTTGGAGGTTATGGAGTGCTCTGCTAATGCGGAATTCTTTATCCGTCCATGAATGATGTCCGCGTTATGTTCTTTCAATCTTGTTAGTATCGAGCGACCAGTTTCTCCAATGTACACCTTACCGCAGCCACATGGGATCAAGTACACACCTTTATTCTTCTTAGGGTCCGCTTGATCTTTTGCATGGTCTAAGATTCCACGCAACGTGTTCAAAGGAGAGAAGGCGACCCTTATTCGTTTCTTCCTCAGTATGTTGGCTATTTTGTCAGTTGTCCCTTGGATGTAAGGAAGCTTTATTGATTTTATAATCTCATTTTGATTCTTTGCCTGCCTTGCTTCCTGGGACTTCTTCATGGTTTTGCTGATTAGATTTTCACTGTAGCCATTATTTTTGAAGACTTTGAGAAGGTGTTCTAGTTCAGTATCCAAGTGTGTCGAATCAGAAATTCTCTTGGCTCTGATAGTCAGAGTGTTAATGACGCCAATTTTTTGTGCCGGGTGATGATGAGAGTCAGATCTAATGTACTTATCTGTGTGCGTCTTTTTTCGATATACCTGGTGTGCTAAAGATCCGTCTTCTTTTCTAGATAGAAGGATGTCTAAAAAAGAAAGACTATTGTCTTCTTCGATTTCCATTGTGAATTTGATGTCTTTTGATTGGCTGTTCATGTGTGTTAAGAAATCCCCGAGCTTATCTTTCCCATGTGGCCAAATGAAGTTGGTGTCATCCACATAACGTCGCCATTGTTGTGGTTTTTCTGGAGCAGAGTTGATGGCCTTTTCTTCGAAGTGCTCCATGAAGATGTTCACCACAACGGGGGAGAGAGGTGATCCCATTGCTACCCCATTGATTTGCTCATATATGTCGGCATGATAACTAAAGTAGGTGGATCTTAAACACACATCAACTAGATTCGCAGTCTCATCGTCCGTGAGCCTTCTTATCACAGCTATAGCCTCTTTTACTGGAACTTTCGTGTAGAGTGATACAACGTCGAAGCTGACCAAAAAGTCTGAATCTTTTAATATAGTGGATCTTATGGTGTGAACAAAATGAGAGGAGTCCTTGATGAAGGATTGAGTCTTACCTACCAGTGGTTTGATATCTTATCTTATCTTGTTTTTCTTTTTCAGACATAATCATATCAACACTTATGTACTATTGAGATGTTGACACATAGATACATTTATCTAACATCAACATAGATTTATCTTAAAAGGGGATTTATCACTCATTTAGAGGGATCAAACTTTTCGAAGTGCAAGCCCTTCCTTAACAATTGCACTTTAAAAGGGGGTTTTATAGATATCAATTTAAATATTTTAAATCTAAGTTGGGCAAACGTGTTATTTTTTATAAAAAATATTTTTCTGAATGATACATGTCACCTCCAAAATAAGCATGGAAGGAGTTACACCCCCACTTAGCTGTAGATGTGCCTCTCACCCAATTAACATTAAGATGTTTGAGATTTAAAATATTTGTTGCAATTTTATTAATGTAATAAAATGTTTACTAAATTTGAAATTTATAAGAAAATTACTTTATTTTTATATATTTTTAAGAAATAATAGATGTTTAATAATATTAAAAAGGAAATTATGATACTCTAAAAAAATTAAAAAAGATAGAAAATGATAAAATTTATTATCTTTATAATAAAATTCATTATAAATCAACAAACTTTTGGATGGGGATAAAAATAAGTTCCTTTTTAAAACTTTTATTAATAGTTATGTTAAATGGTAGTAAGGTTATAACTTATAACTTTATAATTAAAAGCAATACGCCTTATTCTATTATGTTTTTAGATGTTGATCTTTTTCCTATAGAAAGTATGATTATGACAAGGTTTCTAAGACTTCTTAAGCTAGCAAGCAAATCAAAACCACCTTAAGCTCAAGCTAGGTTGGTATAAGGATGCACACTTGGCAAAATATTAATAACATTAAAATATTATTACTTTTAAGTTTAAAGAGATAATGTGGTGTGAGAAAGACTTAGAGGTCAAAAGAAAATTAAAATACTATAAGGAGGTCATTAACCCTAATCTAGAAGTTCAAAAGTATCTCCTTGTTTTAACTAATTTGAAGAAGAAAATTAATATAGCCAAGATAAGAATGAAACTCTCATGACCTCTATAGTGAAAGAGGGTGTTGGATCTTAAAACACCATAGGAGGAAAGGATATGCCATCTTTGTGATACTATACGCATTGAGGAAGGAAAAGTACTCTTTCTTAGACTACCATGCTTACACCCACATTAGATCTCAGTTTTATAATCTTTGCTACAATAGCGACCTTTTTAGCTTTTTAACCCATCAAAATTATGGTGAATTCGAAACGTTTCTCTCAAAGTATTTTGAGCATAGGAATACAATTTTAAAGCAATCTATTTAATTCCTTGTTTAGATCAGATAAACCAAAGTTGGTCTCAATTGAGATTAATCACCATCACTAATATTAAAAGAGACATTTTCTGCTTACCCATAAAACACTCAACCATTTAAACTAACCCACAAAGATAATTAATCTCATATATATAACTTTAATTATATATAATTTATTTTTATTTAATACTAAATAAATCTATTTAATAAAAAAATTAATTATCCAATTAATATAAGATAAATTACAATACAAAATATGTTTATTAGGATTTTTTTAATATTTAAACCTACATTTTTATATTTATTGATACTAAATATAATTATAATCATTTTATATAATATTATATATAAATTTATTTGATAAAAAAATTCAATTAATTTTATATTTAATTATTTTGATACCGTATCAATTTATTTAATATCTAATAACACATCAAAACATTTAACATTTTACCTCGCTCGTTTTACAATTTATAAGATATTATAGACCAGGCCGTTAAATTTTTTACTACGTGTATAGTTTATTTATTAATGCTTGTCCAAGGCTATGCGCGTACACCAAACACAAATGTTGTTCCCGATAAAGTTGTAAACCATTTTAATGGAAATTTCTTCGAACGAAATGACATCGCCACCCTAATTGTCGGGCACGTGGATTGTAAAAGCTGTAGGTGTCTTCACCAGGATGGGTTTCATAAAGTGTTGTTATAACGTGTCCTTTTGTAATTGGTTATTGTTAGGCATATTTATTTGGGAGATGGATACACTATCGTAATTTTTTGGGAGATGTATACACTATCGTAATTCATAAGATATTAATAGTATAAGTAAATAATAATATTTATGTGATATTAGATTTATATTAGAGTAACCATTTTGGAAGGATGGAAATTACATATGAGAAGATTAGAGGCACAATTTCACACGATCAACTATATCCACGTGAAGAGGAATTACAACGAGGAGGCTGATAGGTTGTTAAAAGAGGAGAGGGGGATATTCACTATCAACACTAGTAGGTGAACATAATGATGAGGGAGGGTACACTGGATTTTTATTAAGTTTCACTGTGTTTTTATTTTCTTAGAGGACTATGCACTTTGGGATATTAACTAGATTTTTCGAGATAATAATATTCTTATGTATATATTATATTGATAAGATATTGTTATATAGAATTTGTTATCTTGTGATATTAAGAGAATTGAAGATTAAAATTACTTTCTTATAACATATTGTGGGATACATTCACATGTTACTGTAATTTCAAAGTATTTGTTATAATTCTAACATTTTAACTCATATAATTATGGTGATTTAGGAATCTTTTTCCTAATATTTGTTATTTGTTAAGTATAGAATCAAATTTTAAAGGAAACCAAGTGACTCCTTACACTTTTAAGATTAACAAGATCAAGTTAATAAAATATGTATAAAAACATTTTTATCAAATTGAGTTGTAAATACATCTCTCTCTCTCTCTATTCATTCCCCCATTGTGAATCCACTTGTCACTAATTCCTCTAGGTACAAAAAACTATAAGTAAGTTTAAAAAAAAATTAACTAAACTGTTTTAACAAAATTTTTGATCAAACATATAATTTTTTCAAACAATAATTAACAAAATATTTTTATATTAAAAAATAATAATTAAATAATAGTAAAAAATAAAAATTTGCATTGTCTATATTCATGGTCAATAAAAAAAATCCCATTATTATTGGATGGTGGTGGTGGTGGTGGTGGTTAATGTCCACTGAGACCAACTTTGGTCAATCTAACCTTAAGAGTATTTCTTGGAATGTTGTAAAATTTCATTTCTATGCTTAAAAAGATTAGAATGATACATTCCTAGGTTAGCATAGTTTTGGCATGTTAGAAGGTTACGTAGATTCGTATTGTAGCAAAGATTATGAAACTACGATATAATATGGGTGTACATAGGACATTCTAAGAGAAAGTGATTTTCATCCTCAATGCTTGTTCTCTCATAAAGATGACAAATCCTTTCCACTCACGGTGATTTTGGAATTGTCCAACGCACCGTTTCACTATGGATCTCATGAGAGTTCGTTCTTATGTTGGCTATATTCATTTTCTTCTTCGGACTAGTTAAAACATAGAGATATTTTTTATCTTCCAGATTAGGGTTATGACCTCATAGTATCTTAATTTTCTTTTTACCTCTAATTCTTTCTTGCCCCACATTTTCTCTTTAAAATTAGAAGTGATAGTATTTTTAATGTTATTGATATCTTGCAAATTGGCATTTCCATCAATCCCCAAATGGTTTAACCAGGTTGTGGCATCTTTATACCAACCTCTCTTGAGTTGTAGTTGGTCTTGATTAGATTTTAAAGCAATTTTAGGAAGTCTTTCGTCTCCCATGTTATTTATTAGGTACCCAGTCACAACAATGCTCTTGATGGGTGAAAGACCCACTTTTAGAAGGAGAATAGGGCAATGTGTATTTCCTTTACTTTTAAGGTCATATGTTATGAAACGCTTTTTGATTTGTTCAATATTTCTTCGGGATTCTCTAGAGATGTTGCAACCCCAAACTTCACAATTGTACAAAATAATGGGAGAGATGCGAGTTTAAAAGAGAAAATTCCTTTTATCCCATCTCACAAGGTTTGTTGATTTACAATTATTTTTTAAACCAAAATAAGCTTTCCCCTCCATTAATTATTTTCTCAATGCTATAGTTCCAATTGAGCTTGTGGTGAATATCAATCCTGAGATATTTGTAAGAATAAACTTCCTCCAAGTTACCGTTGTCATACACAAAGTTAGTATAAGTGAGCTTCTTGGACTTGATTATCATAACTTTTGTTTTGTTGGTGTTAACAGTGATAACCATATTAGACAAAAAATCCTTGAGAATTCTTACTTGCTTATCAAGATCAAAGGGGCACCTTGCCATAAGAACAATATCGTCAACATAGAGGATGAGGATGACTATAACAACTAAAGTCATGCCAGTGAAACCTATTTCTTCTAAATAACCTTCTAACTTATCGACATACCATATTAAAATGAAAATTATCATTTACAATTTAGTATGGGAGTAGTCTATTTATTCTACTTTCTTTATGGTGGGTTTTGGGCGGAATCCGGTAAATTGTTTTGGGTAAAATACAAATTTCTACGTGTTTAAATTGTATTTTTGAATCCATAAATAGATTCAATACTCCATGACACCCAAATTATGCAATTTTCATAGCTAATATATGTGATTCTAAGATTTTTTAAAGATTTCCAACCAGAATACAAACAAAACTAAACAAAAAATATGCTTGTAAAAAATTGAAAACATAAAATATTTAGACTACACCTTTAATATGTACAATTTATTATTTCCATATATCAAATAACCTAACTTTTAACAATAACTTTCTTATATTGTATTATAATTTATTAAAGTTAATATGAATGTAAATTTATTAATGTTTTTGAATACAACATTTGTTTTTCTTAATGGAAAAGAGAAGATTAAGCATTCAATGTTATTATTGAAATTTGGGTATATAGATTTGGTCAAAATTATAATTTTAAATTGATTAAATTATTATTTTTAAATATTAAATAGTTTTAATATTCTTATTTTATTTAAAAAATATTTTTATTAAAATTAAAATTAAAATAATTGTTTTTCATTATTTTAAATAATATAAAAAATATAATATCATTATTTATATTATAATTTTGATCATTTAACATAAATTACTATAATATATGAACATTAAAAATAAAAAACACACTTTCCTAAATTAATATAATATATTTTGATAAGGTTCCTTTCGAGTTGAGAGTTGTTGCTATAAGGTTGTACGAGACTTTCATTTCCAAATTTAAGAGCAATGAGGGGTGGTCAAAACATATCAATTGTAATATTGGAGTTAAGCAAGGTTTCCCCCTCTCCTGTACCCTTTTTGACTTACATTGATAAGCTAGAATATTGTTTAAAAGAAGTAGGTTTCCCTAGCACAACCTTAGCTAGAATAGTCATCATCCTCCTTCTCTATGCTAATGATATTATTCTTATGGCAATGTGTCCATTTTATCTTGATAAGAAATTAAGAATTCTTAAGGATTTCTTCTTTAATATGGGTATGACTATTAACACCAACAAAACAAAAATTATGATTATCAAGTCCAAGAAGTTTACTTACACTAATTTTGTATATGAAAAGAGAAATTGGAGGAAGTGTCTTGTTACAAATATCGCAGAATTAATATTTATCACAAGCCCAACTAGAACTATAACATTGAGAAAAATATTAATGGAGGGTGGAAAGCTTATTTTTGTCTTGAAAACAATTGTAAGTCAACTAACCTTGTGATGTGGGATAAACATAAGTTCCTTTTTGAAACTCTTGTCACTCCCGTTATCTTGTATGGTTGTGAAGTTTGGGGTTACAACACCTTTAGGGAATCCTAGAGAAATATTGAGAAAATCTAGAAGCGTATTACAATGTATAACCTCAAAATTAAAAGAAATGCACCCTATCCTATTCTCCTAATATAAGTGAGTCTTCCCCCCATTGAGAGCATTGCTATGACTAGGTACCTAATGTACAAGTACATGCTAAATAACATGGGAGACTAGAGACTTTCTAAAATTTCTTTAAAATCCAGTCAATACCACCTACCGCTCAAGAGAGGATGGTATAAAGATGCCATGGCTTGGTTAAACTAGTGGGGGATTGACGAAAATTCCACTTTGAAAAATATCAATAACATTAAAAATATTATCACATCTAGGTTTAAAGAGAAAATGTGGGGCGAGAAAGAATTAGAGGCTAAGAGAAAATTAAGTTATTATAAGGAAGTCATTAACCCTAATTTGAAAGATCAAAAGTATATATTTGTTTTAACTAGTTCGAAGAAGAAAATTAATATAGCCAAGCTAAGAACAAAATCTCATGAGATTCATAGTGAAACATGACACTGGACAATTCATACAACACCATGGGTGGAAAGTTTTTTCCATCTTTGTGAAACTATGAGCGTTGAGGATGAAAATCACTTTCTCTTAGAGTGTCTCACATACACCCACATTAAATGGCAATTTCATAATATTTTCTACAATACAAACCTCCCTAACCTTCTAACATATCAAAACTATGGCGACCTAGGAATGCTTCTTTCTAAGCTTCTTGAGCATAGGAACAAAGTTTTATAGAAATCCAAATAATTCCTTTCTTTTCTCTTAAGGTTCAATAGACCAAAGTTTGTCTTAGTGGACTTTAACCGCCACCACCACCACCATCATCACAATATTTATAATAACAACAACAACATATCTAATAGATAGTTATGTCCTTGAGAAAATTCTACGAGAATCAATATTGAATGAGCTATCTATTAATTGACCAAAGTTTAGAATGAGTGAGATCTAGTATGGACGAAAAAGTTTATGGGGAGGAGAGCATATGAGGGGTGTCGGGTTAGATACAACAAGAGGCTCATACAAGGGGTCCTACTCGAAAAGGACCCCTTTAATGATTTTTACTTCCCCTCCTGAATTTCCTTAAAATATTTTTCATATGGTTGTTGAAAACAAATAATTCTTCCACAACTATGCAAATCACAAAAGGAGAATAAACACTCTATGGGAGATGGATAATCAGACAAAATGTTTGTTGAAATAACTTAGTGGAGGGTTTCACTTTTTAGTAACTGAGGAAGATAATCAAATTTATGTGGAAGGAGTATTGAAAGAGGAGTTCAATATTGTGATAACATCTTTCATAAGGGATAAAATCCCTAAGCCAAAAGTCTAGCCAATATAATTTTTTATTGATTTTATGATTTGTTGGAGGATGTCTTATTAGAGTGATATAAGAGATTCAAGGAATATAAGAAAAGTCCTATGATTTTTTTATGCTTCCTTTATGGCCTTCATTCCAAAAAAAACAATATATAAACATTTGATGTGTTCATATCAATATATTTATGAAACTTTATATATTTAAATAATGGTTAAGGGTGAAAACGTGAAATTGGGAACTCTTTTTTGATAATGGAGTGGAAAAGAAAAATAGTGCATGTGGATAAACATGTGAAAAAAGTTAACTTCAAACTCTTGTTTGAGAGTTTAATAAAACTCTCAACCAAGAGTTTTAACCAATCACGACACTGTATTTTAAAAAAAAATCTCAGTCGAGAGTTTGAAATAAGCATTCGGCCAAGAGTTTAGAAGATATTTTCTTGGCCGAGAATTCGTGGTCAACGAATCCTGCATCTTTCTGGAACCTGCAACTTCGTAAAGGCCAAACACCTACAAATTTTAAAGATTATTTGTTGGACTTAGTACCAATGGATTCATCTCAAAATCTAGTTTCCAATGATATAAGGATTGTTTCATTTCATTTTGAATTTCTATTTATTAATAATTTTAATAATCTTTGAACCCTTAAGCCCATAGCTCACTAACATTAGTAATTTTTAATAATATATGAACCCTTAATCCCATAGGAGAGTCTCTCTTTGTGAGGGAGTTAATGGTCATGCCATTTATTTTCTGCAGGATATATTAAGAGAGCTATTCAAACCTTGAGCACTAGTAGGAAAATTTATGGGGAAGGAATTTCTGACCTAAAAGCAGTTTAGGCATTTTGAGCTCATAATGTACAAAAGGGTCAGTGGATTACCCCACTACCTATGAGGCCCTGACATCTCTTTAACTCATGCTAGCAGTTGGAGAGATATAAGAAGGGGTTCAAGATCCAGATACAAAGTCTGATGCTTTAGCTGAAGAGCTTGACTACCAATAGACTCTATTTACCAATAAGGATAGACCATTTACCAATATGTTGGCAGTCAGAGAGTTAGAAGCAGCAGTTCACCAATATTTTAATATAAATTACAATGTATTATACAACATAAAACTAACAGAGACACACTTTAAAATTCCTCTATCTTCTTACCTCTTCTAGCATCTGGATGATAGGATTTTTTGAAGAATATCATTCATAAGCTTAAGTTTCATGTGTTAAGGGAAAGAGCAGAGCAGAGTAGTTACATTACAATAGAATTTAATTACAATTTCTATAATATATATATATTCATTGGAACATGTCATGGGGAAACCCTCAGGTACATCCCCTCATTTTGAGGATGGTACCCAAGGTAAACCATCGGCCCTGATTACGAGACCTAACTCGGTGGGGACATCAAGTGAGGCACTTATATAGCAATGTATATCCACCTAGGGATTTGACCCCGAGACCTTCTGTTCACAACTTATGGCACTCAACCACTTGAGCTATCCCACCGGACTTATCTATCTATCTATCTACCTATCTATCTATCTATATAATTCTTGATTTTTACTTGTACTCATAGTGATTACCATCGTAGATTGGTTCTCGGTGTTCAATATCTTTAATAGCTTGCTTCCATTGATCATCCTCCATTTGTATTCCCAGAAATGGATGGATGGAAAGGATAGAAAAATAATTGATATATTGGGTCATGTGGACATGAAATGAAGATGAATGAGAGGAAATCGTTACATGGAAATGTTAATCGATATTTATCCTATGGAAGAAGGATGGTGAATTATTAATAATCTCTAAACCCTTAATCCCTAATACCTTAACAAAAAATCCCCTAACCCCTAATCCATCACCCTTAAAACCTTAATCCCTAATCCCTAATCCCATAATCCATAAACCCATATGCCCTAAGCTCTTCAACACTAATCCCTTAACCATTAAACTATGTAAACCCTAAGCCCCAACTCCCTTATCTCTTGATCCTTAATCCCTTAAACCCTAACCCATAATCCCTTAACCTTGAATCCCTACACCCCAAATCTCTAAATCCACTAATATCCCCAAATCCCCTATCCACTTAACCCCCAACACCTCAAAATAATTAGTATTTAGGCACAATAGGGGTTAAATTGGGCATTAAATGTGGCACTAAATTTGGTGCTACAGTTGGTTCTAACTTTGGCGCTAAAGTAGGCGTTAAATTAGGCATAAAGTAGGCAATAAATTATGTGTTAAATCGGGCACTAGTTAGCACCGAAGTTAGTGCTTGCTTGTTTTGATCGGCACAAAAAACACCAAAAATAGTGCCGACTTTTTAAAAAATGTGGAGAAAAATACATTAAAACATTTGATGGAAGCAAAAAAGGAGCTAAAAGGAAGCTAATCAAAGGGATTTTTTGTAGTACAAGTTTAAATGGGGAGACCTTATCAATAATAGAGAAAAATGAGGAACTCCAAGCCCTGCCAGCTCATGAAAACCCAATACTTGATTGCCATGCTCATCCGGAAGATCCCATATGGTGTTATTTTGTTTCCTGAAGTTTGTGCATATGTGGAAATATTACATATTTTTATCGCCTAACATTAGCCACATTACTTCGCTCTTAAGGTGCCATTCTTGTTCGATCTCCAACAATAATTTTGCTTTCCATTCTTCTTTGATTTTAATAGTGTTCAACTAATCTTCCAAAAAGGATCCATTAGAATAGTACTTATAAAAACCATCCAAGACTGATTCCATCTATTTTAAGGTCTTTTCCCTTTCATTTCTTCTATTATGATCCCAAGGAATGGTTGCATTTTTTATTGCTTTCAAAGCTTGCACAAACTGGTAAAACATTGTTGATCCCATAGAAGGGTTGAAGTACTTCCATTCTCTTCTAACTAAGTTCTAAAAATCCTCATCAAAATACCACATTTGATTGTATTAGAAAGGGGCAGCCTATCACAAACGCAATTTTCTTGGTTAGTAATTTTGGTGAATTTTTAAAACAATTCAATAACATTAAAGATCTCCATAATGAAATTCAAGATTCCACCATCCTTTCATAATAAAATGATGATTAGTTAAACATAACATTCGATATGCATAACCATTTATTCTCCTTCAATCAATACCATATAAAAACTTTACTTCATTATGTGAGGGTCTCAACATCAATCGTTCTATGTAATGTTTCCCCATAACTATGTAAAACAATTTATTAAACATATTAACTCCTATTCGAAAATAATGTCATCTATACTTGGAACATCTTCATGAAATTTTGTCCATTAATAATAAGCATAAATATACGTAAACCGAGAAATACATCTACATGACTACAACAACCAATTATCCTTTAACTAAAGCATATACTTTATCTTGACATGCATAACAAATCCATCATAATATCAAGGAGATTAAATTCATGAAAGACACATAAGAGAGAGAGACCTTTTTTAACGTGGTTCACCCAATCTAGGGCTACGCCCACAAAATGATGTATCATATATATTTCTCTAAAGAGTGAATTACATCCAATAATGTAGCAGTTACAAATATTTACCTTCCACCTTTTCCAAGGAGATCATTTTCAAGACATTAGATGCTAACCTCATCATAACTGTAGAGGTCTATCTCTGTATATATATCATATATATATATATATAATATACACATACTGGCTTTCACATTATCTTTATAGATTTGATCTTTGGCTTATTTTTAGTTCGTAGCAGTGTATGCTTAGAATATACATAGACTACTTACTCTATTTGCAACTACAACATATCGACAAAACGCACTGAGGCGGAGTTATGCTAAGCAATGATCAAAGCAACGCATACATGTAATATATTCACACAATACTCTAAAAGATATATGTTTATATACCTAACGAGCCCACACACCATGCAGAGAGTCGTTCTTCAACTTCAGATATCTTTGATCCAGTTAGGATCGGTCTAGAGCTGAGTTTAAGTATGAAAATAAATCTATCTATATATACATCAACAATATAAAGGATATATATATATATATATATATCTAAAGAGCCGACACTCAAAAGCAGAACTCTGACAATTTTAAAAAGAAAATATAAACAAAGTCTAGCCAGGAATCAAGATATATAATACATCTAATATATATATAGTAATATATGTCAAGTTGGAAATGGAAGAGATCAAACTTACCAATGTTTTAACCCGCTCATCTCTGGTTAATAAACTTGCCATATTTTATTTGTTGTAGATCATATCTACCCGACGTTTTAACTATAATTATTTCCAAAACTGAATTCAGGATAATAAACCAAAATTTTATTAATAGAATCGATCTATCATGTCTTTAACCGGGATTATTCCTTATTGCAGAGATATGCTTTAGCCAACGTTCATCTTTGTTTAATAAATTGCCACATTTTAATTGCTATAGATCCTATCTATCAATGCATTCACTCTAAGTATTCCTTAATTGTAGAGATACACTTTAGTCAGTGCTCATCTTTGTTTAATAAACTTGCCATACTTTATTTGATATATCTTTCAATTCTTAGACTGGGATTACCCCTTTGGTGAAAACTATAACCTTTTTATATCTTCCATATGTTTGACCCTATAAGGCAATGACACATTATTAATGAGGTCGCCCAATGATTTCGACAATTAAATACAGAGCTAGATTGTTCTGTATCATGTCAAAAAAAATATGTGAATGTATTGCTATTGATAAACTCCGCTCTACTCTGTTTTAATCTGTTAACACAAGAGTTCGGTCAACCAAAACATACATGGGTTGCTATGATATATATATAAGCACTCAGTCAAGCATTGCATGCATAGTTTGCTACCTTAATTAATTAAATACAAACTATCATATATATATATATATATATATATACGGAGATAGCTAACCTTATGTTAGGAACCCATGTCAACCCTTCTATTTACTTTGTTAGTATATTGTTGTTGGACGCATATGCTTTGTAAGTCGTCTCGTAGTATTTGTTGATCCATAGTTTGTATTATTGTTGTTGGACACATATGCTTTGTAAGTCGTCCCGTAGTAATTGTCGATCCATAGTTTGTATTGGCCCATGGTTTGTATTGGCACATGGTATTGACCCATGGTATTGGCACCTAGACTTAGTATATAAGTTTGTGTTGAGGCCAATGAAGGTACCGTGAAGTTATTTGTATTGAGCTTGCTCAAAGGAGGTTGCCCCCTTGAAGTGGCCTGCGATCAATAAAATATTTTGTGATCTCATATATTGTTCATTTTATCAATTAATTGTTACAGGTTCCTTACATCTGGTATCAGAGCACTTTCTTGGGCTTGTTGGGTGAAATTTCTGCCATTTTTTTTTTCTGCATCTATTGCAGGTTCAGATCTGGGAATAATCTCTATCTGCTTAACTGTGGGAAGTACTTGGGCATAATCCCTAAAACTCATTGTGAGGAGTACCACAGGAACCCTGAAGTAGCTGGCCCATTGAGAGGACCTGCCAGTGAAAAGGGTAATGACCCCTACCTGATTGACTAGTTCCCACCCGTGAGGTAAACCAAGAGCTGTTGTTTGTGGTAAAGTGGTTATCAGTTTTACCTGAGCCGTGGAGTGAGGGGTACTTCTCCAATACACAAGCCGTCAAATAGCATTGGTGGCCGAGTGAATCCCCTGAACCATTAGGAAGCCGACCATACCTGGGGTCCATATCTATTTTCAGCTGATAAATCACAGATTTCCTTTGTCTAGAACTATTGCCGATCATTTCCGCGTCATTGCAGATCCGTCTGTTGGAAATCACTTCCGCGTCATTGTAGATCCATCTTTTTTCGATCCCTTCTACGCTGTAGTAGATCCATTCTGGAAAACAAAATCCATTTTTTCGCCATATCTCCCTTCTTTTCACTCCATTTCCCTTGAAACTTCCTTGACACCCCTGTAATCTCATTTTGCATATTTCATTCCTCGGGACGCTATCCCAAATTCCACTTCCCAAAGCCACAAATCCCACATTTGTCTATTTTTAGGGTTTGCCATAATTTCTTCGACTTTCACCCAATCGCCTTCAAATTTTATCACAAAGTTCCTTTCCAATTTCTGCTTCTTTGTCCCTCTCTGCCAAATTTTCTCATTCTTTCACCCTGCTTCTGAAATCCTCCTTTTCTGCTTCCCTGTCCATTCAAAAGTGTCCAAAACCTAGTCAAACCCAAATTACCCATATTCATATTTTCCCTTACTGAAACAGTTTTTGTTTTTGTTTTCCTACCCACTCAAAAAAAAAACCTTGGTTATGGTTGTCACCTGCGTGGGAGCAAAAACCATGGAGGAAGCACTTGCAGCCATCCAAACCAAACTCCAGTATCTGGATGAAAAATTTCTCATCCTTCATCTTGAGCATTCAGCCATGAACAACAAATGACAGTCCGAGTCTTCATCGGACAATGGGTTCTCTTCTTCCATCAATTTCCGTGGTTTGGAGCTTGCTTTCCCTCGCTTTAATGGTACTGATTCGACTAGATGGATCTATCGTGCAGAACAGTATTTCAGTCTGCATAATACTTTTGATGTCAACAAAGTTCCACTTGCATCCTTTCATTTGCAACATGAAGCTCTTCAGTGGTACCGTTGGTACATCAAGGCTCATGAACAGCCAAAATGGCCATCTTTTTTCCAGCTCCTTTTGCAACGATTTGGTCCTAGTGCTTTTGATGACTTCATAGGATCCCTCACTAAACTTCGCCAAATTGGCATTGTGAGAGAGTATCAAACCGAATTTGAGAAACTAGCCAACCACACCGAAGGATTGCCTGATGACTTCTACCAGAGTTGTTTTATCAGTGGTCTAAAGGATGCAATCCGCTCTGAGGTCAAAATGTTATGTCGCAATACAATGATGGAATTTCTGGGGTTGGCTAAGTTGGCAGAAGACAATATTGCAGCCCAACAATGCTCCAAACCCACTTTTGTTCCCTTCCGAAATATGGGTTCTCAACAACCTCCCATCTCTCCAGCTCCTTGACCAACTCCTATCAAGCATTTGTTTGAAATAGAGATGCAGGCATGCAGAGAAAAAGGGCTTTGTTATAATTGTGATGAGAAATTCACTCAGGGACATAGATGTGTTCAACAAAAGCTCTATCTCTTAGATGTGGATTCTTCACTTGCCTCTAAAATTGGTGAAGAAGCTCCAGATACAATAGATGATCAGGTCGACATTCAAGAGCCGCCTATTGACCCTCTGTCTCAGGACGACCACCCAGATATATCTCTCCATGCTTTAGTAGGAATAAACACCCCCCAAATAATGCGGGTTAGGGTTTACTTCAAGAAGCTTCCTCTTACAATACTCATTGATTCTGGTAGCACTCATAACTTCATTAACCCTCGGATCGCCGAACAGGTTGATTGTTCTGTCCATTCTTGCTCCAAATTTGAATTCATGGTTGCCAATGGGGGCACCTTACCTTGCAAAGGGAAGTGTCGCAATGTGCGTATCTCTATGGGGGATTATAAACTGTGCTCTGACATGTTTTCCTTGACCTTAGGCAGTTGTGATGTGGTTTTGGGTGCTCAAAGGATACGCACACTTGGCCCCATCTTATGGGATTTTGCTGAAATTTGGATGCAGTTTTCACCCAATGGACAAAAACACACATTGACAGGCTTACAACCAGGGTCTCTCAGCATCATTAGTTCACATCATATGGAAAAAATCCTTAAGAAGAATTCACATGGTGTAATCGCTCAGCTCCATTCCATTCAGATGCAACCTTCAGCGGTATCCACTACTCCTTTGGATCTACAACAAATTTTGGATCAATATACAAGTGTCTTTGCTGAACCAGTGGGATTGCCACCTTCAAGGCCAGAGGACCATCATATTCCGCTCCTTCTTGGAAGTGTTCCTCCCAACATCAGGCCATATTGCTACCCATTTCACCAAAAAACAGAGATTGAAATGCTCATTCGGGAATTATTGAAGCAAGGTATTATTCGCCCAAGCACTAGTTCCTTTTCTTCACCAGTTCTTCTTGTCCACAAAAAAGATGGGTCATGGGGCCTCTGCATTGACTTTCGAGCACTTAATCACCTCACAATCAAGGATACGTTTTCAATTCCTGTTGTTGATGAGATTCATGGTGCTCAATTTTTCTCCAAGTTGGATCTTCGTTCTGGGTATCATCAAATTCAAGTTCATGAGGATGATATCCCTAAAATAGCTTTTTGCACACATGATGGCCACTATGAGTTTTTGGTCATGCACTTTGGCCTCACTAATGCTCCTTCCACATTCTAGGCCTTGATGAATCAAATATTCCAACCCTACTTGTGTATATTCATTCTGGTCTTTTTTGATGATATCCTCATCTACAGTAAAACATGGGCTGAACATCTCCAGCATCTGGATCTTGTAATGCAACTTTTCTCTAACCATCATCTCCACGCCAAATAGTCTAAATGTGTTTTTGGACAGAAGGAATTTTGGGGGTTGGATAAGTTGGCAGAAGACAATATTGCAGCCCAACAATGCTCCAAACCCACTTTTGTTCCCTTCCTAAATATGGGTTCTCAACAACCTCCCATCTCTCCAGCTCCTTGACCAACTCCTATCAAGCATTTGTCTGAAACATAGATGCAGGCACGTAGAGAAAAAGGGCTTTGTTATAATTGTGATGAGAAATTCACTCGGGGACATAGATGTGTTCAACAAAAGCTCTATCTCTTAGATGTGGATTCGCCGCCTGCCTCTGAAATTGGTGAAGAAGCTCCAGATACAATAGATGATCAGGTCGACATTTAGGAGTCGCCTATTGACCCTCTGTCTCAGGACGACCACCCAGATATATCTCTCCATGCTTTAGCAGGAATAAACACCCCCCAAATAATGAGGGTCAGGGGTTACTTCAAGAAGCTTCCTCTTACAATACTCATTGATTCTAGTAGCACTCATAACTTCATTAACCCTCGGATCGCCAAACAGGCTGATTGTTTTGTCCATCCTTGCTCCAAATTTGAATTCATGGTTGCTAACGGGGGCACCTTACCTTGCAAAGGGAAGTGTCGTAATGTGTGTATCTCTATGGGAGATTATAAATTGCACTCTGACATGTTTTCCTTGACCTTAGGCGGTTGTGATGTGGTTTTGGGTGCTCAAAGGATACACACACTTGGCCCCATCTTATGGGATTTTGCTGAAATTTGGATGCAGTTTTCACCCAATGGACAAAAACACACATTGACAGGCTTACAACCAGGGTCTATCAGCATCATAATTTCACATCGTATGGAAAAAATCCTTAAGAAGAATTCACATGGTGTAATCACTTAGCTCCATTCCATTCAGATGCAACCTTCAGCGGTCTCCACTACTCCTTTGGATCTACAACAAATTTTGGATCAATATACAGGTGTCTTTGCTGAACCAGTGGGATTTCCACCTTCAAGGCCAGAGGACCATCATATTCCGCTCCTTCTTGGAAGTGTTCCTCCCAACATCAGGCCATATCGCTACCCATTTCACCAAAAAATAGAGATTGAAATGCTCGTTCGGGAATTATTGAAGCAAGGTATTATTCGCCCAAGCACTAGTTCCTTTTCTTCACCAGTTCTTCTTGTTCTCAAAAAAGATGGGTCATGGGGCCTCTGCATTGACTTCCGAGCACTTAATCACCTCGCAATCAAGGATATGTTTCCAATTCCTGTTGTTGATGAGATTCACGGTGCTCAATTTTTCTCCAAGTTGGATCTTCGTTCTGGGTATCATCAAATTCAGGTTCATGAGGATGATATCCCTAAAATAGCTTTTCGCACACATGATGGCCACTATGAGTTTTTGGTCATGCACTTTGGCCTCACTAATGCTCCTTCCACATTCTAGGCCTTGATGAATCAAATTTTCCGGCCCTACTTGTGTAAATTCATTATGGTCTTTTTTGATGATATCCTCATCTACAGTAAAACATGGGATGAACATCTCCAACATTTGGATCTTGTAATGCAACTTTTCTCTAACCATCATCTCCACACCAAATAGTCTAAATGTGTTTTTGGACAGAAGGAAGTTGAGTATCTCGGGCACATTATTTCAGCACAAGGGGTTCGCGTGGATCCTGCCAAAATTGTTGCCGTGAACAATTGGCCGCATCCTCAGACACTCAAGAGCCTTCGTGGTTTTTTGGGGTTGATTGGTTAGTACCGCAAGTTTTTCAACGATTATGGGAAGATTGCAACTCCATTAACTGCTCTATTGAAAAAGGATGCTTTTACATGGACACCTGCTACTACGTGTGCCTTTTCCAAACTAAAACAAGCTATGTGTACTACACATGTTCTAGCTATGCCCGATTTTTCCAAGCACTTCACTATTGAGAGTGATTCTTGCGGCAATGGACTTGGTGTTGTTCTCCTTCAAGATGAACACCCCATTGCGTTCACCAACAAAGCCCTTTTAGGTAAGAATTTAGACGCCTCTACATATGAGAAGGAAATGATGGCTATTTTGCATGCTGTCCAGAAGTGGCGACCCTACCAATTAGGGAATCATTTATGCATCAAAACTGATCACCAGAGTCTGAAATATTTCCTGGAACAACATGTATCCTCCTCAGCACAACAGAAATGGGTTAGAAAACTCATTGGTTATGACTATGAGATCACCTACAAGAAGGGTAAGGACAATATTGTGTTGGATTCTCTTTCTCGCACATTTGATGACCATGTTTCTCTTTCAGCTATTTCTATGCCTGTTCCAAACTGGTTGCAATCTATTCAACATGGCTATGTCATAGAATCTTCATTATCTCAAATCATACAACACTTGGCCAACAACCCTTCTGCTATACCACATTACTCTTGGGATGGTGCTTCCCTGAGATACAAGGGTTGTCTGTTGCTTCCCCAGACCACAAATCTTCAACAGAATGTCTTCTATGAACTCCATGCTTATCCATCGGTAGGGCAATCTGGGTTCCTCAAAATGTATGAGTGGGCAGGGTGTAACTTCTTTTGGTAGGGAATGAAAAGGATAATTCAATAGATGGTGGTTGAATGTGATACTTTCCAGTGCAATAAGGATGAAATGACACTCCCTCTGGGATTGCTCGAACCCTTTCCCATACCTACACGAATTTGGACAAATATTTCTATGGATTTCATTGAAGGGATCCCTAAATCTGGCAGGAAGATAGTGATTTTGGTTGTGGTGGATTGCCTCTCCAAATATAGTCATTTTTTTGCTCTCATCCATCCCTATACAACCTCCTCAGTCGCTCAAATTTTCCTGGACCAAATCTTTCTCCTTCATGGAATCCCTTCTTCCATTGTCTTAGATCATGATGCAACTTTCACCAGTAATTTTTGGCAATAATTATTTCGCCAAACTGGCACCGAACTGAAGATGAGTTTGGGGTATCACCCACAAATAGATGGCCAGACTGAAATTATCAATAAATGCTTGGAAACTGATCTTCGTTGCTTCACCTCTGAACAACAACATCAGTGGGAAAAGTGGCTCCCTATAGCTGAATGGTGGTACAATACCTCTTACCACACTACCTCTAAAATGACTCCATATGAAGCAGTGTATGGTCAGGCACTGCCCGTTCTTCTTCCATACACCCCCAGCAGTTCACCAGTTCAAGCAGTTGACACGGTCCTTTGGAACCACGATCAGATTCTTCGCATTTTGCAGGACAATCTTCACATCGCAAGAAATCGCATGAAGCAACAAGCCGATCAACACCGTTCTGAGCACACCTTTCAAGCAAGTGATATGGTTTTTCTTCGTCTCCAGCCTTACAAGAAATCCTCCATGAAACTCAAAAGGTGTCATAAGATCGCTCCAAAGTTCTATGGGCCATATAAGATTCTTCAGAAGATTGGGTCTGTTGTTTATAAATTGGAAATTCCTCCTTCTTCCTGCATTCATAAAATATTTCATGTCTCTTGTCTGAAGAAAGTTCTTGGCACCAACATCAGAGGACAAACTATTTTACCTAAACTGGATAATGAAGGATTCATCCTTTTGGAGCCATAGGCCGTCCTCAATAAGCGCACTCATCATTTTCTCTCTCACTCTATCTCAGAGGTCTTAATTCAGTGGCATGGCATGCAACTAGAAGATGCTACATGGGAACTACTCCTTCAGATTCAACAACAATTTCCACATCTCAAGCTTTGAGGACAAAGCTTTTTCTAAGAGGGAGGGGATGTTAGGAACCCATGCCAACCCTTCTATTTACTTTGTTACTATATTGTTGTTGGATGCATATGATTTGTAAGCCGTCCCGTAGTATTTGTTGATCCATAGTTTGTATTATTGTTGTTGGACATATATTCTTTTTAAGTTGTCTTGTAGTAATTGTTGATCCATAGTTTGTATTGGCCCATGGTTTGTATTGGCACATGGTATTGACCCATGCTATTGGTGCCTAGACTTAGTATATAGGTTTGTGTTGAGACCAATGAAGGTACCGTGAAGTTATTTGTATTGAGATTGCTCAAAGGAGGTTACCCCCTCAAAGTGGCCTACGATTAATAAAATATTCTGTGATCTCATATATTGTGCATTTTATCAAATAATTTTTGCAGGTTCTTCACACCTTAAAACATTCCAACCCTTTTATAAAATACGACCAATGTATAAAGAAGACTTCTCCCTGTATTAAAATATCAAATCTGGGATCGAGCTTAAATCATTCCCTTTCCTACGGGTTCATAATTGCAGGGATCTTGGATCTAAAAATATAAATAAATAAATAAAACATGTAATATTATAACACTGAGTAGAGATCTCAGTCGCAGGCATCATAACTCTGAAACAATACGTAAGTATAACATAAATACGCAGCAAATAAATACAGAGCTAAGATAGAGTGATTCAAAAACCTGGAGGCAATGCGTAATAATAAAACAATACGTAGAACTTAAAAATGTTGTAGCAGAGATTCCAGTTGCATGCGTCAAAACTCTTTCTAGAAATGATCCTTTGTCCACTTTTTCTCCTCGTAGAACTCCAGAAGAAAATCACATCCCTACTTTTTTTTCTCTACACACAATTTTTTGCTAAAATGAAGAATCCATCCTCCTACTACCCATCCATTCCTCAATACCATGACCTTTTCTCCTTTTTAACAACTAGAAACAAAATTGACACTGAGGAAGCTTTGGCGCCACCGCCCACTTCGAGTTGATAAATGTATTTAAGAGTTCATAGATGGTGCCTTCCAAATGATGCATCTACAACGAATCAAACTCCCATTCCAACGACAAGTGGCACCCTTTTCTCTAGGTGACAATGCCCAGTAAATATTGCAAACAATGGAGCTTCGGCTTAGTGGAGCTCGCAGTCTCCCCTTCCTCACGGTGGAGTCGCCACCTACTCAAACAACACCTCTTGTATTTCATGGGTTATGTTTCCCCATGAATGAGATGTACATTTGTCTATGATGGGGTGCCGATACATACAAAGAGTGGAGTGGGTTTGCCCCCTTTCACTACTGAAAGTGTACAAGCAAAAATTCACATTCCCTTCTTAAATAAACATATTTACATACTAGCGATTTGTATGATGAGAGTATAAAAATCCATTTGGGGTTTATTGGAAAATAAGTTTTCTATCCAAATTTTTAAGACAATGTCTCACATATATATGTGTGTGTGTGTGTGTGAGAGAGAGAGAGAGAGAGAGAGAGAGAGAGAGAGAGAGAGATTTTTCATTTATATATATTAATATATGGAATAAACATTTCATAATTATATCAGGTAGCATATATTTTAACTAAATAATTAAACCTCTCTTTAAATAGAAAAAAATGGTTTATGTTACTAGTCCTTTTGTTAATATATTAATATTGATAACTTGTTTTGATTTGAGCACTCCTTCTCATAAGCTAATGTTTATGAGTTCTTTTCTTTTCATACTAAAAGATAGGCCCTATATCCTATTTAGAAGGTTGCGACGAGTAACCGTTCTCCCCAACCTATGACGACGACACTTATAACTTTTAAGGTTTACCCGTAAACTCACTCTTCCTCAAGTGCCCGTGGCACTAAGACGATACCCATCATCTATTGTTAGATTTTGGAAGGCTATCCTGTCCTTCACCTTTTCCCCCTAGTGGCTTCACTTGCTTGTCACTTTAGTTGCGTCCATCTTTGATTTAAAACTTAAGAATAAATTACAACAATTACTTTCAAGGTCCACTGGTGGGGGCTTGGCCTTGAGCTCCTCACCAGGGCCACATACATGGTTACATTTACAATTACCAAAATTAATAATAGGGATCAAAATAGGAGGGATGTTACATCCTCCTCCCCTTAAGAATAACACCGTCCTCGTCGTTCATAGTTCTCAACAATTCGTCTACTCTTTTGGAGTCATCATTCTTTAATTCACTTGTCGTCTATCCTTTGGTATTCTTAATCATCTTCTAATTTCCATGATTTTTACAAGTCTTTATGGTTCGTACTTCTTTCACAACCTATACATTGTACAACTCATATAAGATCTTCCAACATTCTTTAGTAAACATAATTCTACTTCAGAATATTTCAAACAGTAAAGGTTTAACATTTATCATTCATCCTCATCCTTGAGGAAATATTTGCTTACTCTAGCATTCATAACATTCACACATAAAGACATCCAATAGTCTAGTTACAAGACAAAACAGTAATATTTGTTATATCATAAATCAAATCTTTCAACAACACTTTGTTGATCATCAAACTCTCCCATGAGTTTGGAACTTTAGAAACCCTCTGTTGGACATAGAACCCGTCCTTGAGTTCTGTTGTCTCGGCAATCAAACTTGCAGTTCTTACACTAGCAACTCATTTTAGCTTTCCCCTCATCGAATCCTCTTGTGTGCTTACTTTTCAATATGCAGCTATCCACAAGGTAAAAACTGTGAGCCTCCTGCTCATTCGATGGATATAAGATTGCCTAGATATTTGGGTCAGTTTTATCATTTAATGAGCCACCTACTCAGTTCCACCTTCCTTGAGGAACATGACCACATTTTTAGGGAAATTGCCTCCTGCAATATCTAGAAAGTGAGTGCAGTTACTACCACTTGTCAATTTGCCTCTCGCTCAAGTCCAGGAAATATTATTTTCCACTCAAACCTTCTCGTTTGAGTTCAATAAATATTATTTTCCACTCAAACCTTCTCGTTTGAGTCCAGGAAATTTACTTGATAACAATCATTTATTATTTCTTGCACGCCACATGCAACATAGTAGCAACAAAATATTAACAAATATATTCACCTATTTACTTATCACATTCTATGCATTTTGAGGATCACACATAATTAATCATAAGTCTACCATCAATTAGGATTCATAAAATTCTGTAATCCACACTATAATAAAATGTAAAGTAAATCATTACTTACTCTTGGGCGATTTAGATTAACTTATCTTTATGAATGGCTTTATAATCAACGTTCCACTTTAATCATGACATCGGTCGTAATCATGATGACCTCCTACAATGTTAGTACAAAAAGAAAACAAATTATTTGCTTCAATTGCTCAACAATTGAACACATTAGTTCCATAGCATTATACGTATGCTCATTCAATTAACTTGTGCATCTTCTACTATTCATCCCGATGTATAAATGTAAACTCTTCAAAATACTTAGTGTGAGTTTGGGGTCAAGTCTACTAACAAACAAACATGTTAGTATCATAGTTTAAACATATAGTTGCATATAGATTCATTTCCATCTAAGACTCATCATGTAAAGATTATTTTCTCTGTAATCTTTCCATACTCTTTGTTTAAAAGATCCCATGATCAATCAATCATAAAAGATTAGGATTCTTCGATTTCCTTAATCAAACTCCTACTATCAACAAGATCCTTTCAATACTACAAATTGAGAGATAAGTGACTAGGCGACTAAAAAAGTTAGTCACCACTGTTTTTTCAAGGGATAAACGACTAAAATTGAGCAATTTTAAATAAGCCAACAAAAAATGATTAAGATAAATGACTAATTTATTCGGGGGATAAAATATATAACTAGATAACAAGTGACTAAAATAAAAATGACTAACATAAATGACTAATTTAGTCACGAGAATATAAATACGACTAGCTAGTCACGAGAAAATTACAATTAGTTACTAGATACTAGTATAATATATATCATTTTTTATTTTTACTTTTACCATAAAAATATGAAACCACCTCTCAAGTTGTTTTCCCATGTCCTCTCTCTTCATCATGAAAATATTCTTCTTAATTATGTATTCATATTTACTATGTATTTTATTTCCTAACACTTTCCTAGTATTTATATAAAAATAGGTAGCATCCGCATGTGTATTGAACTCCTTGAAGATATGCATGATAGAGACATCAGGAAAGGCCTTGAGCAAAAGATTAACATGATCCATCCAATATGAGAGCTCCACAACCTTTAACGAGCACAAATATTTCTCCCAATCAACTATAAGTTTAAAGACACCAACAATATGGTGTAAAGAAATATGTTGAGAATTTGCAAAATAGAGGACAAGCCAGAGTGCCAATAGCTCTCCTCTCGTATTGGTCCCCGATCAACCACAATTTAACCATAAATTAAATTTCTCTACGTAAACCACTTTCCACAAAATCGTTCGAACTCCCATGAAACCCTTTGACCTTGCAATTACACCACTACATTCAACCAATACACACATTATCAAACATATAACAAAGTAACATACCCTTTCTCATCACATTCATGAGCATTGATATTATTCTCTTCTCCACCATTTATGATAGCAAGTTCACCATGAACCGATGAAAAATCCACAAGTTAAAGTGAACGTTGATGATATTCCTTTGTACCATCCACTGCTCGAAATTTGAATTGAAGATTCCATAACCCAATAGATTGTGATACTTTGAGTAGGAATCATAGCCTTTGTGAAGTTGAAGAAGTTTGTTTCAACATGTATTTAAAGTTTTTAGAATCGTAGGACATAGTACATATGATGTCGCTTCATCTTGGACTCATGGACATGAGCATGCCCCATTTTCTCTTTAAAAAACTATTGCATAATCGTTTATGCAACATAAATGGAATATCAAAGATAACAACATATTCATTGAAATCCATGTCATGGACTATTTTGAGTACAATTACAACAATTTATTAAAGGCACCATGCACGCAATAGACTATCACAATATCTATCTTAACCCATAGCAAATCTTCCATAACAATAAATATTAACACCTACAACTTGAATTCATCTTTTTTTTTTTCCTTTTATGTTCATCACCATGGTACACAAACAAACAACCTAACCACCTCAAAAAATGAAGTATACCAAAAAAAAAAACAACCAAACCACCTCAAAAATTAAGTGTGCCAAAACATGAATGTGCCATGAATTTCATTTTCATTAACACAACTAAATACCATTCATTTGTTCTTATTCACAATTAGAAAAACCACCTAAAAAACAATTTTAAATAAATGCACAATGCACTTTAATTTATCATGTGTTAATAAGATCAATATACCTCTATCTATCCTCTTTGCTGGTTTTGGATTATCCTACCTTGGCTTGGTATTGTAGGGCATGCAGCGATAGACATTACAAAACCCTATTTTTCCGAAAACCTCACATTTCCATGCCCACTGTCCAAGAAGGATATGTCGAGTTCAATCCCTGACTAGGAGTGTTGAAGGATCGAACCCATCAAACAATGGCAGGCGCTTGAATTCCAGGGTCCAAGCATTTTATTCACATATTTACATCTTTGCAAGTTTTGTATTTTTTCTCGATTCAAACACAATATATGTTGTTGAAAAGGAAGACCTCGTGAAAACCATACTTTAAATTCTGAAAAACCCATTAAATACTATAATAATAACATCTAGGGATGGCATCCTTCAAAGATGGAGGAAATTTGGGGGGAATGATCTGCCCCAATTGATTCTGTCCAGATTTTTCATTTTGTAGCAGAGCCCCTAGTATTTCATCTAATGTTCATGGCAGGGGCCTATGCCCATGCCCCTGCATCATCTCCATTTGTTGAATGTAGGTTCATAACTGTTTTTCCCACAAGCCTTCCTAAAATCTTTGCGATGCAATATCTTATGCTTTCTCACTTTATTGGTGATGAATAGCCATGAACGTTTGTACTAGAATCTCTACGAATATTTAAGCCCAAGGCTCAGTAGTGGAGAAATCGATTGACCTTTAAGAAAAATAAACATAAGACCGCCAAACGAAGGAAAGCCCTGCAAATTTTGAGGAATGCGTGGAAAATCCTTGTAAATACAAATGTCTGGGCTGTGTCCGGACTGCCCTGCATGAAGGCTCACAAAGAGTGCACTCAATGCACAGGGAAACGAAACTAATATTTGTCTGTCCCCCTTTCCCAGTTGGACGAAAATTGGCTAGTATCAGGTCTCAGCCTTTCACCCAATCCTCAATTATTGTTACATTGCATGTCAGTTCATACATACAAGTCTAACTATTATCTGAATAAGATGCATTTTTTTTCTTTAAAAAATAAATAAATCAGATTACAACCTGTTGGAGGAACCTTTGAGGATGATCGAAGCTTCCAAGCGGAGCCAAGCTCCTTTGGGTGACAACATGCATTTCCTGAGCATACCCATGAAATATCTTAAAACCCAGGCCAAGAATCGCAAGACAAATATTTTATTTCTTCCAGATGGATTAATGTCCAAGAATCAAACCAATTGGTCTCATTATCATACAATTAACCAAGGCATCTTTCCCACTCCATCCCCTACCAAACAATAATATATTTCCCACTACATCCTTTCATATACAATAATAATGTTTTCTACGATGAAGTGGCCACATATGTATCTAGTTCATTCAAGCCAAATAAAAACCAAGGGGATTTTTTAATTGTAATGGCCATGTTCTTCATTAATATTTTGTATGATACATTGAGTTGAGTTTTAAGCCTCACACTTGTTAAAGTATATGATCTCCAGGATTAGGAATGACACATAAACCCTATATTAATATGTTCCCCATTGAATTTCAGTAAGGCCTCCTTACCAACTTTGAAGTAAGTTAAGACCTATAAAGTCTCGTGTGGATTTATAGAACTCACTAGGGGATCTATTAATTCTTCGGGAATTATTGTCAATCATCTCCATTAAGGTCAAATTTATCTTGTCAAGAGCATTCTTGATCATGTGCCTCTCATGATCTTGCAATAGTTTATGTGGTACCATGTCTAAACACATTTGCATGGCTACCTTCCTCTTACTAATGAGGCACTGGGTTTCAAAGAAATCCCTATATTGAGTTCTGAACTCCTTTTCAATCTCTTATGACATTTTGATGCAACATCTTGTGCATTTTATGGTCACTATATTTAGACATGTTTTTTTAATAGCCATTTTTTTAAAAACTTCCTTGGTTTCCCTATGCCTAAGCTTTGGCGAAAGAAAATGGGCACAGAGTTGACCTCCTCCGGCACATCATTTCATCGATCTTAAGAAAGTGATTGAGTTTGTTAGTTTGAGCTCACAACTCATAACAGGTGAAGAATATAGGTTTTAATTTAGTTCTTATGGCTTGTCTTTAATTGCCTTATGATGGATTTTCCTCACAACTATAATATGTTGTCCATATCCCCTAAAGAAGGCAAGAACCTATTTGATGGCATCACCTCATTGGATAATCCAACATTTAGTTACTTTGGGCTTATGAGAAAGACTCCATATTTGTTTGAATCATATTAATGTAATTATAGTTATAATTATAATATAGCATATATAATATTAATATAATATAATTATTTTATTCTAATATAAATATTTAAAAATAAAATATAATATAGTTATTCAACTTTATATATAAACCAAATCAACCATATATATATATATACACAACAAACAATCAAAATCAATTAATTTATTTTTAGAAGCAATTAATCATACTATACAACTAATTACTTTGAACTCATACTATACAACTAATTACTTTGAACTCTAGGATAAGGTTTTTGGCGCCACAAATTTTAGCATTGTGTGGAGAATGATTTTTTCAAAATTTTGGCACCATGAATAGGGTTTTTATCCCGCCTTCCAACCAGTTCATATGGAACATAAACATCCATTCCATTGATCAAACTAGGGCATTCATTAAGGCGACTAGGGTATTGAGCTCTGCAACAACAAGAAGGTTTTGACAGACGTTTAAGGAAACCTTTAGGCGGTTAGGGTTCCTACCCTAGCCGCCATAACTACCCACCTTCCTCCTTTCGTTTCTTCTGTGAGTTTTGCGGGCTCCTGAGGCGAGCATTCTTCTTCAGCATTAAGGTTTGGAGGCAGCGACATGCCTTTCTTGGAAGCAGTGGCGGAAACCCTTTATTGACAGCTCTGACAGATCATACATGGAAGCGGTGGTGTTAGGGATACACAACAGTGTTTTGGTGTGGAGAAGGTGGCAGATCTTCTTTATAAGTGGAGGCGGTGGTTTCTCTTCAAGTAAGTGAAGGTGGCGGACCTTAGGCTTCGATGTCGAGGTTTCCTGTTGCAGACCTGTGCTTGACTGGTATATATTAATTTCCTTATGTTTACCAATATATGTTTCCTACTAATTTAATTTTCACTGCAGCAGTTTTTGTCTCCTATAAAAGTTGGGCCTTCCATTCCAAGTTCATTTTTCCATTCCCTGTACTTGTTTTTACTGCAACTAAACGATGCACAAACTTGTATCTCTCCTTTCCCGCTAGTGTAAGGGGTGTATGTAGTTTTTCCTTTACAGTTAGAGATTCTAATGGCCAATTTGCTTCAATATATGGTGGAAGAACCCAACGATTTGTAGATCCAATTTGTACAGCTTATTTAAGTACAGGAGCAAAGGGAATTATTGTGTAACAAGGCCCATCAATATTGAGACACGAAGAAAAACTTTTACGGGAAAGCCAGAGATAGGGCATTTAGTGAAGGGGGCCTGGTCTTGCTATGGGATAAGAGGCGTGCATAGAAAAAAAAACATGGGAAGTGCAATTACCCATGGTTGGGCCCTCACATCATTCATTTAGCTAAAAACAAGAATTATTTTGGGAGGTCTGAGCTGGGGTGAATTTCTCTATAAAGATGTTGTAATAGGATGCTGCGCTATATTATAACAACTATTAGATCTGCAAATTATTGGCGTGTGTCTTAACATATCCAGTTGGAGGCTTGTAGCAAAGGTGAATGAACTTTGGAGGGTTTGCAGATGCTGCAACCACTCCTAAATATGATCCCATTTTCAACTCTTCACGTTGCTCCACATCTAATATCTTCGCAGTGATTACATCACCTTGAGCAGTCTGGTCCTCCTATCCTGCATGTTTACATATTGCAACTGGTAAAGCACGAACACATCCATGCGGAAATAATAAAGAGAGGAAGGATGTTATGAAGAGCAGTAAGTTCAATAGGACACACTTTTTGTTCACCTGCCCAATAGTTAGCATTCGGTTCTGTCCGACTACTCCACTGAAACATGTTGCATATTACATATACTCCTGACTTGATAAGAGTGTATATGGAATTTATTGGCAAATTATTTATGTAAACTGGGAGCGATAGAAATATTAAACAGTTCAATTTGCTTCCCATTCCAAGCTGGCTCTGAATAAATTAAGGGCAATAGTTTTTCAGTTGTCTCGAGCAATGGAGCCGGATTACCAATTAGATATAGATGTCAAATTTCAGATAGTAGGCACTCGCCCCGTTGGATCGACCTCTTTATAGCTAGAGAGAAAACTGCCTTCAATCGACCTCCCTTCCTCTATTCCTATTTATCACATGCGCTACACTTTGGAGCACCCCTGAATTTCACATCTTTCTTGGATATCATCACTCACTTGCGACCATCTCTCGCTAGCTACCCAAATTATAACCAATTCTTCATCATGGAATCGAACAATCTGGTTTTAAGGAGACTGATCTCTCCAATAAGTAGATAGTGAACTCAACAACCCAGACAGTAAGTCTTGAAGATATTTATGGAGAATATCATCAGAAATGGTGCCATTTATATTGAGCATGCATGGAGAAAGATGGTCACATCCATGGATATAGTCTTTACGGATTTGGCGGTAAATGTTTATCTCAACTATCTTCACTTGTTTCATCTTTAGAATTTTGGATTGTGTCTAAATTCTAGTTCAATTTTGGGGAAGATATTTGTGTTACCTACTGGATCTTGTACTATATTACTATATTTTGTTTTCACTGAACTATTGCAATGGGTGTTGTGCATTAATGCATATCTATGTTCTTGCTTTGTTTGTAAGAGAAACCAATTTCTCACCAAAACAAGGGTTGGATTTAATAATATATTATTTTACTGAGGAGGCATGCATTTTCGACACTGGCATATAACTCGTGACTACTTTGGATTTTTAGTGCATTGGAAGGTCGTGTTTACATGAATTGTACTTGGTGAGTGCGTATTACAGTTTCCTTGCCACAAAGAAGAGTTGCACCAAGATTCGTTGAAGACTGCATATTCTGCCATTGACCTGGTTTGCAACGTTTTCTTAAGAATCTGACTTCCTTTTATCATAATTCTTTGTGATTGATTTCTCTTTGGGAGATGGATATGATAGCATATTAGCTCTAAAGAGAATGAAGCAACAACAATGGTACTTCTCAGTCTTGTATGTAAATAACCCGAATTTCTTTGTTTGAAGTTTCTTTGTGTGTGATATTGACTAGTATTGAGATCATCATACTTAAACATAATATCGACTTCTAACCACACCTCATCGCTCCTATGTGTGAAATATACCTATCCATAGGAAAGTGACACGACAAGAGTTTGCAACCACCAGAACCAAAAGGAGGAGAAGATTTGAAAGCATCTTCTGCTATCTGAAGACTGTTTAACCTCCATCAATGTGTTGCTTGTTGAGTTAACCTATGCGTTGAGGTATTGTTTCCTTGAGGTGCTTCCCCCACTAGCACACCCACAAGTAAAGTGGCCTGTGAACACCGATAGGTGTAGTCAACCACTTAGTTTTTTGGATATGGTTGGTTATTAAACAAAGGCTAAACATTAAACTAACAAAAACATTAAATTAATTTATATACACATAAAAACAAATACTATTTAATAAACATACCAATTTTCTTAACCACACCTTATATCAAGCTTATTTAAATCTTAATCAAGATGCATTTGAGCATAACAAGATACAACAACCATGAAATGAATCCCTACTATACACTTGTTACACTCATGTTAATCTTGTTGATCCGCTCAAGGAAGTCCAAAATCTCAGATAATATCTAAACACCTATGGGTGTAATAAATCCCTGAGAGCTATAATTCATAGGAAGAGTAAAGGAAATTTAAGTCCAATTACTCTAAAGCCTCCCATTGAATCTATCTAGGCAAGAGATAATCCCGAGACCAGACCTGCTAGAGTATACCCGGTTTCCTCTTTCTAATTAACAAGTGGAGACAACGCCGTAGGCGCAAGTTGTTCCTATATGTTTCCCCCTTAATGATTAACCTTGGATGCTTAATTTGCAAGTGCAGCTCTACAACAACAACAATGATTTGCCCTTGCATTTTCAGGTAGGTTGTTTTGCAAGAATAGAATTTCTCCTTCTAATTCATCTTCTGGTGCCATATTCAAAACCTCTATATCCCTTGCCTCAGAGAGTTGCTTCCATTGAGAATCTTTTGAGATCATTTCAATATTGGGCGAGATAAAAGAAGCATCCGTTTTTTCCTTGGTATCTAGCATTCCATGAAATCAATTTTCATTGGTTACTTCATCTCCTTCTGGATGATATGCTCCAAAAACACGAATCCAAGAAAGCAAAATCTCAGCAAGCAGCATTTCAAAGATGATATTGTTAAAAGAAAAATGAAATGGCAGAAGAAACAAATGCAGACTCTACCACTATAGTAGGTTCTTTGGTCTCCTTTTGAAAGGACCAAACCCCCCTTTTGGATCTGCAGAATCTTCCACTGTATGTAGGGATGCACATAGTACTTGGGTGCCTCCTTGCCACATCTGCATGTTGGTGATAGAATTTTCAATGTCTTTGAAGCAATCTCTTGTTCTCCAAACATTAGTGGGTCAAAATACCAAAGGATTACATTTCACATTAAAATATAGAACAACACTGATTGAGGATGATACAAAAATCTACAATAAGACAATTTATAATTTAAGCATGAGCACTTGCTTACTTCCTACTAGATTCTTTTGGTATCCTATCATTACAATTTTTTGCTTGATCTCCTACCAAACTTGAACCAGCAATATCTCTTTCCATTAACACATCCATCTCTTCCTTAATTTAGCATCCCTTCAAAGAAGCATTTCTACAATCTGCTTCAGTATTCCCAAACTGTGCAAGCTCCATACAATCAGACACCTTCATAGCCTGTATTTTTAAGGAAGCATGCTTTGAATTACTGTGTTTTTCAACAGCAGAGTCACCAATTCCGGCTGGAACATCTGACACACAGCAGAAGCTTCACTAAACATACCTATATTCATAAATCTAGACTGTGTGTATGATCAGTTAATGACTATAGTGCCTTTAAACTGTTCAAAATCCCGGTTGACTTGTTACTTAGAGTGGAAGCATTTTATTAATTTTACCAAGATCAATATTACTGTTTCCTAGGAAAACATACCTTCAGTTTCAGTAGGAAATCGTGCTAAATTATGCTTTGATTATGTTGCTAAAGGAACTGCATGTTGTTGCATTTCCTGGTTATCATCCAGATACATGGTATTTGTCAATAAGCTATTGCATGCAAAATGTAGACAGAATTGCAGGCATTGAAATTAACAGAACACCTAGTAAAGGACTCATCAAGGAAGTTTGTAACTTTATCAGTTCAACAATGACCCATAGATGCAACAAACAGGGACAATAGAACATAGATGATGGAAAGTAACTGACATATATGAAATGAAATATTGCAGACAAGATTCAATAAGATATAAGCAATGGTTGAATGAGATTGATCGCTATGCGAGTGAGAATGTCAACAAGTTGCTTGTTGGAAACAAATGTGATTTGAATGCTAATAAAGCTGTTGATTATGATACAGCCAAGGTAATGTTAAATGCTGAGTAGCTTTGGCATCATGTGCATTGCTATGTGTTTCACTCTATGCACCATCGTCTTTTACTTGATGAGGATTTAAATATGAGTGTGCCTTGAAGTTGTTGGTGCTCTGTTTTTTGTTAATTGCAACACTATGGCAGTTTGTGGTCTTACGTTTGTTGACTTGGCTTGTAGATTCTTTTTATTATTAATCTCAAGGGTTAGTTTCTTTTGTCACTTTTTAGTCTACAATTTTCTTGACATGCTTCGTGTATTTTGTTCTTTAAGGCATTTGCGGATGAGATTGGCATTCCATTTTTGGAGACAAGTGCGAAGAATGCAACAAATGTGGAGCAAGCTTTCATGACCATGGCTGCTGAGATAAAGAACAGGTGCATTTTTTTGTTATGATGTTTTCCAACCTTTAACAAGCGCCAATATTATACAATTGTGATGTTAAATGTTTGTTTGACTCCCTAATTTTAATTGTGTGTAATGGTGTAAACCTGTGCCAGCAAATCCTAATGAATCTGATTGAGATTCTACTTTTTCTATGATCCTGTTGTTTTATGATAAAGTTAAGTGGTGATACATAATTCAAATTACATGTCGCGACTATTGGTAATCTTGTTGGTTTGAGACACGTTCCTATTGTCTATTTTATTAGGCATAGCTGATATAACATTGGGAAAATACTGATTTTTTCAGGTCATGATAGAGTGTTGTAACTATATACCTTGTCCATTCATTGCTTTGAAATCAACACTGTAGATGAACTCACAAATTTTTATGGCCAAGTGAATTGTATATAGAAGTTTGTTTTTTGCAAGCATATAAATACTCATGCCTATCATGTATTTATTTGAAAATTTTGTTGCATATGTATCGAACCTTTATCTATATTCTATTATTCTTGAATATGTTTGACATTCATTTTGTTCCCATGCAAAATTTGTTTGAATACCATCATTGTCAAGCAATAACAACATCTTAAAGGGTGCTAGCTCAATGGTAGAGCACCTGCCTAATTATAGGTAGGAGATTGGTGTTTCGATTCCTCCGTACCCTATCATAAATTAGTGACTAAGAAAATGACTAAATTCACATATATACGACTATTAGTAGCTAATTTCCAGTATCTTATAGCGCGACTAATGTTTAGTCGTATTTAGCTTAGTCATTAATATGTTATCATCTAGTAGTTTATTTAGTTGTATATTTGGTCATTAATTGTGACAATCAATGACTAAATCAGTGAGTATCAATGACTAAATCAGTGAGTATCAATGACTAATAAGTCAACCAATTAATGACTAGTGAAATACGACTAGAGATAAGATAGTGGAAATTGGATACTATTAGTCACCGACTAAAAAATAGTTGTTTATAGTCGAATTTTAGTCATTTTTTTAGTCATTAATTTCTCATTTTGTACTAGTGTTTTAACTTGGTGCACAATGATCTTTATTAGAAGATATAACAAACCCTACCTAGGATCTATTTAAAAATATATGGAGATAATAATTAAAATTATATGCATTAAAATAAGATCATTTAAATGCTTAGGAACACTACTTGTAATTTCATACAATAGTATACCGTTAGGCTTATCCTTAAAACTCTAATAACGATAAGAAGTTCTATAATGAAATACAATTTATGTTAAATAATAAAAGCTTAACATTTAACAAAATGGCAATTTTTTTCCTAAACAAAAATAATATTCAAACTCATCAGTCATCTTGCCACATGAATTCATTCACATCTTTAACCATAACTTGTAACCTATGAACTAAAAGTATGTCAAATTCATTCTTGCCATCAATACTCAAGAGTTACAGTTACTTAGGCTATATTTTACACAAGCTCCATACTATTGGATTCATGAGAGGAAATGAAAGAGAGTTAACATATATTTTGCAATAAGCATACTACCAAAACCTAAGTAAAATGATGTACATTCTATCATTGGTACTTGAGGACCAACTTTTATTTTGAGGAATGCACCTATTAATATGTAGCTATAAATTCCTACCTACTAAATTAAATAAGTGTTTGACCCAATCATATTCTATAATCTCTACGCAGGCGATATTTTTTGATATAACATTCCATGAAACTGTCGTAACAACTATGCAATACCAACTAAAATGTAACTATTATAATTGAAGATATTCAAGTGACTTCGCATAATCAAACAAGCTCACTTCTTTGGAGTATACTAATAATACTATTCTTTAACCTAGTGAAGCTCATAGGTAGTGCACTTAGTAATCCTTGATAAAAAATAGAATACCAACAAACTATAATGAGGATCTACTTGATACTCCTATGCAAATTTGAAATTACCTATTAAATTAATCTACATGTTCAGAACACTATTCATAACCTTTGTTTGGTCAAGGTAATAACACGTTTCGTCAAAGTTTTCCATATCTTAATATATTTTTTTAGACTACTACTTAACAAATGACACAAAATCATGAATCAACAATCCAACATAAAATATTATGATGCTTCTATTCTCTTTAACAAAGTTAATAAATCATGATACAAAAATCATTACATTTCACATCAATCTCAGAAAGGACATAAGAACAACATCTATATCGATACATCCTTCATATGAGATAATTACATCCAGCTAGTATTTCTTTGTAACTTTCAAACCTTTCATGTATTTATTTTAACAAATGTACATACTTCATTTAGTTTAATACTTATGACTGTGTCTTAGAATGTGCTTTACATGATAATATCGATTGTACCATTTTGTAACAAAACCAACTACTTCGATAAATAGTGAATCATTCTTTTAGGCAATGAATCATTTTCTCTCATTTATAGCATTGATTAGAGTATTATATATGCATTCCCTATTATAGGTTTCAATGGAGGTACACGGTCACCGACACACTTGTATCATCAAGTAAAATCAACTAAATATGAGTAATTCATACTTTATGTAAATCTCATAACCCCTTTTCACATATACTGAAATAATTTCAACAAGATACCATATTCCATAACAATACCATACAACAATGTGAGTATCTATATCTTTTATCTAGCAAGGAAAAACTCACGACAAAGATAAACATACCCGACTCACAATTTTGTGAGGAAAAACAATGATAAAAATACTTAGCTTTAATCTTTTGGAGAACTTAAAGTTTAAATCGGATAACATTGCCCCCTCATCCATTCCGGTCCATGCATCCAAAACAAAACAAAAAAAATTGATTGGTTAGTTTAACAACATTCATCCCATGTTGATCCCAATAGGCCCGAGTGTTGTAACCTAGCACTTTGATACCATATGTCACAAACTCAATTTTCTTGATTAGTAATTTAGGTGAATTTTTCAAACAATTCAATAACATTAAAGATCTCCATAATGAAATTCAAGAGTCCTCCATCCTTTCATAATAAAATGATGATTAGTTAAACATAACATTCGATATGCACAACCATTTATTCTCCTTCAATCAATACCATATAAAAATTTTACTTCATTATGTGAGGGCCTCAGCATCAATATTTCTATGTAATTGTTATAGGTCAAATCTGCACTTCTCCATCCGTGATCAAATGTCTAATGGATTGCATATTTGTTTGGATTAAATGCTTGATTGTATTTTATGTCTAAATTGTTTCATCATTGTTATATCAGTCAAGATACGCTAAGGAAGGTATCTTTGTGTTGTAGGTTCATTAAACGGAAGATCAAGTGGAGGATCGATTGAAGGAGCAAGTGAAAGATAGGATCAAACTTCATTAATAAGGTATGCCATCAAGAACCTTGATCTCCTTCCTTTTTTTTTAAGCCTATGTGATATGATTAATGTGTTTACCTGTCACCCCATAATTTGGTAGTGTCCCTCTCCTCGCTATAGGGTAGAATTCCCGAACAACAGATTGGCGACTCCGCTGGGGACCAGTTGTTTTCTGTTCTAGGAGACTCATTTAACTTTCCTTCCAGTACTTTTCGATACTTTTGATCCTCTGAGAGGCTTGGTAGCTTACTGTATCCTGTTTCCATTACTTGACTTACCTTAGTTTGAAGTTTTGAAGCCTGTTTTAAACCTTCCCTGGCAAAAACGTTGGTTTTCTATGCATACAGTAGCATTCATCTCCTGAAAAACGTTGGTTTTCCTTTACACAGTAGGGTACGCCTCCTGAAAAACACTGGTTTTCCTTTACACAATAGGGTACACCTCCTGAAAAACACAGGTTTCTCTACTGCACAGTAGAGTATTTTCCTGTAAGTCTCTGTTTGTTTTTGGGATTTGATTTTTGCCTGTTTGGCTTGATTTCCAGCCTCTGTTTTTGCTTTTCCCAACTGATCCTTGAGGTCTTTATGCCTTGGTTGAGCTTTGTTTGCCTTTCCTTAGTCCCTTAGGTCATATTTTGCTTGCTTGAGTACTTTTGAGGTGTTTTGTTTGTTCATGGCTCTTTTTGGAAATTGTGCCTTGTCCCTAGTTGAACATAGCTGCATGTTCGTACCCTAGTTGCTTGTTGCAGGTATACAAACCTTTGTTTACAACATTTGTTGTTTGTGGAAACTCTAAGCATAATTTGACAGTGTCTTGACCTTTGATTTAGGGTTTGACCCCAAGTTGGAGTCTTTAGGGTGTTTTCAAAAGTTTTTGAGTCTAGACACTTCCTGATTGCTTTGTCAATTTCAGTTTCAAGTAAGTTGAAGTCTTTTAGTTTGCTTCCATTTGAGCCTTTGTGATTGTAAGGCCATCTTTGGTTTGCTTTCCTACCGTTAGCTTGGCTTAGTGTTTTCAGGGTTCTTGATTCTTTGGAGCAACTTTTGAAGTTTGCCTTTCCATTTTAAAGCGTCTCTTATCCTTCTTTTCTTTTCACTTTGTTTTCCAAGCCCAAGGTTTTTTCCCTTTAAAAATTTTGTAGGACAAGTCTTTGTCAAGTAATCAAGTTGATTGTTGTGAACCTTAGAGTTGCTTTTCCTTACTTACATTTCTCTTTTAGGTCTTACTTGCTTCCATTTTCAAGTTCTTTTTCTTTTACGTATATCAGAAAAAGCAAAAAATGAGTTTGGTAGTTTAAAGTAGTAAGACTTATGATTATTTCGAAGTAGCGTAGTTTACTTTGTTTTGAATTTGAAAAGAAAATAAAAAGAGACTTGTTTTAGGTTTGCTTATTTTTAGTTTTGGAAAACAATGAATGAGAAAGTTTAGTGAATTTTTTTTTTAGTTTTATGTACTTTCCATTTCTGTCACAACCACGCCACACAATGCACTACAACCTTTGAGTAAAGAACAACCCTTAAAAAGAATAATTAATAAAATTTATTAGCAACTTTTCTTTCTAGGGATGTCACTACACCAACTAGCTTAGGCTAGGGTTTCGAATTAGAACACACTTAACCATCCGAAACTGTTTTTAGGTAAACCCATTAACATCAAAGTTGTTCTGGAAGATCCACTGAAACCGGAGTTAAGCACAAGGTCCTGCAAAGGTGAAATAGTGAGGATACCCCTTCACTTTTCATTTAGAGCATACACCAGGGCTGGTTCGTGTACAGGGATCCTTTTGGATTTTGGGCTTAGCTACTCTGCCCATGCGTTCTAGTCGGACCTGCAACTATCCCCCAGAGCTTCTTTCGTGTTAATGGTAGCCTTAGTATCTTGACTTTAGGGCTTCTTACAAAGGTGGTAGTGAAAGGCTATTTTCATTGTACCTAGGACAGATACGGAAGGTTACCCTTTTCAGTAATCCCGGGAGGGCAGTTTGGTGATTCAAACGCTTGCACCCAGAGGACCTGAACTGGATGCCGTATAACTGTTCTTCGATGCTCTACTAGCTTGTTCTGGGCCCTGATCATCCTAGACTTTCTATTGAGAGTATTCACCATCCTTGTTTGCCTGGTTTTGGATACTTATGATTTTGTAGTGGTGTGTTCTTTGTGCTGCTTGTTTTTAGTTGGCCTTAGAGTTTTATGGTTTGTTGAAGTCGAAAGCTATGGATAGCATCCCGGTGAGCACTAATCAAGGCACCCCTGTTGAAGGGGCTCCTTTTTCTTTTCCATTCATTGGGAACATTGGTACTCCCTTAATGACTACTTTGAATCTCCCAGGATTCACTATAGGGATACCGATTTAGTTGCTTTCCAGTCCGAATGCCTTGCATGCTCCTGATGCTTCTCAACTAAGCACTTCACATCAAAAGCAGGAGAACCCTATGCCCGCTTCGCTAGTAGCATCTTCTCCTCCTCCTTCTACCTCATGTGGTGAAAGTAGTAATATTAGTAACTAGCAGTCTAAAAGGAATAGACAGAAGAAGAATAGGAAGAAGGTGCCAAAGCAAGGGGGCAGCCACCCAGCCTCTGGAAGTCATGCTGGGGGCACTTACCCAGCCTCTAGAGGTCATGCTAGGAAGAAACACTCAGTAACTGTGAATCATACTGAACCTCGCCACCCAGCCTCTGAAAGTCATGTTGGGGGCACCCACCCAGCCTCTGAAGTTCATGCTAGGGGCAACTACCCATCCTCTGGAGGTCACGCTGGGAGTAAACTTTCAGTCACTGCAAATCATACTGAAAGTATGTCTTCAACCACTGTTTCTCATGTTGAGGACACATCATTGATCACTGTTGGTCATATTAATGAAAATTCACCAGTTCATGTGAGTCATACTGGACACACTGAATCGACCACTGCAAGTCATGCTGAGAACATTGACATTGTCGACAAACCTAATAAACAGAAGCTTAAGTTCCCTTGTAAGTTTTGCGAGGGATACCATCTTACTCACTGATGCCCTACTATTCCATAGGTGCAAAGAGTGTGGTCCATAGTTCAAAAGTCTTATGCTTCTGAGCAACCAACCAATGCAATTCATGCTTGGGGCAAGCTATTAGCCAATGCTAGTCATGCTAAGAGTATTGTTATTGTTACAGAGTCTAAGATTATAGGATGCAAGCCAAAGTTCCCTTGTAAACTTTTTAAGGGAGATCACCTTACTCACCAGTGCGCTGCTATTCCAGAGGTGCGAAGAGTGTGGTCCATGTCTAAAGGATTCTTTGCTCCTGAACTGTCTATAGATTCCCAATATCTGGATCAACCTTTGGTTGATGAAGTGATTGAACCAATGCAATCTTTGGTCAACCCCACTCTTCCTTTGGAGAGTGAAGTGATCGAATTGATGCAATCTTCGACCGATCCCATCAGTCCTTCGGAGACTGATGTGCCTATCCCTGAAGTCTTTTGCATTACCAGTTCAAATATCTCTGAAAATGGGGGCACTTCATCTATTTCGAATGAACCCCTACCAAGCTCTTGGATCATTTCCTTTGATTGGAATAGTCTAACTGGGCCTCGCCTTCCTTCTGCTACATCTTTCGAGATAAAAGTTGATATTGGCAACCATGTGGTTCACCGATGCATTGTAGATGAAGGAGCCTCTGTTAGTATCTTATCCCCTTATGCTTGGAGAGATTTAGGTTTTCCTAACCTTGTTCCAGCTGTTAATTGGTCGTTGACCTTTGACAGAAGACCTAGTGAACCATTGGGATTCCTCCCTTAGGTACCTGTTACTTTGGGTGGAAAAACAGTCTTAGTTGATTTTATGGTTTTAAAGGACCCTATGGACTTTGATATGATCCTAGGGCATGATTACGTATATACTATGAAGGTTGTGGTGTCTACGCTCTTTCGTGTGATGCATTTTCCTCAAAATGAAAGCATCATCACCATCGATCAGCTTAAATCTGTTGATCCCTCTTATTACCCAACTATAGACCAAGTATGTCCCCCGTCAATAGGCACTACTATGTCACAATCAAATTATGTGGCATATTGTTCCTTGAGTCCAATTGCTACTAAGAATAAGCCTTTGAATTCATGCTTACCTTCTCGGGACTGGGTCCCAGTAATTGACCAGGTGATGACTCCATTTGAATGTTTAGATATGCATTCCATTTGAGATAATATACTTCCCTCTGATGAAGTTTTCCTAGAGTCTATAATCCAGTCTGCCATTCATTTGGACAATGATCCACTAACAAGCATTCTTCTGCCTTCACTTCGAGCTCATTAAAAACAGTAAGGAAGCTACGAGCATTATTCCTTTTCTTTGAGCTCGTTAAAAATAGTAAGGAGGCTATGAGCATTCTTCCATCACTCCTTTGAGCTTGTTAAAAACAGAAAGGAGATCACGAGTTTACTTTTTTGGGCTAGTTAAAATTTTATGAAAAAGATTCTTATGGAGTTCTCTCTAAGCTCTTGCTAGACTCTTTAAATATGATAAGATTGTTGAGTATAGTGGTCATTTCAGACTCGTTAAAGGATTTGAAGCGACATCCGCTTAAGTATAAGTTTAACCCTTTTCCAAACTTTTGTGGATTACTTACGAAAAAGGAATACTCTAGTCATCCGTGGCTAGAAGAGTTTTTCTTCCATTGTTTTACACTTTTTTTGGGGAGGAGACTAACTTTACGAAAAATGACCTTTTGGAGCCTTCTTTAGGGTTTTCAGGCTCTCGAAATATGAAAACACCAAGCGAGCACTCACCTACTTGGGCTCGATGTGAAATCCACGAGAGGGTAAATAGAGGATTGTTTAAGTTTTTCAGACTCTATAAACAGGAAAACACTGGCGAGCATTAACCTACTTGGGCCCGATATTAAAATCCACGAGTAGGTGAATGGAGTTATTGTTTAAGTTTTTTAGACTCCATAAAATTGAAAACACCGACGAGTAAGAATAGATCTCGGCTTGATATTAAAATCCAGAGATCAGTACTATAGAGTAATATTCTATCTCTTCTTTGAACTCTGTAAACAATGAAGAAGGTACTGAGTCTTCCTCCCATGGGCTCGTTAAACTCTTTACATGGTTGGATCTATTGAGTTTTCATTCATTATTGGACTCATTAAAACAACAAGAAAGGTATTCTTTTATCTAAAAAGAATAAGGGATAAGACGGGTATATCACATATTTTCAGTTTCAAAGGTAGTTCAGTCAGTCCTATCCTTGAACACAACACCTATTTGATTCTATCATTTCAGTGTGTTTTAGTTTTTTACCTTATGGTGAACCTGATCTCTTAGTTGTTTTACTCCCCCGGTTGGTTATTCTTCCAACCATATGGAGGGTTTGCTAATGTCTCCTACATTGCAGGCTTATATCACTTCCCCATCATGTTGAAAACTGCTTAAGTCACTTTGTGTCGTGCTCACTGTTCAAGGATACAGCCTGTGTCGTCCATTCTGTAGTTTACCTTGACCTCATGTGTCGGTCATCCTAGTGTCAGTCTTGTTACATGTCCTACTCCACATTAGCTCATACCATTTGAGTGTTCCTCGTGTTGGATGATGGAGGATTCCTTAAGGCCTCCCTTCCAACGGACTTCTTCCCATCGACATCAACTCATTTTTCTCTGGGAATGAAGTTTAGAGTTTCAGTTAGTACCTTGGGGATTGCAGTCATCAGTGGCAGTTTCCCTCGTCGTTGAATAATGAGAATACATCAATGTCTCTTATTCGACGGGTTCATCAGGTGTTCGAATTCAAGTCCACTTATTCACACTTGTTGGATCGTACTAGGTACCTTGGGCCCCATTATCATTAATGGTGGAAGCCCTTGCATTTGTTAATGGTATCCACTAATGACTGGTAATCAAACGATACCCCCCATGTTCGACCTTCAACTCATTTATTCACATGGTTAGGGTTTGTACCTTGGGTTGTTTGGATGAATACCTTGGTATTTTGATAGCATTACCTCAATATGTTATCACCCAAGCTGCGCAAGACTGAGCCTCTCTCATTTTGGCTCTCCATGAGACATAGATCCAGTTTGTTGTTATGGCTATGATCTCTCATTCTGACATGGATCCACGTTTGTATTTCAATGGACATGCTATATATCATCTCCTAGTTATGTATCGAAAATCATGTTGTATCATACTACACATCTATATGATGTCAAGATTGTAATTTCTCGCTGACCTTGATCTTTATTTCAGGTACTTTTGTGACTTGGTTCTGTGGTTTCTTGCTCCTCCACTGACTTGGAATTATAATGTATTTCGGCCATCGTTTTCCTCTGACCTCACACATTAGGGGGCATATGTTATAGGTCAAATATGCACTTCTCCGTTCGTGATCACATTTAGCTATTGATCACACAAAATGACAACTTGGATTGAAGAGCATGATGACCCTAGATGATGAAAGGCCTAGACTTATCCCTCTGCAGCTGAAAAAACTCTATTTTTTACCTACTTTTAGGGAAAAACGCTACCCTACAAGCATGATAGTAGCATTTTCCTCCAGAAATATTCTACTCCACTTTATTAAAGTAGCGTTTTCCCTCGGAAATACTCTACTTTGCTTCAATAGAGTAGTGTACAGCTTCAGAAATCTTGCAAACGCTAGTTGTAAAGCAGGGAAGTTGCATGTTGAACGCTACTCCACTTAAGAAAAGTAGCATACACCTTAAAAAGTAATAAAAAATATATTAATTTGACGAATTGGGATTAGTTGAAGTTGGTTTTGCAACTTCCCCAACTTCCCAAACAAACTACCTCTCGATCCAAACTGCCTACCTTGTCCCATAAATACAAGGGGGATAGATGAGAGAGGTGAGGGGGAACTATGCATTAAGGGTTGTTACACTGGAGAAATTCCAAAGTTAGTGTGAAGAGCAGGAGCCCAGGATTCGGTTGCACAAGCACTCTGAATTATCAGGTATAATTGTACTGATTATTTGCTTTTGACAATAAAGGTTGAAATGCCCTTCCCGTCCCAATCAAATGTCTAATGGATTGCATATTTGTTTGGATTAAATGCTTGATTGTATTTGATGTCTAAATTGTATTTCAATTTAATCATTGTTATATCAGTCAAGATACACTGAGGAAGGTATCTTTGTGTTGCAGGTTCATCGAATGGAAGATCAAGTGGAGGATTGATCGAAGGAGCAAGCAAAAGCTAGGATCGAACTTCGTTAATAAGGTATGCCTTCAAGAACCTTGATCTCTTTCCTTTTGTAGAAGCCTATGTGATATAATTAATTTGTTTACCTGTCACCCCAGAAGTTGGGAGTGTCCCTCTCCTCACTATAGGGTAGAATTCCCGAACAACAGTAATGTTTCCCCATAACTACAACAACCAATTATCCTTTAACCAAAGCATATAATTTATCTTGACATGCATAACAAAGCCATCATAATATCAAGGAGATTAAATTCATGAAAGACACATCAAAGAGAGAGACATTTTTTAACGTGGTTCACTCAATCTAGGTCTATGTCCACAAAATTATGTATCATATATATTTATCTAAATGGTGATTTACATCCGGTAACGTAGCAATTACAAATCTTTACCTTCCACCTTTTCCAATGAGATCATTTTCAAAACATTAGACGCTAACCTCATCATAACTGTAAAGGTCTATCTTTGTATATATATATATATATAATATACACATATTGTCTTTCACATTATCATTATAGATTTGATCTCTGGCTTATTTTCAGTTCGTAGCAGTGTATACTTAGAATATACAAATTCTACTTACTCTATTTACAACTACAACATATCGACAAAACACACTGAGGAAGAGTAATGCTAAGAAATGATCAAAGCGACACATACATGTAAGTTATTCACACAATACTCTAAAACATATATGTTTATATATCTAACAAGCCCACACAGCATGAAGAGAGTTGTTCTTCAACTTCAAATATCTATGATCCAGTTAGGATCGGTCCAGAGCTGAATTTAAGTAAATATATATATATTTATATATACAACAACAATATAAAGGATATGTATATATATATATCTAAAGAGCCGACACTCAAAGTAGAACTCTGACAATTTTAAAAAGAAAATATAAACAAAGTCTAGCCAGGAATCAAGATATATAATACATCTAATTACATATATACGGCAATATATGTCAAGTTGGAAATGGCAGAGATCAAACTTACCAATGTTTTAACCCACACATATCTAGTTAATAAACTTGCCATATTTTATTTGTTGTAGATCATATCTACCCGATGTTTTAACCGTAATTATTTCCAAAACTGAATTCAAGATAATAAACCAAAATTTTATTAATAGAATCGATACGCTTTAGCCAGCATTCATCTTTGTTTAATAAATTGCCACATTTTAATTGTTGTAGATCTTATCTATCAATGCATTAACCCTAAGTATTCCTTAATTGCAGAGATATGCTTTAGTCAGTGCTCATCTCTGTTTAATAAACTTTCCATATTTTATTTGATATATATTTTAACTCTTAGGTTGGGATTACCCCTTTGGTGAAAAATATAACCTTTTATATCTTCCATATGTTTGACCCTATAAGGCAACGACCCATTATTAACGAGGTTGTCTAATGCTTTTGACAATTAAATACAGAGCTAGATTGTTCTGTATCCTGTCAATTTTTTTTGTAAATGTATTGCTATTGATAAACTCCGCTCTACTCTGTTTTACTCTGTTAACACAAGAGTTCGGTCAACCAAAACATACATGGGTTGCTATGATATATATAAGCACTTAGTCAAGCGTTGCATGCAGAGTTTGCTACCATAATTAAATAAATACAAACGATCATAAATACATATATGTATATACGGAGATAGCTAACCTTAAAACATTCCAACCCTTTTATAAATACGACCAACATATAAAGAAGACTTCTCCCTATATTAAAATATTGGACCTGGGATCGAGCTTAAAGCATTCCCTTTCCTACGGGTTCATAATCGCAGGGATCTTGATTCTAAAAATATAAATAAATAAAACAGACATGTAATATTATAACACTGAGTAGAGATCTTAGCTGCTGCTGTCATAACTCTGAAAAAAATACGTAAGTATAACATAAATACGCAGCAAATAAATACAGATCCGAGATAGAGTGATTCAAAAACCTGGAGGAAATGCTTATTAATAAAACAATATGCAAAACTTAAAAATGATGCTGCAAAGATCCCAGTTGCAGGCGTCAAAACTCTTTCTGGAAACGATCCTTTGTCCACTTTTTCTCCTCGTAGAACTCCAGAAGAAAATTGCATCCCTACTTTTTCCTGCTCTACACATAATTTTTCTCTAAAATGAAGAATCCATCCTCCTACTACCCATCCGTCCCCCAATACCATGACCTTTTCTCCTTTTTAACAACCGGAAACAAAATTGACACCGAGGAAGCTTTGGCGCCACCGCCCACTTTGAGTTGACAAATGTTGTTAAGAGTTCATAGATGGTGCCTTCCAAATGATACGTCTACAACGACTCAATCTCCCATTCCAGTGACAATTGGCACCCTTTCCTCTAGATGACAATGCCCAGTAAATATTGCAAACATTGGAGCTTCGGCTTAGTGGAGCTCGCAGTCTCCCCCTCCTCATGGTGGAGTCGCCACCTACTCAAACATCACCTCTTGGATTTCACGGGCTATGTTTCCCCATGAATGAGATGTCCATTTGTCTATGATGGGTCGTCGATACATACAAAGAGTGGAGTGGCTTTCCCCCCTTTCGCTGCTGAAAGTGTACAAGACATTCCCTTTTTTATGATGAGAGTATAAAAAACCATTCGAGGTTTACTAGAAAATATTTTGTCTATCCAAATTTTTAAGATAATGTCTCATATATATATGTGTGTGAGATTTTTCATTTATATATATTAATATATGGAATAAATATTTCATAATTATATCATGTAGAATATATTTTAACTAAATAATTAAACCTCTCTTTAAATAGAAAAAAAATAGTTTATGTTACTAGTCCTTTTCTTAATAGATTAATATTGATAACTTGTTTTGATTTGAGCACTCATGCTCATAAGATAATGTTTATGAGTTATTTTCTCTTCATACTAAAAGATAGGCCCTATATCCTATTTAGAAGGTTGTGACGAGTAACGTTATAACTTTTAAGGTTTACCCGTAAACTCACTCTTCCTTAAGTGCCCGTGGCACTAAGACGATACCCATCATCTATTGTTAGATTTTGGAAGGCTATCCTGCCCTTCACCTTTTCCCCCTAGTGGCTTCACTTTCGTGTCGCTTTAGTTGCATCCGTCTTTAATTTAAAACTTAAGAATAGATTACTACAATTACTTTCAAGGTCCACTAGTGGGGCCTTGGCCTTGAGCTCCTCACCAGGGCCACATACATGGTTACATTTACAATTACCAAAATTAATAATAGGGATCAAAATAGGAGGGATGTTACACAACCAACTTCAACATACCTGACCGAGATTCTAACATTGTAAAATGATCAGAAATTCGCATCTTCACCACCCATGAGCAAAAGCTTCCAAGAGTCTTTAGTAAGTTGATATTGATTGGAAAATGGTCATCCACTCAGTAATTCCAACCTCGCCTTTTCTATTATTAACCTATGTACGGATAATTTCAGATCATTCAACGTCAATAAGAGATACCTCTTCCAAATAATTAGCAAAGAAGTTCGCCAAATGATCTCATTTATCCGATATCACCTTGACTTCCTCACAAGAGAGAGTAAAATTAAAATCACTAGCCAAAATTAAGTTATCTTACTTGATCCATGATTTAGATAGAAGGTCCTTTCAAAAATATTCTCACCCTATATACGACCCATACACATTGAGAATGGTGTAAATATTAATTGAATCTGAATCCTCAATACTGTACATAGACCTAAGAGGACCCAAAAAGTATTAAGAGGAGAAATAGATATGTTCCATCTTGAATCCTAGCCACTTGAAAACCCAAAAGAAAAAGCATCATGGGACACAAAATACCAAGAACAAAGGATCTTCTTTAAAACTCAACCAACATGATCACCTTATAACATCGTTTCTTCTATAAGAATAACAATCAGATTAGTTGAAGACACTAATATCCCGAGGGAGCATTATTTGGCCTTCCCCCTAGGCCATGAATATTAAGAGATAAGATCTTCATTTTTTAACTGCACCAGAGGGGTTACATGTTGTAAGGCCTGCAACAAGTGCATGTTGCTTTCCCTAATTAACTTCATGCATATTTTTATCCTAATCTAGGCGGATGACATATTTTCAAACGACTTGAGTATCTCCTTGTATTGGTATATTACCCCACAAGCCTCTTGATTGAACCTTCCCCTGAGGATATGAGGAATCCCTAGACCAAATATTATAATAATTGTGACCATTTTTAATCGAAAAATCTTCCCCACTGTCAACTTTGACCATAGAAGAGAAATACCAACAAGTTACTTTTCAACTAAGTCCTTACCTAAATATACAATATCATCCGGTGGGCCATTCGAAGAAAAATTTCTTTTTTTCCCTGAAAATTTCAAAGTGTCAAGAGAATCAGCAGGAGGAGTTAGAGAAACATGCTTTAAAATTGATGATGATACAACCAAAGCTGACAAATCATGCCAAGATGATACTCCCATTTCCACAGAAAATGGATCCACATAAGGACCCAAAGGAGGATCGTTATTGGGACTACAACAATGCTAAAAACTCGGGACATCAACAAGAACTACTACTTCCCCTACCATAATATTTTCTTGAGATTAAACTAAATGGGTTCCATTTTCGATGCTTTTTTACTGGGAAAGACTTAGGTTGAGATGAGCTCGAGAGTCGGAATATGTAAGACACGAAGGGGGAGAAATCCTTCAACTTTCTTGCATTGCATACTCACTCTGAGCATCAAAATTGGGCCACCAAGGTTTTAGGGCTAGATAGCTCTTTTCACAGGACCAATAACCCTTGATAATCTGAGTTGCATCTTCTTCCGACTGAAAATTAAATATGATCCAACCCTTCTCTAATAGATGGAATACCAGTCCATAGCTAAGATAATGAACCACCTTTCCAATCCATTGATAGAGATTATCTGCACCCATGAATCTACCAATAAATATTCCAACCAAAAATTTCCATAAAAGATTCTCAATTTAGGATAATTGAATGTCTTGGCCCACAAAAAATGAGAGACCTACACCCATTGATTAGATAATGCTTTGCTTTTTTCTCCTCCTCTTGATCGAGCGATTATTGGATGAAAGAAAACTCAGTTCCACCATGTCGATCTTTGATCCTATAAACCATAGATCTCCCCCAACAAAAGGAGGCCCAAAAGGACAATAGCTCAAGGTTTTTCCCACCATATTTAAAGAAACCTGTAGAAACCGAGGAAGAAACTTTCAATCCCTTATTATATAATGACAAAACTAGATCAATGGTTGAATAGAACTTCAAGGGGGACTGATCTTCCAACACTTAACCATACTACAATCAGATAAAGAACCGCTGCCATTGATTTGATGTTTTAGAGCAGAAACATCTCCATTCAATACAAGGTCTTTTGTAATAAGATGGGGAATCGAACCCAAGTCCTAAGGGTTCTTTACTTTTTTATCATTCACCAAAGAAGAGTCCAGAAGGCCCCTCGAGACTTAAGAAGCACAAAAATCAGAAACTTTAACTGCCGGATCTGACACCAATGAACTATCAACAATCCTTGAGATAGACCCAACACCCTCCAAGTCATCAAAGAAATCCTTCACACACATCCAAATCTCCTTTAGCTCCTCATTCATATGGAAAACCACTGGCGAAGATAAGAGGTACCCATCGAGAAATGAGCCATAGTCTATCCTTTCTACCTCCATATCCTTGACTCCGAAAGGATAGAGTATCCACCAAAACCTTAGATAATTTTTTCACACCTAAAAACCCCTAGCCGTAAAGTACCCCCAAGACTCTATCCCATCCTACTAAGTGGACTTAACTTAATTTCTATTAAGGACCGAGAACTACAATTTATTATGATAGCTTTTAATAATAACTTGGTATATTGTATAAGAATGCATTAAAGTTAAAATGAATGTGAATGCATTAACTTTTAAAAATCTTGTCCATTATTATTGTTAACATTTTACATCATTACTGTAATTTGGGGATGTAACCTTTGTTTAAATTGTATTTTTAAATTAATAAAATTATTATTTTTAAAAATAGATTTAAAAGCATCGTATTTCTAAATTTTAAATTAAATAATTATTTTCCATTATTTTAAATAATAATAATAAATAAATAAACTATATTACAATTGATCATTTACATGACAATTTCAGATCATTTTAAATAAATTAATTAGACTAAATGAAGGTCACAAGGAAGCAAGGGAGTTTATAGTTAAAAAAATCTTTTTATTTTATAGATCATTCCCGAGATGTACAATCCCTTATTTATTGACTACGAGAACGATCGATGATGATATTAGTTTATATTGGCGAGATCATTGTAGAATGCATGTAACTAGTGTTTTCCAATTGAGTTGACTTGTTATTAGTTCACTTTTTTATTATGTCCCCGACATCTAGTTTTTCATCCGGGGCTATTAAGTAGGGTTACTGTTCGTCAATGGAGGCTCTGGTGAAGGTTGAAACCTTTGTTCTGCAAAAATTGGGCGTTTTCGAAATTTTTTAGCTTCTATTTTTCAGTGGCCTGATTGGCGCCGTGCATGGTGACGTTTGCCTTGGCTCTTGCGCCCCAGGAGCCGGCGGCGGGATGGCGTCATGGTGTGTTAAATTTCAGCATGGTGGGTTGTCCTCGGTTTGCAGTGTTCAGTTTTTCGAGGCCTAGGGTTTTTTCCTGTTGCAGGTATGGGGTTTTGCCGTGGTTTTTCTTATGCCGGACGAGGGTTTATGGCTGGCTCGGCGTCTTTTTAGTAGCGTTTTCGCCTGTTGTCCGGACATTTGTGGGCTCGGGGCCTTTTAAGAGGGTTTCTTCTTGCGTCTTTCAGAGGGTTTGTACAAGAATGGGTTTCTGTGGGTTTCGTGAGGGCTTCGTCAAAGACTGCGCAGGGGCCGTTCTGATTTTTCTTTATTTCGGTATGGCCATGGCCATGGTGGCTGGTTCGTGGTTTATAGCTTGCCAACATTCGTATCTTCGCCTTTGATAGCCATTTCAACTTGTTTGGGTCTGTACTCTGTTTCGGCGGTTTCTGTTGCACATTTCAGGAGCTTTGGTTGTTGTTGCGGTTGTCATTCACCGGGTTCATCTGCAGTTTCTCGTTTCCAGTTTGCCATCTCTCACGTCTTTGGTGGAAGCTCAACGATGGGTTGCTTGCACAGGTACGTCTTTGCTGTTCGTTGTAGAGGTATGTCTTTGGTGTAAAACATAAACAATGAACTGATTTTGCATTTTCCTTGCAATTTTTAATCCTGAAAGAGTGGGCATGCAAATCTTCGGTAAGTGACAACTTATTCAATGAAATGTCAGCTGTTTTATTTTTAACAAGTTCGTGCTAGTTCATTGTCTGACCAGTAGTGGCCGACTGTTATGTTGTTTGGAGATTTGCCCGTTCTGTTTTTGTAAGGTAGTGCAAAGAGGCAGCTTGCTATTTCATTTATTTCATAATTTGTCTTTGTCAAGAAATGCTTTCATTTTTAATAACACAATTAGAATGATAGTACAATAAAGAGTAGGTGGCACGATGGTGGTCTGCATCATCCCAAATTACAGATATATGGCTGCAAGCACAATGTAATAAATATTTTGTTTCATGTGATAGAATAGAAGGGAGATTGTGTCATAATTTGTAAGAACATGAATGGGAATGGGGATGTCATCAAGGGTTGTTTTGCAAATTGTTTTGCCAGGGCTCCTTGATTTTTCTTGCTTGTACATGAGATGGTCAGAGGAAATGTAGGATACTTGTCATACTGAGGAGATGTTTGGGGCCTGGGCCCATGGTAGCTTCCATAGCTGACTGAAAACTAGTTGCATTGCATTGGTCAATTATATTCTACTTGCCTATGGAACATTGGTCTCTGTTGCCCTGGATAGAGTTGTTATTTTTGTGGATGTCTTTTTACCTTGTTTGGCTCTGGAGGGGTTCATGTGTTTTGCTTTGGAAATGCTCGAATGAAATTTACCATTGTACAATGAATGGACCAATGGATCTTTGTTGTTGATTGCATTAGTGCATGTAGCATACTTGGTTTCCTTGTTTTATTTTTCTTGGTGCATTCACTATGAGAGATTGTATTCCGAAAAGAAGGCTCTCAACAGTGAACACCAGAGTAAGCTCAAGTTTTAGCTCTTCGCTGGGTGGAAAAAATCCGTACAATTCTAGTCCCTTAGGGTGAACATGTTGTGGTGAGCTGTAACCCTACCCTCTTGACTTATTACTACTAGTAGTAGCAAGATTGATCTATTTCAATTTTATGATAGACATGTTGATATGACTTCTACATCTTTGATTATTTGCTTTAGTAGCTTCCCTAGCTGTTGTGTGGAAAGATGATCTGGTTTGGAAATTAGCTTGTAATTTATAACCTCTTTAATAGATTAAAATCACAGACAGAAAGTTTTGTTAGCAGGATCTGTAAGCCTTTAAAGACTAATCTAGGAGTGGTATTAAAAGTGTTTAGCTAGCCCATTGACTGTGCAATATTGCTTTAGTCTTCTATTTTATATGCATTAAGCCTTGGGTTGTAGCTTGGGGACTTTTGTATATTGCATTAATGTAAAGCTTAATGCCAATGTAGCCAATGGCTTGGGATAAACCATATTGAACAATATGCATAAGATAAAAATTGTTTTGATAAGAATGTGGAAAAATCAGAATTTGCATGTCAGTTTTGTATTCCTATTCAGTTTTTCTCTTTTCATCCTTCTTTGTTTATTCATACATGGTCATGGTTTACAAATTTTGGATTAGTTTTATAAATTTTGAATTATATTGAGTCTTCTCTCTTGAAAGCATATGAAAGCCTAAGTGCAGTGTACACCTCTGAAACTGATGTGAAATACCACAAAGAACCCACAACATGGAATAGTTTTATAAAAGCTTGTTATGAATTTTAAGCTCCTTCATGAATCCCTTGCAGAGAACAGGACCCTGTAGGTGTTGCATTAGAGTGATCTGCACGTAATCCTGAATGAATGTATCATTAACAAATTGAGTCCTTTCGGTTGTGAGTGCAGCATCCAGAAATAAACCCAAGTAGTTCAGGGATCCTTTTTAATCCAGGATTAAATTTTTTTTGTTGGGTGTCTAGGTTTAAGGAGTAATGCATTAGGGCTCTAGTCACACACTAAAACTCAGTCTCAATTGGAACCTCCCTCTCAAATCTGGGTGGTTTTGAGAGAATAAACCACTGTTGAAATTCACCATAAGTAAAAATCGACATGAGGTAACAATTCAATAGTGGTTGAAAATCCACCTTGGAGAAAAATCCACAGACAAGTTACAATCAATCTCTCTTTTGGATTGCTATTTATTTTTTAACCTTAATTCTTAATGTTAACTTAAATTTTAACATTAAATTAAAGTAGGACCTCCATTTCAGGATGTTTGGTTGTAGATCAACCCCACTAGACCTCACATGGAGAAATTATATTTCGGATGCTTTTCAGCATTCAGCGTACTTAGCAACATTTCAAGATTTTTGGATTTCTACCCAAGATCCTTATAAATCTTCCCTCCTACACCCCATGAACCACATGTATGAAAATCTTCCCTCTCACACCCCATGAATCACATAGATGAACACACTACTGAGGTGGCACTGCCATTTGTACTCTCTCTTTGATGAGAATGAAATGGCACATGTCAAAGTAAATAGTAAAATAAACAAATATAAAAAATATGTTGGAAATTTTGGGTAATGTGCTGCCAAGGGGGTGCTACAGTGAAAGGTGAAATAATAGCTCTCTATGTCTTGACCATACCGTTCAGTATGACCTATAACTGCTGCTGGTTGGTTGACTACAACTCAGTCTAGCATGCGCTGTTAGTGTTCATGTCAAAAGGATCAGGGGCATCATGCCATCTAGCAGGTGTGGAAGCCCGCTCGGATACAGTCCACAACAATACCATTATTAAACTGTGCTTCGCCATCCTGGCAAACTCCTCTCCCCTCCTACAAAACCGTGCGCCTTTTTCCCGTTATAATTTCTAGGGTTTTCATTGTGGCCAACGAGCGTGAAGGATTCTCACAAGAGCAGCTAAAAAGAGTTCGTTGGGTGGTTTTGGGGATATTCAATACGATATTCAAGAACGCGGTATCTGAGATAAAAGAAAATTTTGAAGAACAAAACAATTGTTCTTTCTTCCAGTGTTGAATTTAAAGTGTTCTTCATATTGATATGATCTTGTGATGGACTGTTAATCCAATAGCATAGCATTCTCATCAGGAAAATCATGTTAACATATTCATGTTCATCAATGGAATGGGATCATTGTTAACCTACTTTGCAATAACCATACCCTTCAATTTGCAGTTTCTTTTTTGAGCACATTGTCAGAGGACCATCATCCATTTACCTACTTTTTGCATCTGATCAATGTTTCTTCTATTGTAAGATTTTATTGTGAAAATTGTTGTCTTCTTGGTCTAGGAAAATTTCTGCAAATTGAATACATGGTACAGAGCACCTCAAATAAGTGATGTAGTCTCTTTGTTGTCAGAGATAAGGCTAGATCCAGGGAAAAAAAATTGTTGGAATGGTACCCAGATAGCTAATATTCCCATAGTCATAGTGGCTATAGTTTCAGCTTTAGGTTCCAATATAAAAATGGCAGAAGCTGGTAATTTGGATATTTTGTCTACTGGAATAGTTAGTGCCAATGTGAAGTCCAATCATACTATAAAAATTTTTGGTATGAAAAGGATTTATGTAAGTATCGGTGGTTTTCAAACTTAGACAAAAAATCCAATGGAATCCTTCAATTACAATAATAACAAAAAAGTTTAAGAGAGGAAGAATCCTCTCTCTTTCACTCACAAAGAGATTTGTTCCAAGAAGAAAAATTTCTTCTTGGCCTAGGAAAATTTCTGCAAATTGAATACATGGTACAGAGCACCTCAAATAAGTGATGTAGTCTCTTTGTTGTCAGAGATAAGGTTAGTTCCAGGGAAAAAAAATTGTTGGAATGGTACCCAGATAGCTAATGGGAAAAAAAATTGTTGGATAGGGTTATCATTTTTAATTGCCATGATTTTAAATCAGATCCCACAAATTTCTTCAAGGGCTCAAATTGAGTTTTTCTTCTACAATCTTACCATTATGTTTTGTACAAAATGGTTAAAATAGGAATGACCACACTTTAGTTCAAACATTTAATTTTGAATTTTGTGGCTATGATAGGAAGAAGCTTCCAGATACCTCATTGGTTTTCTGTGTACCTTTGCTGAAGGTTAATGTCTTTTTTTTCTCATGCCAATGCCAAGATCTATTAGGTTGTCACTTATTGAGGTTGTTTTACATTTATTTTAGATACAATGCCTATTATTAGGTTGTCCTTACCTAATATTTGGCCATAATATAGGCATTCCTTTTAAAAATTCTCGACACTTCCTTTGCTTCAGACAGAGGCACCCATTTTTTAAAAATCCGGAAAATTAAATATATATAGTCATATATACACATCTCTTCGCACTACCTCGTGTACATGTGCATATCTTCAATTATTTAAAAGTTGAATATTATCAAGGTTCTTCGGTTCCCTAAGAGCATCTCTTATATTTATGTGAATAACAAGAGTTGAATAGATTATTTGGTTCCTTAATAGCATTTCTTATTTTTATTAGAAATAACACGAGATCAACATAATTCTCTCATATTTGTGTTGTGTGTATGGGATCCAAGAGACTCAAAGCAAGAGAATGGCTTATGTTGTCTATTCTTATTAGACTTAGTCTTTATATCCTCCATCATATCCTTGCTAAAATGGAAAATCTTATCCCTTATAGGAGGTTTCTAGGTTTTGGTACCATTTGCATAGAAGTCATGTGTTGAACGATTGATATTCATCTTGATTTTGGTATTTATAGACATAGCTCTGTCATGTAAAGAGTTCTTGTAACCTTTGTACGCCTCAAAGCAGGATCACATGAAATACCAAGTTGAGTATTTGTCTACTATCAAAAGATTTGTTGCAACTCCTTCTTTGAGTTTGGTAACGTGTTTACAAGTCATGCAAAATATTAGGAATGTGATCTTATTAAAATGTACCTCCACATAGATCCTTGTTAGCCTTGTATGTATTAAACACCAAACACTAAGAGGGATGTATTAATTACAATGTTGGTCGAAACCCCATTCTAATATTCTAGCTATGCAAATTAATAGAAAAACACAACCATTCAGATAGGTTAATCTCGAAAGAGTTTTGAAGGTGGTTGAAACCCCACTCTAAGGTTTCTAATTATGAAAATTTATAGGGAATTGGCAATTGTTGAAGGTGTAGTGTTTCCAAAGATAAAATTTATTATCGTGTGAAAACTGAAGAATTGGCTTTCAGTCCATATCATATGATGCTTTCTTAGTGCATACCGATAACTATCTTTAATTTTAAATTTTTGGCTTTCAGATCCATTATATGCAGCAAGTGAAAAATGCACTTTGTATTTATTGCAGCTCTCCCATGATTTGTTGATAAGAATAGTCGGTCATCCATTGTTTTGTTTAGTTATTGTTCTTCTGAGTGGCTTGTAACTTCAGAAATTACATTATCAAAACCTATTTAAAAGTATAGATTTTTCTTTGTAGTATATTATGATTGATAAAGGTTATGGATGGATTTTGCTGCATTCTGAAGAGTAAATGTAAATAGATGATCTTCTTAATGTGTTTAATTGCAGGAGGATGGGTTACTTCATCCTACTTGTGGAACACCAAATTATGTTGCTCCTGAGGTATACTTGGCGCACCATTTTCCAAAGACAGAAGTGAAATATATTGTGGCCTCTTTATTCTTCATACTTTGTAACAATGAATTGAATCTAAAAAGTGGATTGGATGCATTGAATATTGATATTAGTATTTTTTTTAAAGTTTAATTTTCAACTACAGGTTTAAGAGGTGAGATACATATCTCAATCTTCACAACCTATGCATATATATCTAGAAAGATAGACTAGAACATTTCCTCCACCTAGGTTGTAAAGAAGATCTCTACTCTGAGTGCAACATTGAAAACCGATTACATGAAATTTTAATTCTAAATTAAGTAAAAGCAATTTTCTGTGAACTTAGATTATGTTTTCTCTCAACAGAGGCAGAGATATCCGGATGGATGAAATTTATGAGATGAAAACCTCAAATATTTATCAACATAGAGATTACTTATAACCATAGAAACATTAAAATTGGTCCCTAAAATTTTTGATATATGTTAACCCATAACAAATTCTGGACTAAGACAGACCTGTTATAATAATGATATCACATGACCATAAATATGATATGGTCATAAAACCAAAACCAGTACAGTCACATGAATAACATGTCCATAAACATAAACATATTTGATAAATATAAATAACACGTACACACATCCACAATGTTAGTTTTCCCACAAGGGCAAGTAGAGAAATTGGATAAACAAAAGCCAAATACATCATGAATCACAAACACAAAGACAAGCTTAATAAGCGTTAAGCACAATATGCTATGCCAAATTCACTTGGTTATTTCATGAAGCTAGGATTGTGTACCCTGATAATCTCCATGTTTTCAATTATTTCTTTTGACAATGTATAAATTTCTTGCTAAACATTTTGATTATGATCAGCCATGATTACATACTTGTTTAAATGAACATACCAATGTTTGATGCAGAATGCCTTTTTCAATCAAAAGAGATAAGCTTCCTTGCAAATTCAGTTTACGATCAATTGCAAAAACCATGTAAACAAAGTTGCTCATTATTTTTTGCAATGTGAGGAAACAAACCTTACCAATTCTGCCGTAGCACCGATTATGCCACTGCAAAATGCAATTTTGCATATGGCTGACACTTTTGGGTGTTCAAATACAAAGAAAAACTATCCTTCTTGCTTTTTGCAAACAAGCTTCTGCACTTTGACAGTTTCTTTGCATACAACAACATGCTCTAAGATTGCTGAAGTCATTGCAGCCACACTCTCTTGCTCATTTAGTTTATTTAGATTTATCAGCAAAGAAAACTGAACCAAATTATTGTTAATGTTATGTCATAACCATGCAATTATATCCCTCTGTCTGCCATAATTTTTGTTTGGCTACATATTTTTATTGGTACAAGTTTTACTATTACAAATATGGGACCCAACACTAGACTGAACAACTTCTGGGCTTCCATATATCATCTCTATTCTTAATATAATCTTGACAATGTAAGTGTTGCTTTGTATTAATATAATATGTATGAATAGATTTTTGGTTTGGTTGTTGAATTATATTTGAGGTTATGTAATAATGTAGTATTAAAAGTTTGACTGAATTGATTGGTCAAATACAAGTGGTGATATTCTTCTATCAACTTTTAATTCTTCTCTAAGTGAAATGACATGTTTCTCTCTTTATTAAAAGGATGGTTGTGAATTAAGACTAGATTGAATAAGTTTTGAAAATCTCTTTTATTCACAAAATGTAATTGTAACTTTGAACTTGTTTATTCAATTATATTTTAAATAATTTAATAAATTATCATTAAATTATTAATATATTTAATATTAATAATTTGTTATTCAAAATTTGACTAGTTGGTTCATTAGAAATGGTGATGTTTCTATTATTATCAAAGAGATTGATATGTCCAAAATTGAAATGTGTTTATCTTTGAACTCTTTTTTAAGAATGTAATTGTAATTTTGCACTAATACAATCTTGGTTTTTTATTGAATTTATTTTAAATATATTTAATAATTTATCACCTAAAGTTTGACTAGTTGCTTAAATAAGAGTGGTGGTATTCCTCTATCAGTGTTTAATTCCACTCTAAGTAAAATAACATGTTTGTCTCCTTACAGGAATTCTTGTATCCAAAATTGAACATTTTCTAAAAGTAAAATAACATGTTTGTCTCCTTATTAAAGGGATTTGTATGTTCAAAATTGAACATTTTCTAAGTTTCCATCTCTCGTCTCCATTCCTATAAATGCAATTCAATTCTGACTTTGCACTAACATAATTTTGGTTTTTTTATTGAGTTATATTTAATAATTTATCATCGAAGGTTTGACTAGTTCGTCAAATAAGAGTGGTGATATTCCCTTAATTCCAGTCTAAGTAATGTAACATGCTCCTCTCCTTATTAAAGGGATTGCGGTGCCCAAATTGAACATTTTCTAAGTTTCCATCTCTCATGTCTATTCCTATGAATGTAATTGTAATTTTACATTAATATAATTTTATATATATAATTATTTTTAAATATATTTAATAACTTATCACCTAGGGTTTGGCTAATTGGTCTAGGAGCCATGATATTCCTCTATCCATGTTTAATTCTACTCTAAGTAAAATAAAATGTTCATCTCCTTATTAAAGGAATTATAATGTCCAAAATTAAACATTTTTTAGCTTTCTTTATAATGTAATTATTTTGCATTAATATAATCTTGGTTTTTTATTGAATTATATTTTAAATATATTTAATAATTTACTACTAAAGATTTCATTGGTTGGTCAAATAGAAGTAGTGACATTTTTCTATTGATATTTAATTATACTCTAAGTAAAATAACACATTTATCTCCTGATTAAAGGGATTGATCTGGCCAAGATTGAACATGTTTTGAGTTTCTATCCTTCATTTATATTTTTAAGAATGTAATTATGACATTGCTCTAATATAACGTTGGTTTGTTTATTAAATTGTATTTTAAATTTAATAATTTATCATTAAAGGTTTGACTAATTCGATAAATGGGAGTGGTGATATTCTTATATTAGTGTTTAATTTTACTCTAAAATAAATGACATATTTATCTCCTTGTCAAGGGATTGTCATGTCTAAACTTGAACATTTATTTGCTTCTCTCTCATCTCAATTCCTACGAATGTAATTGTGACTTTGCAATAAAATAATCTTAGTTTTTTACTCAAATATATTTTAAATGTATTAAATAATTTATAACCAAAGGTTTTACTAGTTGATAAAATGGGAGTGGTAATATTCTTCTATCAAATTTTAATTATAGTCTAAGCAAAATGACATGTTTATCTCCTTATTAAAGAGACTGTCATGCCTAAGATTGAACATTTTCTAAGCTTCCACTTCGTCGAGTCTCTAATCCTAAAAATGTAATTGTGACTTTGCACTAATATAATAATTTAACACCGAAGATTTGACTAGTTGGTTAAATAGAAGTGATAATATTCTTCTATCAATGTTTAATTATACTCTTAAGTAAAATGACATGATTATCTCCTTGTTAAAGCCATTGTCGTGGCCAAGATAGATCATCTTCCAAGCTTCTATCCTTCATATCTATTTCTAACTTGTAATTGTGAATTTGCATTAATTTAATCTCGATTTGTCTATTGATTTACATTTTAAATTTATTTAAAAATTCATCACCAAAGGTTTGACTAGGTGGTTAAATGCAACTGATGATATTATTCTATCAGTGTTTAATTATACTCTAAGAAAAATGACATGTTTATCTCCTTATTTAAGAAATTGTCATGCTCAATGTAAGTAGCTCAAACATAATGATAAACAAGGATCCCATTCCTTGTATTGTAAACTTTCTACCACTTTACAGTTCTTTCCAAGTAAGTAAAAGCCTAAAATTATAGTCAGTCCAAGAAAAACATAAACATTCACTAATATAGAATAACTAAGTTTTTGTCAATGGTAGTTTGTCTAGTTAACGAAAATGAAATCTTGTCAAATGCCTGACCAAGGTTCAAGTCTCAAGGAAGCAGCGGGATTGTCACATATAACATAAATAGGTCAATCAAGGTGATAAACATAAATCATATCCCTTAGTACCATTAACTTTATGTTACTCAAGATGTTTTTTGGATAAGTAAAAGGTCAAAATTATATTCTCCAAGAAAATGAGAAACATTAGCTAAGATACAAGAACACGGCTTTTGTCAAATGTAGCTTGTCAATCAATTGAAAGCGATATATTGCTAGAATCCTAAACCAAGCTAAGTCTTGCCTAGGACATGCTTGTGCTTGTGTTTGGTGTACACTAGTGCTTACAACAATGCTTAGGACCAAGAGCATTCCCTAAGAAAATTTGGCAAAAACCATATCCCCAGTCACGACAAATTAGCTAAAGACTTACTATACAACTCCACACTTATGTGCTTATCTTAACTATAAGCATTTAGGCACTCCAAAAAATATAAGTGTCAAGCTTATATGAGGGTTGTAGATAAACATGATGTCTTAACTATTACACAAAAAACGATATCTAACTAGATCCATGACCTTTAGGCGACATAACTTTGAAATGTCGTAGTCTAAGCGTTCTATGAATTTTCCATTTTTTACCACTCAAAATAACTTGAAGGGAAACCAATTATTTTAACTTGACATCTGACAAGAATCATGTTGGGTTGATGGAATTAATGATATCAAATGTTAACATTAGACAATATGATTGCAATAAAGGTATTTGAGGGTATTGAATCCATTCTTGCATTAAGAACAACAATTTTATCAATAAAAATTACAAATTTTCCAAAAATCGCATGGTCGAATTTTGATGATAACAAAGCAAAAAAGTTCAAATTCATAGAATTTTTAGACTTTTTCCCTTCACAACAAGCAAATTTAACTTCATACAAGTTGCAAAACGTCATAGAGAAATAGATTATCAAAATGTGCTAGTAAAGTGTTTTTTATGAGGAAAAAATATATGTTCAATGATAATGTCGATACACACTACAAACAAGACAAAGTGTTAAAAGAGATGGTGCCATAGATGGGTGATTTGCATATGTCGTTGTGAAAAACTCGGAAATTATACTCCACTGAAGCGCAATGCATAATTCCTAAGGAAAAAACACTCTAGAGTATTCCCTTGATAGCTAAACCTAAGGTAGGCCAAGACCATGCTTACACCAACTTATTACAATTCCCCCAAGGGGGCTCGGTAAATATGAATCTCCTATGCATTGGCTTGCTCTAATCCTTCATTGTGTTGCATTACATGCTCATCAAATCTCACTTTTGAATATATATAGAATGAAAATGAATTCAATTTTTAAATAAAACCCTTAATTTTAAAATTAAATATGCTAATTAAATTCTCACATTTTCCAACTATAAGACAAGATAATTATTAATACAATATATGCACAAAATATTATGTTCAAAGGACATATTGATCCCTAAAATGTAACATTCTTCAAGTTTATGAAAATGAAATCCACACAAAGCATTTCAAAGATTTCCTACAATACAACACCCTTTCTACAGCTAAGAGGACTCTTCCCCATGTTTTCAGTGACCTCCTCCAGTTAACTCAAATGCTTCTCTCCAACAAAACTTGCTTTCCATAATCACAAATTACAAAATGCAGAATATACAAGCATCCTTTTCAACTACAATGTCGGGGACATTGCCACCTCGTGGCTCTTGTTTTTTATAGTCTAATGTTGCACATAGGAAACTAAAAAATAACTTATTTTTATTTTATATATTTTTTAGGAGACACGTTATTGATCCAAAACATCGAGGCGTTATTATTGTACATAAGAAACTAAAAAATAATTTATTTATTGAACACTTTATTGGTCTAAAACATCAAGGCATTATTAATCCCTCCAAAGGCCAAGTTAACTATTGTATTCGTTTTTCCATTGACTGGATATTAGTTTATGCTTACTTGCAAATAATTTGTGCTTTAATGTAAAGTTTCTTTATTATGTAACAATGAAAAATATTTTTAATATTATTTTTGTAGCTTCCTATTGGCTAATAGTTTCAATGTCTTATTTCCCAACTCTCACAAAATGTGAGAGAATAACCTAAGTTCTTAGCATTGCAAAGACACAATACAATTCAATTAATTTAGTACAAGTGCGAGCATAACTTAAGTTTTATATCCAATACAATTGAAATGATCTCCTAACCCTTGACTCCCTGACTCATTAATGAACTAATGAATTAAATGAACCCGACTTCATTGCCACCACCTTCACGACCACCTTTCTCATCACCTCCTTCATTGCCACTATAGCACACCCAATGTCACATTAACTTAATTCCCATAGTAATTTGTTTTTTCAAAATATTACATGCATAATGTTCATGTACATTATTTAAACTAATGCATAATGTTCATGTACATTATTTAAACTAATGCATAATGTTCATGTACATTATTTAAACTAATGCTCAACAAGGCATAGCAAAAACATATTAAATGAATCTTTTAGTGAAAGCTTAACTTAATTATATGATGCATATTTATCAATTCTAAAATTACTTCATCATTAATTTGCATAATAAATATTTCCGATAAAAATACCATATAATGGACCCATGATAAATTAATACTTGGATCATCTTGTCTACTAAATTCTTTGCTAAAACTGCACAGTAAAAATTGTACAGTAAAACCAAGCAATAAAAAATTATTATAAATTGTGCACTAAAGAGCATCTAGGTTTACAATCATATTCATAATATAAGTTATAAATAAAATTTGCATTTAAGAGTTGCCAAGTAAGAATTATTTATGCACTTGAGTAAAAAAATGCCCAGTAAAACATTATATTAAGAATTGCACATTAAAAACTATCTAGGAATTGCACACTATGGTGCCAATAATTCAAATATAAGGAATTAGTATATTCCAAATCTAAGGAATTAGTTAGTCCAACATATTTCACTAAACTTACCAATTAAACTTACCAGAATTGCATAAATTAAATAATATAGCAATTATCATTCCACCTGAAAAAAGGAATAGAATCTTCCAATATGATAATTTTGCACATAAGTTAATAATTCAACAAACCATTTAAACTTATTTGGATTAGCAAAAAAATCCCATGGTTTCTAAATACAAGATACCATGCAAGGCTAAACCTAAATAACAACCCTTAATATGTGGAAATTGTTTACAATTACCCATTAAGCAAAATAAGAATAATTAAGTGCATTACAATGCATTACCACATATTACATTCATGTGGTTTATATTTTCAGCTCATGGTTTTCCAATGTTAGAGATAGTGGTATCTGGGGATGCCTAGCATGGAGGTACATCAACACTATAGGCATTGAGATGGAGTAGAGGGTGGATGCATGCGGACCTTCCAAGGTGTTTTGCATCATGCATGCATGAGTTTTGCACGTACAACTGTTAATTAAAATATGCATCCAAAAGTGAGTTTTTGCATCAATGAAATGATATAAGTGTTAGGATATTTTAATACTCCATTACTGCTACTTGTAGGTGGAATGTGTGCTTGATGATGAAGAGTGTAGTGTAAAGACTGAGACTACGTACTCTCTATAGCGTGGATTTATTCCTCTTTTAATAGGTTCTTCACACACTTCCGATGAGCTACCTTCTTCCAACGAAGGATAGCTATAGAGATAGTACTGTCATATGTTACAGAGAGGCATACAATCAAGGACAAGTGCAGGGGATATGTGGAGAGCAAAACCCCCACACCAAAAGGCAATTTAATAAACTTGAACTTTTGAAGTCCTTATAAAAATTTGTCCATTGAAAAAAAATATTTACATGAAATGGCTCTAATATATAGAAATCTATTATAAAATGTCACAAACATAATAATATGTAATATGTACTAATACTTTATATATATATAATCTGCTTAGAGAAAACAAAATTATTTTATTTTAAAATTTATTTAAAAACTGTTTTTCCAAACCAAACCTTACCTTATCATCTCCACTCATAGTCAATTTCAATGTCAAATTCACGAGGAAAACATTGAGCTTTTAAACCTACCTTATACTTTAAATCATTTGACACCAATCAAATTCAACCAAAGAAAACCTAACATACCTTTTTCACACTTGGACTTCGAACTGTTTACCTTTAATAAAATAGTCATCTATGTTGTCGGCAAGTCATTTATTAGTCCCTTCTCCACAGGGATTATAGCGATCGGTTGGTCGCCAAATTTCGTTGACCGTCATTGTTTCAATTTTTTAAACTTAATGTTGATTAAAGTTTTTTAAATTTTTATTTTTAAAATCAATTTACTAAAAATTAAAAATAAATTTTTGAAATTTCAAAATTAGATTATTTATTTTTTGATTGGTGCAGCACACAGATTTGACAAATTTCCCCTGGTGTGCAAAATAATTATGGAATTATAAAAATAATAAAATATATAAAACTGGAAAAAAAAAAAACAAAAAAAAAACAAAACTTGCCACATGCACTTGGCAACAACCCTTCATTTAATACATTTAATGTGATATATGAAAGATTTGACAACCCCCATTAATGTTGTGTCTCGCTCCAGTGCCATCGCCATTAGTGTTGTGTCTCGCTCCAGCACCTTACCAAGCTTAGCCATGTCACGCTCAAGCTCAAGCACTGAGAGCATTATATTCTAGAAATTGATCACTTGAATCTCTGAATTCGAACATACCAGGCCTCTGATGATTCAGCACAACGTTAATGAATGCCATGAGACCCGCACGGCCAAAGAAATTTGCGATAAATATAGTGGGGTGCCCTTGGGATTCCAGGGATTCGATCCATTGTAGACAAGGCTGAAGAATGCAATTATCGCTACAACTTTTATGCAGAACTCGACAACCGTTGCAGCTCATCCTTTTCCGACCGTCCGCGTCCTACTTCCTACTAAAGAAGGTCAAAATCTCATCATCCATATAAACGAAAATACATTGCTTCCTCTACACGTTACTTCCGCACACAGACATCCATGCAATTCATCCATACCTTTGAATAATATCATAAATTTTGTCAATCATTCAAACATCTTGCAAAATAAATAGTTTTGGAAAAGAACAATGGTTGTTGGGTTGTACAGAAATATGAAATGTTTACAAAACAGATAGCAGTGTATGGGCATAACATTTTTTATAGAATGTTGGTGTTTGGCCGTACACATCAAATAATTTGGTCAGAAACTCCATAACCAATGTGCTGTAAGGCGCTGTGAGTTGAAAGAATTGAAGGAGTAGAAGCAACACAAATGCGGGGGTGCTTAATGATATCAAAACCAAAATAGCGATGGCATGGCCAGGTCTCATGTTAATCAACATGTTCTGCAACCATCCCATGAATTCGCAAACTTCTGAAGCATACTTAACAAACCATTCCTTCTCCCACTTCATCCAGTGTTGTGGAGGAGCGTACTTTGTTTCCTGCATTCTCAGTTCCTGCATCCGTTTTCTCAACACTATCATCTATGTGTCCACTCTACTTGGATCACCTGCAATGCCAGTTTTTTTTAAAGAATCATTAAAATAAAATTTGGATTTGGCAGTCACAAACGAAAACAACTAGACATAGAAGCAGTGCTTGCTAATTAGGTATTTGTTTACGAAAACTAGAAAGTTGCAAATGGGAAGATCAAAGATCAAAGTACTTGAGCCAAATTGGCTGCCACTTGGGCTCGCAAATTTAACAACAACTCTTCTCGTAAATATCATGTACTGAATTTGGCAATTAGTTTGTGGCTTATTATGAATTGATCTTCCTATGTTTGTTTGAAGAGGCGATAACCTGCATAAACTTGATGCTGCATGGATAGCTCCGCTAGCTTTGGAAATGACAGAAGCAGTTATTACCTTTGAAGAAAAAAAGGTAAAGAACGAATAAAAAAAGCTATAATCCTTTGAGTTCGGACTCTCACACACCACATTTGAGTATAGACTCTCACACACCACCACGTTGCAGGTAATAAAATGCTATATGTCATAGAAACCATCTTCCTTACACACCACGTTTGAGTTTAGACTCTCACACACCACCACGTTTGAGTTTAGACTCTCGCACACCACCACGTTGCAGGTAATAAAATGCGATATGTTATAGAGACCAGTGCAAGTTCAAAAATAGAGACCGACGCCATGTGGAAGCACCTTGCAAGAGAAATTGCCAACTTGATGAGAATGTGGCCATTATGCAATGAAAATGACGTGATTGGAAAGGTGCCATGATTTTGGCTCATTGGAATGGGTTATGGATGGGATAAATAGCCGACTATGGGTAGAGACAACAAGATTTTCCACTGGGGTGATAAATCCTCAATGTAGAACAAATTAATTGATGATCCAACGTTGCCAAAATAGGAAGCCATTACTGCAAAAAAATTGATTTGCACATCTATACAAGTGTGAACTGTGTTATATCTCTTAGTTAATGCGTGACCATTAATGCACTATTGATTGCCTTTGCAGATAGCTTTCTTAGGATCTGCCTATTAGGATTAATGGGTGGAAGGTAAGCTATTAGAATTGCTTATTATTATTAAATTACTTATTCATGAGTTTACCTTGTTGATCCCGTAGCAAAGGCATAGGTTTGAGATCGAGACCCACCCATAAGAGAGGAGGTAACAGCACCGCTAGCTTAAACGTTAGTAATAATTCATCCATCAGGAAACCTCTATGGTTCCTACCACCGTGGGATAATGTGTAACCTCGGACATCGTGAGAAAATGCAGTGCGGACCAGAGCACAATTATAATTATAAAGTGCAACGCCGGAAGTTCAATCAAGAGAAAGCATCACGTGATCACATCTTGTCATCCAACCTCCTGTAGAGTGTATATAAGTCTGTCTCAACTTTGCAGCTCACTATATGGAATCTATGTGCTCTAACGAACATGATATTTCTTCGTTGGAAATAAGCATGATACTTTCATGATTAAAATGAAACGAACAAAAAGAGACCCCAAGTTAGTACTTTCTATCCATATTAGAGAATTCATCAAATATCATGCATGTCCATCCTTTGAGAATCATATATCCTTCAGTGCATGGTAATAATCACAATGGATTCCATCATTAGTACTAGCAGTGACATAAAGCTGCAATCTTTTGAGTTTAGACTAACAACGTTTCATACCTTCCATTTCTACATTCTCGATAGTTTTTCTCAGCAGCATGGAGCTTATGTGTATGTTCCCTAATCTCAACGCCTCTTTGATAACCTGGTAAAAAAATAGGATTTTTATTTTTCATATCTCATCAACGTTAAAATGGGTCAAAAATATGTTTCTCAAAAAAATTTCCAAGAAAGTGGGCATAAGTGAGAATAAAGCATAGTAGCATAATTCAAATATAGGAAAAATTAAGTAATGAAAAAATCTAGTATTAGAAGTAGATAAGCATTGCTCCAAAATAGTTTAAATTCACAAATATTAATTAAGCATTGCTCAAAAACTCATTCCCCAAACTGTATAGTAGTTTTCATTTACTTAAGCTGTTGAATGTAAAAAATGTGGTAATCAAAACTTGCACCCAGTTGTGCAAGTAATCAAATAATTTGAAGATCAATGACTTTTTCCACCTAAATTTTCTCTATACTGAGGTTGAAGAACTTCCAGTTTTTATAGGACTTAGTGAATTCAAACTATGCAAAATTTTTAAAATCCTTTCAGAACAAGGTAGAAAAAATCAATCACAATTCCACAATTCTTCAAAGATACGAGGAAAGGTGATCATACAAATAAACAATATTTATTTCTATAGAAATTCCTTCTTTCTCTTACAAAATCTCATCTTTTATTCATATATAATCCTTCTTTATCTTATCATCTCTTGAGATCCATCACGTTGAAAAATTGAATCCAATTGTAACCTCCTAAATCTGGGTAGTCACAACAACACATTCAAAGTTGTAAAATGAAATTAATCACCCCAGCAAAAGTCTCACAAAGACAATTATAATCAAACCTCTCACTCCCAAATTGGGATTTTGATGGCCACGATTATCATGGAAGAGCCAAAATGTGATAAGGAAGTAAGAAACTCATCTATACCAGCATTGTAAGGAAAATATGTGGATATACAAATCAGTTTGACGGCAGCCATGGCTGTGCAAATAACTTCAAAACGGATGTGTGCTCCAACCTATGAATATGAAGGCACACATCCATCGAGGCTTAATCGAAATTCATATTCAAATGAGTATGAGGACTCGGGAGCGACAAGATTACAGGTCACTGATATATCAAACATCCGACAACATTAACATAGAGTGGATGCCAAGTATGTTGTTCGACTAACCTAAAATCATAAGTAAGGCTTAAATTTTTTTCTCTTCAAAATCATTCTTTGTAAAAATATTAAAAACATTATTTGAGTTTAATGTACTTTGATAATAGCATTTTATTAAATATTTAAAAACAAATAGCATTTTAATAAATATTCAAAAATTTATGTTATAAAAAAATTACAATGTTATATTTCATTTTACTTAAAGAGCAACCAAACTGCGAGAGGAGTGTCGTAAGGAGAGTAGTGAGGAAGGAAGAAGGAAGGGAAGGAAGAAGGAAGAGCAAGACCCTCATTAAGGCATGCATGTATGAAGATCAAAGTAGTTTCATTAGATCAATAGATCATAACAATTTGCGCTAAGAGAAATGCTCAGATTATAACATTAAGTCAAATGATTATTATTATAAGTTAAGAGAACCTCAATGTCAACAACTAATATTAAGTCAATTTGTTCATACCATGCAATTTGAACCATCTACGTAAAGGTTAGTGATCAACCTTTAATACAAGGGGTCGTTGTGTGAATTACCTAGATTTCGGGGTCATCGATGGGTAGTTTCTCTTCTAAATGCAAGATGAACACCTATTGTTCGAAATCACAAGTTTGCACTTATTTAAGAAAATGAGCACCCATTGTTCAAACAATGTTGAACCGTTATTTTGCTTAATAGCCGTTTTCAGATGGAGTAGATTTCATCTGTACAAGGTTGATCTGCATTGATGTTCGTTATCTCCACTGCACAAAGGCAAGTAAGGTTTTTCTTTTAATTGGAAATCTTAGTATTAATAATTATTATTCATTTTGACCGAAAGTATGAAAAATATGAAAATAAACTTAAAATATCAATACTCGACTTGGATTGCTCTGCACGTAAGCATGATTGTCATTGGAAGGACAAAAACATAAATTATACAAGTGATATTTTTTCAAATTTTATTTGTATTTTAAAGTATTTACATTTATATGAATCAATTTAAAATAATAAAAAAATATTAAATTATTTATAATTAATTTTTTAATTTTATTTATAAAAATTTAATAAAAATATATTTATAAATTTTGAAAAACATGATAAAAATCAAAAGATAATTCGCAAATCAAATGGATTTATCAAGAAGATACTACAGTATAATCTATAACCAGTTTGAAATATATTTAGGCATTATAGTTAAAATAAGGAATATATAGAAAGATAAAAATATATTTATTAATTAAAGGTATAAAACACTATATTTTAAATTATACTAGGGTACAAGTGAAAAAGTACATGATTTGACCTTCAACATCAACAACTTTGACCATGGTGTATGCTGGAAAAGCTTCTCCATTTTTTTTGCTGAATCAATCCTTTCTCGCTATAGCATCCTCGTGCAATCTATGATCCACACAAATGGAATTCTATTTCATATCAAAATATTTACTTCATTTAATTACATGGATTTACTTAGAATATATTTTAACATAGATTTCTTTGATATTGATTTAATCAAAAGCTTGCCAAGATTAATATCCACAACCAACAAGAATACTTCTTCGTACATTTAATTATCAAAATAACATTTTAATTTATTAATGACATTTTTATGATAGGATAATAAAATATAACTTTATCTTCAACATTAATATATAAGTTCAATCCAAAACTTTTGTTACAAAATTTACTTTGAACTTTTAATTTTTTGTTGATTTTTTTTTTTAATTATAAAAGCAAGGACTTCTGCATTGAATATATTTTTGTACTTCACTCCTACCGTTCAACACAGTTCAAACTTTTGATGCTTCTATTAATCAACATAGTTCAAACTTTTGAATTTTCCAATAGACTTTTGTATTTCTAAAATTTTGTAATGGTCTAAACATTCAGGATGCATAGTGTAAAGGACATGTGAAATATGTCTTTTTTCGTTTACTTTTTTGGTAAATTTCCTATAAATAATTTTTTAAATTTCTATAGAACATGTAAAATGTGTCTTTTCGTTTACTAATGTCTATAGAACACTTAAATATGTCTTTTTGTTTACCACTTTTCAAGTATAGAATTTTTATAAATATATTTTGAAAATTCCATATGATTAATTTTCAAATTTCTATCCGAATATTTAATATCCTATTTACAAACAAATTCATTATGTTTTTAATAATTTTAATATTAAATAAAAATTATAAACAAATTTAATATTAGTGAATAATTTCTAAATATCAAAACCATTATAAACACTTGCAACATGTATTTGAAATTGTCTTCTCCACTTGAAATTCAAATTGTTTCAAATTATTTGTAAAAGATATTAGACTTCAATACTCTTAGGATTTCAATTCTTTTCTCCAAGTTCAAATTGATTCAACAACATACCCACCTTCAATGTTAATAGGATCTTCATACTATTCTCCAAGTTCAAATTGATTCTGCAATATATCAACCTTCAAAGCTTCTATTTGGGATCTCATAAGCATATTATTAGTCTTGCCAATCGCAATGAAAAAACCTATAAAGAAAATATAGAAATTAAACTACAAACAAAATGTCTAAATGCTTCCTCACAATGGCATGCTATTTCAATATATATGGAACTTATACATGTCATCCAAGGAATGTTTGATGATTGACAAAGTGGCAATTTTTTTTTTTGTTATAAGTACATGTGAGAATTTTTAGGATCCAATGTCAAAACTTTGGAAATCAAATTTTAGGATCAATGAGTAGTGCTTAAACCTAAAACACCAAGCCAACAATAGTTCAACTTAAATTTTAATGCAAAGATTTGAGTGCAGTACTTTGCATTAAATGCATTAAATAGAATAATGAGAAAATTCTAATGTTCTCTTTCAAATAATGGATCAATTCAAATGTTCTATTTTACATTTGAAGCAATTGTGAACACTTAACTAATTTTTTCTAACAATTTTTTAAAAATTTGTAAACAATTAAACAAAATGTTAATGTGAACACTTAACATTTGAAGTAGTGTTATAGTTCCTGCTCCACAGGGATTATAGTGATCGGTTGGTCGCCATATTTCGTTGACCGTCATTGTTTCAATTTTTTAAACCTAATGTTGATTAAAGTTTTTCAAATTTTTATTATTAAAATCAATTTACTAAAAATTAAAAATAAATTTTTGAAATTTCAAAATTAGATTATTTATTTTTTGATTGGTGCAACACACAGATTTGACAAATTCCCCTTGGTGTGCAAAATAATTATGGAATTATAAAAATAATAAAATATAAAAAACTGGAAAAAAACCCTTCATTTAATGTGATATATGAAATATTTGACAACCCCCATTAATATTGTGTCTCGCTCCAGCACCAGCGCCATTAGTGTTGTGTCTCACTCCAGCACCTTGCCAGGCTTAGCCACGCCACGCTTAAGCTCAAGCACTGAGAGCATTATATTCTAGAAATTGATCACTTGAATCTCCGAATTCGAACATACCAGGCCTCTGATGATCCGGTGTGCAAAATAATTATGGAATTATAAAAATAATAAAATATATAAAACTGAAAAAAAAAAGACCTTCATTTAATGTGATATATGAAAGATTTGACAACCCCCATTAATATTGTGTCTCGCTCTAGCACCAGCGCCATTAAAAACAAAAAAAAACAAAAAAAAACAAAAAAAACAACCCTTGGAAACAACCCTTCATTTAATGTGATATATGAAAGATTTGACAACCCCCATTAATATTGTGTCTAGCTCTAGCACCAACGCCATTAGTGTTATGTCTTGCTCCAGCACCTTTCCAGGCTTAGCCACGTCACGCTCAAGCTCAAGCATTGAGAGCATTATATTCTAGAAATTGATCACTTGAATCTCCGAATTCGAACATACCAGGCCTCTGATGATCTGGCACAATGCTAATGAAATCCATGAGACCCACACAACCAAAGAAATTTGCAACAAATACAGTGGCGTGCCCCTGGGATTCTGGGGATTCGATCCATTGTAGACAAGGCCAAAGAATGCAAGTATCGCTACAACCTTTACACAGAACTCGACAGCCGTTGCAGCTCATCCTTTTTCGACCGTTTGCATCCTGCTTCCTGCTACAGAAGGTAAAAATCTCATCATCCATATAAATGAAAACACATTGATTCCTCTACACGTTACTTCCGCACACAGACATCCATGCAATTAATCCACACCTTTGAATAATATCATAAATTTTGTCAATCATTCAAACATCTTGCATAATAAATAGTTTTGGAAAAGAACAATGGCTGTTGGGTTATACAGAAATATGAAATGTTTACAAAACAGATAGCAGTGTATGGGCATAACAATTCTTATAGAATGTTGGTGTTTGGCCTTACACATCAAATAATTTGGTCAGAAACTCCATAACCAATGCGCTGTAAGGCGCTGTGAGTTGAAATGATTGAAGGAGTAGAAGCTACACAAATGTGGGGACGCTTAATGATATCAAAACCAAAACAACGATGGCATGTCCGGGTCTCATGTTAATCAACATGTTCTGCAACCATCCCATGAATTTACAAATGTCTCAAGCATACTTAACAGACCATTCCTTCTCCCACTTCATCCAGTGATGTGGAGGAGCGTACTTTGTTTCATGCATTCTCATCTCCTGCATCCGTTTTCTTAACACTATCATCTCTGTGTCCACTCTTCTTGGATCACCTGCAATGCCATTTTTTTTAAAGAATCGTTAAAATAAAATTTGGATTTGGCAGTCAGAAACAGAAACAGCTAGACATAGAATCAGTGCTTACTAATTAGGTATTTATTTACGAAAACTAGAAAGCTGCAGATGGGTAGATCAAAGATCAAAGTACCTGAGCAAGTTGGATGCCACTTGGGCTCGCAGCTTTAACAACAGCTCTTCTCGTAAAGAACCTGTACTGAATTTGGCAATTAGTTTGTGGCTTATTACGAATTGATCTTCCTATGTTTGTTTGAAGAGGGGATAACCTGCATAAACTTGCTATTGCATGGACAACTCCGCTAGCTTTGGCAACGGTAGAAGCAGTTATTAACTTTGAAGAAAAAAAGGTAAAGAATGAAGAACAAAAGCTATCCATGCAATTCATCCATGCCTTTGAATAAAAATACTGAGGTCTCTGCCTGATCTTCCCCTTGTATGTGAGGTGAAGTCTGGTCGGGGTGATTAGGTAGCCTTTTTCTCATGTGGGGAACGATAGGAACATTCACTGATTTCTCCTTGCCCTTCCAAGATCCACTAAACATATTATCTGTCATCCAAATACTATTTTACAGTGCATGCGCGACAAGTCAAGGAATGATGAAAGGCATGGTTGCCATGTGGGTTTCTCTCCATGCACGAGGATTCTTGTTTTAACCAGTAATGACAATTGTTGTGTCTTCGCTAGCCTCTGATGTGTCTCAAATTTGATAATGGAAAATGGCCTCAATGCGTGGAACAATAGATTAGTGAAGGCGAGTTTCAATTGCATGATAAATGCCAAACTATAACAATTTTGCAAATTCTGATATTATAAATGAATTCGTAGATTCTTTTTTCATTAAAATAATTCTATATTGCAATATGAATTATTAAAATTTGTAATTTTAATCATTTATAAACGATCCATAAAGAAAACTTCTAACATAATTAACTTATTTTGATATTTTCATACATTAAAATCTGTATAAATAATTATATTTTATTATAATGATATATTCATACAAAAATTTATTTTACCCATCGGCTGCTGATCTAATTTCCAAGCTCACATAGAAACACATAAGATCTTCACGGGCTCTACCTTTTCGTCTCTGAATTCTCTGATCTTCTTCCTTCTGAATTAGTACAAAGTATTCAATGGTACATCAACGGTTTTACTTGGGGTTCCACAAAAGTTGTCCACATATCCTATTTCAGGGTTTACAAAGAATTTAATTATGCACAAAAAGTAACATTGTCCATGTAACCAATACCATGTTTTACAAAGTGTTTAATGGTGCATTAAGGATTTTAGGCATCATATTTCGTAACTTTTCTTATATTCTACTTTAAATTGAATCTTTCAACGCAACATAAACTTTAAGGTACCATATGTTGAAAAATATATTAAACAAATTTTATAATAAAATTAATAGATATATTTATTGATCACAATGTAATATTAAAAAGCTTTAAAATTAAGCCTAGAGTTGTGCAAGCCTGAGATATCATTGTTGTTTTTTATATGTTCACACTACCTTGTCCGATGACATGGTTTTTCTTGATTGAGATTGATAAGGACACTTCACATGTAATGGTTGGACATGGATGTAGCACATAGAATATCTCACATACATGTAAAACAAAGTGCATCAATCAATTTTCTTCTACTTTTATTAGAATATCGGACATGTCCTTGAGAGTTGTTTACAAGTGTTAAATGGATTTTATATTATTTTTGTTACACATTTATTTATAAAAATGTAAACATTTATGATTTTACTATTCATAAGTACAAAAATCAGAGAACTTATACATGTCCAAGGAATGTTTGATGATTGATAAAGTGCCACAAACCTTTTTTTGTTATAACTACATGAGACAGAATTTTTAGGATACAATGTCAAAACTTTGGCAATCAAATTTTAGGATCAATGAGTAGTGCTTTTAAACTTAAAACACCAAGCCAACAATAGTCCAACTTAACTTTTAATGCAAAGTTTTGAGTACTTTGCATTAAATGCAATAAATCAAATAATGAGAAAATTCAAATGTTCTATTTCAAATAATGGACCAACTCAAATGTTCTATTTTACATTTGAAGCAATTGTGATAACTTAACTAAAATTTTCTAATATTTTTTTAAAAATTTTGTAAACAATTAAACAAATTATAAACATTATTTTAGAGCAGGGACTAGCTGCTTTGTAGCTATTTTTCTTGTTACAATTATGATAGATATAAGTTGCATGTGACTTTAAACGAATATATACCTCCCATCATAATTACTTTTAGAAATATGGTTGTGACATATATTCCTCATATTATTAAAAAAAAACACTAAAAATACTTATAGACATATTAACTATACATAAAATCTAAAACCATGTATTAAAGTTTTTAAATTATAAATTTTTAAATAATATAAAAATGGAAAAAAATAAAAACTCACCATTACACAATTTTTAACAAATATAAATTCTTTTTCATAATGCTTTATTCAAATTAAAAAATATTATTATTATTAAATAATTTTATGATGATGAAGAAGATTAATGTGATTCTTTCTTTGGTCTATTAGACCTTAAGAAAAGGTAATGGAATTACTTGGATTTCTATAAAATATGGTTCATATGGTGGAAAAACTGAGAAAGAAGCATTCCTAGGTTCCTATAGTTTTGACAAGTTAGAAGATCATGCAGATTAGAGTTGTAACAAAGATTGGAAATCTGCCATCGGAAAGTGAGATTCCTCCTTGACGCTCATGGACTCACAGAGCTGACAAATCATTTCCAACGTCCTATTTCAATATGAAGCTCATGGGAGTTTGTTCTTATCCTGGCTATATTAATCTTCTTCTTTGAACTTGTTAAGGCAGAGAGGTACATTTTATCTTCCAAATTATGATTAATGACTTCCTTGTAATATCTTAACTTTATTTTACCCTCTAAATCCTTCTAGTCCCACATACTAGCTTTGAACTTATATGTGATAGTTTTTTTGAGGTTATCTATATTTTGCAAAGTGATGTTTTCATCAATCCCCAATGATTTAAACAAGACATGGCATCTTTGTACCAACCTCTCTTGAGTCAAAGATGACCTTGACTCGAATCTAAAGCAATTCTAGGGAGTCTTTGGTTTGCAATGTTATTTATCTTATTCTTATACATCAAGACTATGTTATTTATCTTATTATTGTACATCATTTATCTATACATAACAATGTTTTGATGAGAGAGACCCAATTTTTATTTAGAAATAAATATTTTTTTTTTCAACCGAAAAAAAACGTACTATTGCTATTTCTTGAAATCAAATAGTACAAAGATTTCCACCTTCTTGAAAAGGTATAACCATACAGTTCATGACCGATTGTCCCATAGACCTCTAGATACATCCATATCAGGATAGTCCATATAAGATAATACAATGAGTATATCAAAATCCTTATAAAGGAAACTACTCCTACTATTAACCTGACACAAAACAATCTAATAGAAATAGACTTCACCGGAATCCAGCAAGCTGGAATCCATCCATTCTTCCCAGACCAGAATACCCTCAGATCCCGACAAAGCAAGTTTTGATAAGTCATCAGCCTGTCCATTATGCTCATGATAGATATGAGAAAAGGAAATATGTTCCTGTAAATCAATCTCATCTCTAGCTCGCCTACACCAATGAGATAATGAAATAACATTAAGATCAAATTCTTTGGTCGCCCATTTGATAGTGACTCGCGAATCACCATAGACCTTGATATTAACCAACCCAAAGATGTTTGCACACTTCAGAATGCACCACAGAGCTAAGAGCTTCGCTTTCATATTACTGCCAATGCCACAATTAAGCCGCAATGTATAGAAATGACCCTGATTCAGATAAATAACCCCTCCAGCTGCACAAAAACCATTCTGAGCAACCCCATAAAAAAAAAGGACAGGCTGATTCACAATGAAAGTAAACGGTCCTGGTCTTCTTACCTCTCCCAAATAGTTAACAGCATGATAGAGTTGTATTAAATTTAGGACAATAAGACTACAAGCCATAACATCCGGTGCTTTATCTTGAAAGGTAGACAAATTCCGGAAGTACCAAATAGCCCAGGAAATAAGAATAGGAACCTGTATTGTTTCTCTTGAAGAACGAAACCAGTTCAGCAATGACTCACCAAATTCATTATTTTCCAAAACCTTTGAGAATGCCAACTTTGAACAATAGAAATCCCATACATTTTTTCCAAAAGAACAATAAACAAACAGATGGTTGATAGATTCATTATCCTTCTTACATAATATGCACCAATTTGGACCACACCAACCGCGTTTTAAAAGATTGTCCCAGGTTTTCAAAGTTCCCTGTAAGACATGCCATAAAAAACACTTATGCTTTTGAGCAATATTCCACTTCCATAATTGTTTGTACCACCAGTGCTGTGGATAAATATATTTATCCTGCATAATTCTGTCATAGGCCCTTTTAGCAGTAACAGCACCTGTTTTCTCATTACCAATCCACACTAGCTTGTCGCTTCGATCAGACAAAGAAACACCAGCCGAGTCGAGAGCATGGACATAAGAATCCCAAGAGGATGCGTCCTCGCCAATCAAACCCAACTCATGGGCCTTTAACCAATATGATTGACCAGTAATACCCCTGATTCTATTCAAAGTCGTAAGACCATATACTTTTAAATAATCCAGGATCCTGTTTGAAAGACGAACTATTTCATCAATGCCCAAAATATTGTCTCTCCCAACTCTGATATCAATCCCATTTCCCACCTGCCACCTCAAATCACCAATAATCCATCCAGAAACTTTTAACAGTCCACGCCATAAAGGAGAGCAACCCGGACATGTAGGCATATGCAATCTGATCCATTCAAACTAGTGCATTTTAATATATTTCACAAAAGAAATCTTTGACCACGGGTTATGGTGAATGAGAAATCTCCATAGACTTTTTGCTCTGAGCGTTTTAGAAATAAATATATCATAAAATAAAATATAAATATAATAACAATTTTTTCTTATTATTATAATATTTATTTTTAATAAAAATAAATTTATAAATATTAAATATAATATAAAATAAAATTTAAATAATAATTTTTTTTTTCTTTACAACCATTCTAATTGCATACCATTTATATTTTTACAGCTCCAAATTTCCTTACCCACATTGTATGTGTAGTATGTTACAAAGGAAGAAAATTCAGGACAAACCGGTGAAAAGCAAAGCATTATTAGTTAAAATGCTAGCAATTCAGTAATAATTTTACGTGTTAAGTTTTTATTCAACAGTAGAAATAAGCATCTTTACCTGTATGCAATTTATTTTCTATTGTGTTTTTATTTGAAAAAACACTTAAAATTTAACCATATTAAGAATTGATATAATCGAAACCAAATTATCATCCACAAATAAAAAACAAAAAACAGTAATCATAATATCATTCCAGTCCAGACATGATACATGGAGATATTATTCGGAAAAAGATATCAATACCTCATTATACATGGAGATCTGCAGAAATGATTTATTATATATAGATATTCATATGCAGGCTAAGCATATCTATATGGCGCCGGTTAACCAGAGAGAGTCCACTTCAAAAAGCCTTAACTTACTACTAAATGATATGGTTTAACTCCACTTCAAAAAGCCTTATCAATCAAAGTTATTATCTATTTAAGAAAAAAAAACGATAAATCAATCATATCATGTCTTTCTCAAATATATTAGTATCATTTTCTTTCATAGGTTCAAATCCATCTCCATTCACTTCATCTCCATAAGCGTTATCATTAATATTTCTACTATAATTGGGTGAATCCTCAAGTTAGTATGCTTTATCCTCGTAAAATTACAAACATTAAAATATAATTAGGATATTTAGAAAATTAAAATGGCATAATGTTTTACAACAATAATAAAAAAAAATTAAAAAAATGTAATTAATAAATCATCAAATTTGGGTAATATTGGTTTATCTCCCTTTCAAAGTGCCCAAACCCCAAACAACATTTTCTAGTTGAGTCCCTTTTAACTCAACTCAATCATTTGTAATCCCTTACATTTTTCTTATAAATACTTTTTATAGATTCACTTTGGCTAATATTTTAGGTTGTGGGTTGTGTATTTATGTATTCCAAGCCATCAAGGACTTGCATGTGGACTCATTTACACACATTCAAGGTGTTTTGGACCTGGGTCTCCATGTTTTCCTTTATTTGTTTGCTAGTTTATCCATTATTTGTAGGATTACCTTATGGACTAATAAATTGTGACCCAGGGTTATCTAAGCTATCAATATCATCAAATGATCACACCCAGCTTGGGCCACACCAACCCTTAGCATGCTTGGATTTTTAAGAGTCTCCTCCTAGCTATCTTGCAGGTTTCATACTTGGGTCACCATGTCGAAAGAGGCTTAACAAAACCAATATTGCTAGTAGCATTTGACTAAAAAATTGCACTTCATCTGATCCTGATAAAGAAGAATAAGGAGGAACAAAATATCAAACTAAATAACAAGACAAATCTATGACTCGATAAAAGAAGAAGAGCTACAAGATGGGAACCACATGATTGAATATGAAGAAAGAGGTGAAGTCATTGAGTTGATTTGGGGGGATCTTTTCTTTCTTTTTTCTTACAAACAAAATTCCAACCCAAGGAATTGTCAAGAGTGGATGTTTTCAAAACAAGTGCTGAATTTGTGGAATAAATCCCATAAATCAAATTATCAGTAGCAATGGTTGTTTTTGTATCACTATCCAAGTATTCTTAATCATGAGGGCATTCTCACCACCTGACAGAGATGTGACCATAGCCATATCTCTCACATTTTCATTAGTTGGAGAAATTTGAGAAGGTTGAGATAATGGTGAAGGTAGTGGCTTTTATGCAGAGTTTGGAGGTTGAACTAAATTTGAAGGAGGTAGCTTTGAAGCTAAATGAGGTGATTTGGTTAATGAGTCATTTTGTGAATGTTGGAGATCTTGCTCAAGGGACTAATTATTTTGTTTCCCTTTGACTCTTTCCATACCTTGGTCCTTTTTTTTACACCAAAGGGATGAATGTGAGATTGGAAAGAAGGGAAATATTCATAAAGGTTCCCAATTTGTTTATAGGATCTACAACAAAAAACCGGTATTCTTGCAATCATTTGGATAAGAAAAAAAGTTTCTTTCTATCTATTAGAATCTTATTTGCATCCCATGACTATGTTCAAGCTCAACTCATATGTGGGAAAAGGTATCTATACCTCAATATCTTGTCATCATCAACCTTAATGAATTTAACTAATGATATGCCTCATGGAGGCCAAAAAATATGGAGTTCAAAAGTGCATGCGTAGATTTTGAAGTCTTACCCAGATAGGAGTGGTCATAGTCATAATGGAAAAAGGGTTGAATTGAGGGAACCATTTCTATATAGAAAGTCCTAAATGAGTCCAGAACCAAGGCCTCTACTCAAACTCTTTTTTTTTTCATTCCTCTTTGTTAGTAAAGTGAACTATGAAATACCCCTTGAAACAAAGGAACAATTCATAGTTTGAGGTCCATGTTTGAATCACCCATTCTCGTAGTGCTATTATAGAATTCCAAATCCCATTGAATCAATGGATTATTTTATAATTTGTAGAGTGATTCATGGGAATAGACTCGAGTATTTTCCACCTCTACTATCAAACTATACTTTGATTGTTCCACTATGAAATACGAACCAGAAAGCTCTTTGGCCATATAAAAAAAAGACCTTGGCTTCACAACATCTTTAAATGAAGAAGGTTTGGAGGACAAAGGCATGAAGTTACCTTTGTATCCTCCAACTAGTACTCAAACCAATAAAATAATGGTTTTTTGAGTTGTGTCATAGTCCCAGAGAAAGAGTTCATCTTGAAGCTACCATCCCTAGTGAAGGAGGCATTGAAATGTGGGAGGGATTTCCGTTATGTTTTGGGTATGAGCTTTGAAGGAGGAAACTGAGTCTAAAGAGAACATGCTAAGACAAAGTGAAATCCCTGAAAGGGATTCAACAAAGAGAGAGAAGAGAGTTGAATCCATCAGGTTTTTAGACTTGATGGCATAACACTCGATTTCTAGCTACTTGGAACCAATACTCCTAAGTTGGATTCATAGGGACTTGAGAGGTGGATCAAAACTATAGGAATCCTTCATAGCAAACAATTAGAGGTTGAATAAATATATATAAGGAAAGAAGATGACATTTGATTCCCAGATTGAAGCAAGGTGATTGTGATATGGAAAAATGGAGGTGGTAGGGTTTCCATTGCATAGCTCGAGTAAAATGTTGTTATTTTTGGTCATATTTTTAAGAAACACTAAGCACTTTAAAAATCACCTAGATCTCCATGTTAATGCAATCATAATCACCTCATTTATTTCCCTAGAACACATTCTTGTAGGAATCCCTTGTATTTCATACAAGTGAAATAACATTTATTATCACCTTATTGCTTCGTTAGCTTAGCAATGACACTCAAATTACCATCCTTTGACACTTACATCTATTACAAAAATATCAATTAAGCCAATTACAATAGATAGAAAAATAAATGATTACAATGTAGAAATTATGATAAAATGGTTATTATATACATCAAAAGTATCACACACACACACACACACATACACACACATAAATTCTTAATAGTTTTTACATAGGATTTGGTCCATTAATGTTCCATTGACATAGTTAAACTTGACACATATAGATTTAACGTATTCAAATTTGACTATGTAATCACAACAAAATGACATTTTGGTTTTTTGGTATTGGAATAATGATGTCTGGGGGGGTGTCAATATGACAACATCTATTGGGTTGAAGAAGAAGAAAAAGAAAAGAAATTGCCAATAATTGCTAAGAATTTTCAACATCAATTTATTGATTATTACCATCAGTGTTAGTTCAATGAATGACATATTTTGTAGACAAATGTATAATTCTAAGAATAACTCATAACATAGGAAACATAGATCCACAATCACCACACATCCCAAATAAAATAACTTTTGTCCTGAAAATGCACTGAATTTGAATACTTTCCAACCCTGGTCCATGCATGTGGCCACCCCGAAGCCACCAATATAGAAATTCAAGAGGACAACTCCAAAATAAAATAGAACATGAACATGAAGCTAGGTTAGTATGCCTAAAACTCGAACAAAATACAAAGAGAACAACACCCCTAACACTAATAATGCAAACACCAATTTCTTTATCAATGAGTGCCAAAGTGCTCTCAAGTAGCATTCCAAAACATAGGTGTAAATGCAAGAACCCCACAAAGAAAATGCAAACATAAGTAGAGGTGAAGAATGGAACAATGTGAAGATCACAACCATGAATGAAGCATACAAATAAATAGAAAATAAAATTACAATAACGCTCCCATGTAGAAGAAGAAAACATATACATATTTAGCATAAAATATGTCCACTAATTCCCATGCCTTTTCATGAAAGCCGCAAGAAAAAACTCCTAAAACAAGAAACAAATAAAAAAGCAATGTGAATTAATACAATCCCTACTCCAAACATATGAACCTTTTCACTCTACAATCCCCACAATGAAGATCAATCACTTTCACTATAATCATTAACATAAAGAATAAATCCTCCAAATATTTACTAATTTACCTATTTTTCTTTAGAACCTCGCACCACCTCCTAAACACCTAATTAATCCCATCAACAAATCCAACCCAATCACAATGCAACAAAATCAATTTTTTTCAAAAAGAAATTTAATTGAAACTTACAAAATAACCTTTAACTAAAATTAAGTCCATGTTTCATAAATAATGAAAGACAATCCCACTGGGAAAAATCTATAATGCGAAGAATGAGCTAATAACAACAAATTGAAAATAATATTTTACCCTTAACTATACCTTCAATAAGTAAACAATGAGAGAAACATGAGAGTAAAAATTGAATAAAGTAAATAAAGCACTGAATGTATTATCATTTTTTAGAAATTAAATGTTTATGTTTATATTTTAGAATTTGGGGAGACTATTATCTATGTTTTTTCTAGATTAAAGGAAGATGCAACAACTATATTGTCGAGATTGATTTTATGGTAGCTGTCCAAAATTCGAAATAAACAATTCTAAAAAAAGAAATATAAAAAATAACGGGTAGTAGCATGGATAAATAACTTGTAGCTCATAGATAGATAACTTGTTCATAACACTTAACTTATGACCTATCGATGTTCATCAACCACAAATTATGTGACTATACTAATCTACAATATATTTATAAAAAAAAAATCTATTTAAAAAAATATCTTCAAAAATCTTATCCTCTCCACTCATAGTCAATTTCACTAAAACAAATGATCTCATAAACCTCCCTTATCATTTAAATAATTTGACACCAATCAAATCCAACCATACAAGGCCTCAAGTTTCAACATACCTCTATTCACACCTTTACTCTGAATTGTTTAGTGCATCTTTGTTGGTAAGTCATTATTACATTATGACAACCATAAGTTGCATGTGACTTTAAATGAATATATGCCTCCGTCATAATTATCGGTAGAAATACATTTGTGACATATCTGCACTTTATTTATAATATAAAACAATAAACTTGTATTAAAAATAATTAGACATATAAATTATATATAAAATTTTAAACAAAAATTATTACTTTGCATTTAGGTTTTCACAAGTAAAGTATGTTAGCCTACATGTGTGGAGGACCTGCGAATGGTAAACTGTACTTACGTACATTTCAGACCTTAAAGTCGGGTCCATCTTCAGGAGTGAGAGTGTCTCAGTGGAATTAGCGGCTTAGGGTATTATAAATAGACCAGAAATTTAATCATTATAGTGTAGTCAATGTCGGCCAACATTAATATTTCTAGCTATTTATGGAAGTTCTTATTTCATAGTTTGTGTATAATCGGTTTCCATGCTGCGCTCAAAATTAAACCATCATCTCATTGAAGTTTTTAGGGTTCTTCTCAATCTCGATCGCTTCTCAAATTCACCTTCTATTGTAATGTTCCTCAATCGCAATTACTTTCATGTCCTCTACGCAGATCTAGTGGTTACATATATGGGAGTGCTCAGCAACCGTCGGGTTCTTGATCCTTCCATGAGTGATGTCTGCGCAATGTTCTTTTATTCTGGTCTTTATTGAGCGACCTGTTTCTCCTATGTACACATCCTCACACGAGCAAGGGACAGAGTAGATGCCTTTCTTTAGCTTAGGATCGATGGGGTCTTTGGTCTTGTCTTGTATATTTTGTAAGGAATTTGGAGGCGAGAAAACAGTCTTGATATTCTTCTTTTTCAAGATTCTGGCTATTTTGTTTGTTGTCCCCTGGATATATGGAAGTATCACCATTCCCTTGTTTCCTTCTTCATCTTCATTTGCTCGGTTTCTAATTCCACAACCTTGCGCCTTCTTAATTTCCCTGTTAATGTCCTTCTTGGTATAACCATTCTCTTGTAGAATCTTTGAGAGGTGATGTAATTCTTCATTAGGATGGTCTTCATCAGAGATTCTAACTGCTCTTTTAGCAAAAGTATGCAGAATACCGATCTTTTGGGACGGGTGGTGGTGTGATTCAGCATGTAAGTATTTGTCGGTGTGAGTCTTCTTACGATATACCTGATGTGCAAGAGAACCGTCTAACTTTTTCATGATTAAGACATCTAAGAATGGTAGATAATTATTCTCTTGAATTTCCATTGTGAACCTTATGTGATCTAACTAGCTATTTAAATGTGTGAGAAATTTCTCTAGATTATCCTTACCATGTGGCTAGATAATATTTGTATCATCAATGAATCTCTTCCACTCCTTCGGTTTTAAAGGGAGGGAGTCAATGGCCATTTGTGCAAACCTCTCCATATACAGATTAGCAACTACAAGTGAGAGCGGAGATCCCATTGCAACACCATCTAACTGTTCATATATTTCTGCATGAAAAATGAAATATGTTGACTTCAGACAAATCTTGACTAAGTTGGTTGTTTCTTCATTTGTAATTTCCTTTATGAATTTAATGGCCTCCTCAACTGGAACTTTTGTATAAAGAGAGGATACATCAAAACTTTCCAATAAGTCATTTTCTTCCACACGAAGATCCTTGATGCCTTCAACAAAATGGGGAGAATTTCTGATGTAGGAGAATGTCTGGCTAACCAATGGTTGTAGGGTTTTTGCCAAGAATTTTGCTAGCTGGTAGGTTGGTGACCCAATTGTGTTTACAATTGGTAATAAAGGTGTGCCTTCTTTATGGATTTTGGGCAAACCATATATCCTTGTGATGATCGTGTCTTTTGGGATTTCTTCTTTATGTTCTCCTCAATCTTGGATTTCTCAATGGCATTTTTAAGTTCTTTTACAATCTTTGCCATGGGATCCTTCTTCATTTTTCTGTAGCCGCCCCTTGTGGAAAGGTGCTCATACATTTTGGATTCGTAGTCCAATGTATTCATCACAACGGTTGCATTCCCTTTGTCTGCCTTTACTATTATTATTTCCTTATTTGATCTCAGGTTTTTCAATGCTCGTACTTCATTCTTGTTGATATTAGGTTTTGGTGGAGTGGCAGTTCTCAATACCAGGGCGCAATCCAGTCTCACCTCTTTTGTTTCATGTTCTGGTAATGCGTTGATGGAGTCCTCGACCGAGCATATTATCTCCTCCACCGGTATGTGCCTTGGTGCAATGGAGAAATTCAAGCCTCTTCCCAAAACTCTATGCGCGTCTTCATCCAATTCATGGTTAGATAGATTGATTACGCTCCTTACTTCTTTAGTATTAGGGTTTCCTTGTTCTCATATGTGATTTTTATCTTTATCTTTTTCCAGTTTATTAAACTTATTTATCAAGCTCTGCGTAGTCTCGTTCGAAATTCGTGAAACCCTAGCAGCTATACCTACGCTCACTCTTGTCCAAATATCACGGTGAACTGATCCCGCGAGTTCCAGGTGCAGGACGTAGCAATCCTTCGATAGAAGGTCGAGACTCTTCCTGGTGTGTTTGATCTCTTTCCTTACCAGCTCCATACCTGCGTGATGGAATATTGTTTCATTCGATCTCCTAAGATGATGGTTTATCTGAGCGAAACCTGGGATGACACCGACCATTCTGCATTTCTTAAGGAAAATGAGCTGCGCTATTCCACGAGCAATGCTAGTCCGTTTCCGTTCAAGATGTCTGATCTTATCCAGCGGGTCCCTTCCATGGAGGGATCTAATGATTTCATTTAGGTTTTCACAGGTAAAGTATGTTGGAGACATGTGCGGAGGACCTGCGAATGGTAAAGTGTACTTACGTATGTTTCGGACCTCAGATCTAGGTCCATCTTCAGGAGTGAGAGTGTCTCAATGGAATTAGCAGCTTGGGGTATTATAAATAGACCATAAATTTAATCATTATAGTGTATTCAATGTCGGCCAAGATTTATATTTCCGGTTATTTATGGAAGTTTTTATTTCTTAGGTTGTGTATAATTGGTTTCCATGCTGCGCTCAAAATTAAACTGTCATCTCTATTGAAGTTTTTAGGGTTCTTCTCAATCTCGATCGCTTCTCGAATCTGCCTTCTATTGTAATGTTCCTCAATCACGATTACTTTTGTGTCCTCTATGCGGATCTGGTGGTTACATATATGGGAGTGCTCACTCCTTTCTTTAGCTTAGGATCGATGGGGTCTTTGGTCTTGTCCAATAGATTTCGTAAGGAATTTGGAGGCGAAAAAATAGTCTTGATATTCTTCTTTTTCAAGATTTTGGCTATTTTGTTTGTTGTCCCCTGTATATCTGGAAGTATCACCATTCCCTTGTTTCCTTCTTCATCTTCATTTACTTGGTTTCTAATTCCACAACCTTGCGCCTTCTTAATTGCCCTGTTAATGTCCTTCTTGATATAACCATTCTCTTGTAGAATCTTTGAGAGGTGCTGTAATTTTTCATTAAGATGGTCTTCATTAGAAACTCTAACTGCTCTTTTAGCAAGAATATGCAGAATACCAATCTTTTAAATAAATATTAAATTTTTAAATTATATATATATATATATATATAAAATAAACTTTTAATTAAAAAAAATATTTTTATTTTATACAATATAATTTTAGATTAATAATTTTATTAAAAATAAATATATTATAAAATATAATTACTTTTAAGATAAGTATAGATAACATATTGTAATTGGTACAGATACCCATCCAATAAATTAACAATATTTTCCTTACAACTATTTTTATTACATCCATTTTAATAACTAATATATAGTATGTACAATTCCAAATTTCCTCACCCACATTGTATGTTACATAGGGAAGAAATAAAAGGAATATTTTCCTTACAACTATTTTTATTACATCTCTTTTAATAACTAATACACTGTATGTACAATTTAAAATTTCCTCACCCACATTGCATGTTACAGAGGGAAGATAGAAAAGCAAAGCATTATTAACTAAGAAGCAAGTCAATTTAATATTCATTTCCATAAACGGTTCATATAACTTCGGTGCCAGTTTTGAGTGGATTTTATATTTGAGTAATGTTTATTTATAAGTTTGAAGGTGAAAAGAAACCTAACCCACATTAGAAAAAGAATTCTTTAAGAGATGCTAGTTATATTTTCATTTAATTTTATTTTTATCCATAACCAAATTATCCTTAATTGTGCGGAAAATGGTTTGCTTGGTACTAAGTGTGGTGTCCACTACTTGAACCTTAGATGTGCTAGGTAAATAGGAAACCAATGACAATGACTTTTTTTCCATAAACCACTTCATAGGGTGTGATTTTGGTAGCTCCATGATAAATGCTACTATACCACTATTATGCAAGAGGAAAACATTGTAACCATTGGTGCAGTGTTTCCAAAGAAAAATATCACAAATAAGTTTATTAGAACATATTGATCACTATTTTTGGGCTATTTTTTGGGTGGTGATATGCCATGTTTAGGTTCAACCGGTTACCTTGAAGTTTAAACAACTCCTACCAAATTTTTCAAGTAAATGTAGGGTCCCAATTTGATACAATGGAAGTGAG